>VYXB01007634.1:0-178961 GCA_013397135.1 Pachyramphus minor | reverse complement strand
CAGGGGGCGGTGGCAGCGGCGGCATGTCGGCGGCGGGCAGTGGTCCCTGCGGTCCGGGCGCGGCCGGCCCGGCCCCGGGCGGTGGCGGCGTGTCCATGTTCCGCTGGCTGGAGGTGCTGGAGAAGGAGTTCGACAAGGCGTTCGTGGACGTGGACCTGCTGCTGGGCGAGATCGACCCCGACCAGGCCGACATCACGTACGAGGGGCGGCAGAAGATGACGAGCCTGAGCTCGTGTTTCGCTCAGCTCTGCCACAAGGCTCAGACCGTGTCCCAGATCAACCACAAGCTGGAGGTGAGCGGGATGTGGGGACGGGGCGCATCCACGGGGGTGCCCGTGGAGAGGACCGGGCCCTGCCCCGGAGCAGCGAGAGCCCCGCCGGGTTTCTTCCTGCCCCTTTCCCTGCGAGCGGCTGGGGAGGGTGAACCAGGCCCGGCGCTTTAGGATTCGGGCCTGGCCGTGGCGATCCTTCCTCTGGGTTTGGTTGTTCCAGCGCGGGCATGGAGCGGTGCGTGCCAAAGGAGTTCTCTTGGATGTGGAAAACAGGAGTCTTGAGCAACAGATGCTGCTGACTCGTCTTCTGTTGGCGTTGAGTCCCTGGTGAGTCGGGATGAGAGGACACAGTCTCAAGCTGCGCCGAGCGAGGTTTGGTTGGACGTTAGGAAGAATTTCTTCTCAGGAAGGACTGATTAGACATTGGAATGGGCTGCCCGGGGAGGTGGTGGAGTCACCGTCCCTGGGGGTGTTTAAGGAAAGACTGGACGTGGCACTTTATTGCCATGGTCTAGTTGACTGAGTGGTCATAGCTTGGGCTCAATCTCAGAGGTCTTTTCCAACCTAATTGATTCTGTGAATTTGGAAAGCCTTTTTTTAAAAAAAGGACAAAGACAAGTTTGAGGTGCTTAAAGCTTAGTCTCAGTAGTCAAAACGAGGATATTGTTCCTCTTTACAAGTAAAGGAAAGAGAAAAATGGATTGGGGATAGACCTTGACGGGTCCTCTTGTCCCTTCACACTACAAAGCAGATCAAATAGCTCTCTGCCAAGCTTAGTGACTNGAACCAGGCCCCGCGCTTTAGGATTCGGGCCTGGCCGTGGCGATCTTTCCTCTGGGTTTGGTTGTTCCAGCGCGGGCATGGAGCGGTGCGTGCCAAAGGAGTTCTCTTGGATGTGGAAAACAGGAGTCTTGAGCAACAGATGCTGCTGACTCGTCTTCTGTTGGCGTTGAGTCCCTGGTGAGTCGCGATGAGAGGACACAGTCTCAAGCTGCGCCGAGCGAGGTTTGGTTGGACGTTAGGAAGAATTTCTTCTCAGGAAGGACTGATTAGACATTGGAATGGGCTGCCCGGGGAGGTGGTGGAGTCACCGTCCCTGGGGGTGTTTAAGGAAAGACTGGACGTGGCACTTTATTGCCATGGTCTAGTTGACTGAGTGGTCATAGCTTGGGCTCAATCTCAGAGGTCTTTTCCAACCTAATTGATTCTGTGAATTTGGAAAGCCTTTTTTTTAAAAAAAGGACAAAGACAAGTTTGAGGTGCTTAAAGCTTAGTCTCAGTAGTCAAAACGAGGATATTGTTCCTCTTTACAAGTAAAGGAAAGAGAAAAATGGATTGGGGATAGACCTTGACAGGTCCTCTTTTCCCTTCACACTACAAAGCAGACCAAATAGCTCTCTGCCAAGCTTAGTGACTGAAAATAATAGCAGAGGTCACACATTCTGTGAGAAGAATAGTAACTGTCCTTCCTATTGGCAAGTTTTCTTCATGCCTGATCCAGAGTTTTAGCCCGGGTGGGAAGAAGGAAGCATCAGACGGAGCCAAGCTGCCTGGTGCTGATGCTGCTGAGAGGCAGAGTCCTTTGGCTTGTGCAAGAACTGGAGTGATCTGGAAGGAGATTCCGGGGAACTTTATGGTCATTTTATATCTGTCCAACCAAGGCATCTTTGGTGTAGTAGGTGTTGTCATTTGTCTTGTCCTTAACAGGCATGAACTGCCTGCTTGTCTCTCAGTAATATATTAGAAGGCTGTTGATGTTTCTTCCTAAGTTACCTCTTCCTTGGGCTAGAGCCCTCTGGTTTCTTCAGTATCTGTTGGAGGCCATACTTTTTAGCGCTTGCTTGCTTGTTCTACTAAGCTTGTAAGTTTATAGCGGTGAGGAGGGAAATTCTGAGAAACCATGAAAATACATGCTTTGTAACAGCTTCAATGGACAGAGTTCCATTCTTTCAGTTTTTTGTGTCACACTTATTATTATAAAGGAATTCTAGAGTCTTCAAGCAGTCTTCTGAAGGTATGCCTTTCAGTAGGAAGTAAGTAGATTGGCTTTGATTTTACTCAGGTTTCTTCCTGCTATGAAGACATTGTAATGTAAAAGAGGCTTAGGATATTTCAGAGTAGAACAAAGAATGTGTTAAACTAGGAGGTTTCTTAATCACATTCTTTATTTCACCAGAATGCTCACTGTGGTGATGTTTATGTTCTTCTTTGTGTTTATGTTGCATATATATCCATTATCAACTTATACAGTAGGCTTAATTGTGTAAGTGAGTTAAAATAAGATTTGTGAGTAGATAATCAGTATTTGTTGTATATTACACAGGGATGATGGGTTTTGTGTACAGACCTGTAAACTGTGTGAGTTTTCAGGATATTTTCAGGATATTTTAAGAGAATGGATTGGTGCTTGTTGCTTAAATATTTCTTTGAAAGGTTGTTTCTGGCTTAAGTGTTTTGAAAGGAAATGATGTAACTCAGATCCTGAAATATTTTGTATCTTTAAGAAATCATCAGGGGCATCCAAGGAACTGAAGATCTGTGCCTAAATCTCATATGAGTTGAAGAGCAAAGGAGCACAGTTGTTAATAATTTGCATAATTATTATGTATATCTATGTCTATGAGGTAGTTGTTTGATAAAAATGATGCTGATAATCTGGAGTGAGTGCTATAGAAATTAATAAAAGGCTTTTATTTTGTGGAGTATTTTTATTACTAGGAGTAAAATCAGGCCTTATACATATAAAGGAGTTTTTTTCTTTCAAGTAGACCTTTAGAAGATTTTAGTATTGCCTTGAAGGTTGTTAATTTTAGGACTTCATGTTTATTGAAATCCTAAACTTGAAATGAAAGCTACCATTTAAAATCTCCAAAAGATGGAGCTTTTCTGTTTAAAATGAGTGTCTTGTCTTTTCATGTGCACAGGTGTCTAGTGGAAAGCCACAGTGTCCAACATGAAGGGTACAGTGACATATTCTGAAAGAAATCACTAACATTCATACTGGAGCTTAGGATGTGATCAGTGGTTTTATTCTTTTTTTATAATGCCAGTTACTGTATTTAATGTTAGTTTTAAGATTGGGCTCATTTCTTAATAACCTACAATTGTAGTTTTATACTGCTTGTACTTTTCATACAAAGCTTTCATCACATTCATAAAAATGTCATCAGTAAGAGTTTACTTAGCTACAAACGCTTATTCAAGCCAATAAGATCCATCTTCAGAAATACACCTCAGTTTGTATTAAAATAATACTGTGACTGAAGCTAAGTTTGATTAAGCTTACTCTTGCAGCTGCATTTGCCTGATCTTGTCTTACTGAATGAGTGATACTATTTCGTAAAGGAAAATAATAAAAAATTGTCAATATTATTCTGTTCTTCTTGGATTCCACTTCCTTGACCAAAATTGTTGGGCCTTATTATAATATTACAGGCAAGAATAAAAAAATGCAGTTCAGGCTTAAATTTATCCACTTCATCAGCTTAATATGCATTCTCTGGTCCGTACAATTGCTTTTAAGAGGCACAGCTTAGTTAGTTTGTTGGATGGAAGCTCTTGCTGTAGGACTTTTCAAAAAAATTGTTGCTATCTTGGTGTACACCTACTGCTACAGCGTTAAATCCAGGTAAAATACTGTATGAGGGATGTTCCTGAATAGTAAAAGAAGTGTTCCAGGAAGATGGTATTTTCCAAAGAGGCAGCCATATGTTGGCAATTCAGGGGTAAGTTATTTTTAGCAGGAGGCTGAAGGTATGGCAGATGCACGACGGATGTATGCAAATAAATTTACTGGTGCATTAGGGTGGTGAAAGTTCATAAACATACTACTGTGCTAATAATATTTGCAGTCTTAAATTAAACTAATGGTATGACAGGGAAGGAGGATTTGTTTTCATGATTTTCCTGCTGGTCACAGTAGGACAAAGTTGAATTAAGTAGCTTATCAAAGAGGGAAAAAAAATTGTTAGGCAGTAGAAGCCACAGTCTTTTCTGAGATCAGCTTCACTTCACTGTGAACAAATAATGAAGTGTATCTTGATGGAGGACAGTAAGGGCCTCAGGCTTTTAGAACAAAAGGAGATGACAGCCATTTTAAAGGAGATTTTTTTTTTGTGGTGCTCTGTCTCTTGGAAAGCTGTATAAATCAGCAGATGCAAGCTGGGAGTCAGTGTGTGAGATTTCAGTAGATATTTAATTGAGAAGCAGTTTGTAGGCTTTTGTTTTTCCTATTTGACTGTAACTTGACTATGGTCTTGTCTGATTGTCCATTTCAAAAAAGTTCTGTGCAGTGCAGTACTGCAGAAATAAAATAAGTAGGTCAATGTGCCAGTGAAGACTGAGCTTGACTTTAAGTCTGGCACTTTGCCAATCTGATTCTGCAATTTTAAATGAACAAGCTAGAAAGGAATGTCTGGTGGAGCACACCCTGTATCTTGGCAGTTGTGTTAAGCCAATATACATGCTGAAGTTAAAGAAAATATATATGTCGAAGAAGTTAATTGCCTATGTAGTTTTATGTCCGTGATTAACTTGGAATCAGCAGGTTTAGAGGAACATGTTTCTATAGGCTGAACTCTGCTATAAATAATTCCTTACTGTTTCAGCTAAAGCATATGTAGAATAATGTAGGTAATATATATAAGTGTATATATATATATAAAAATTATATATAAAACCCTCCAATGGCAAACTGAAAAAGCTAAATGTAAGTGGCTTTTTGTGCATGATGATTTTTCATACAGTGTGTGAGTCTGTCTTATGGGGCACACTGCAGAGTTGTAGTCCTGCTTTGTTGCTTGGTGGTACTTCTTAAACTAGGGTAGGACCATTCACCTTCTTAGGAAGATCTGTTTGGATTCTTTTCACCCTCTTTCCTTTGTCTTACACTGAGAAATGTGATTAAAAAAAAAAAAAGTAATTTGTGCTTCTGTAAGTAGGTGTAACCAGAATGAAACAGTCAAATACAAAGTAAAACAGTAGCAAGAAACAGTATCTAAAGCAGAGTGAAAACAGTAAGAAGTTGCTACAATAACACAGATAGAGCTAACAAGGTCAGTGACTGGAGTATAAGTGTTGGTATCCATTTTTGTAAATGGAAACCAAATTCTTAAGATGCTTTACAGGTACTATTATGATTATCTTTTAATTGTTGGGAGGAAAAGTGTGCAAACAATTATGTGTCCAGAACTAATCTTCAACAGAGAAGATAAAAAAGGAGGAATGTTGTTTTGCATCCTTTTAATTTGCTGACCAGTATTTTGAATGTTTTGTCAGGACTAGAATAGAATCTAAGAAACAGAGCTGTTAATTTGTCTCATGTGCTTTGTAATCTGTATGAGACATAATAAAAGTGGATTAAATTTATTTACAGTTCTTTTGTGTCTTCAGTATCACACACTACATTTTTACCAAGACTACTTACATAGCTATGCTACTGTAACTGTAGTGTTTATTTAGGGAGTCAGTAGTCATAAATTTTATTGTTCATGTTCTTATTAGCCACATGATAAAGACCATTTTACTTAATTTAAAGATTTAACTAAAAATTTAAGTCACGTGTCCTTTTGGGGGTCATAATAAAAATTAAATAAAACCTTTTAATATGATTAAAAAATTTGTCAGTATGGTCTTTTCAAATAATTTCTTGAAACATTGGCATCATTGACAAGTGGTAAGCATTATGTTAAAATTGGGGGGGATTTATCATCCAAAATTATAGTTCCTAAGTGAATCATCTATTCAGAAACTTGCATTTAGTACAGTGCTGTCACATTGTTTAGTTTTGCAAGGAGCACAGTGAGATTTATAGGGCTCTGATCTATTTCATTGTTTCTCATTCAAAACAGTCCATTAAACTTAATAGGGATGTGTGGGAAATTGTAGCAAATGCTGCTTAGCAGACAGGAAGAACCAAATAATTGAGACTGAGGAAGGGTAGAGTGTTCTTGTCTTTTAGGGAGCTGTAGACAAAGTAGTGGAGTGATACTGGTGAGATAATGGAGACAGTCCCTTCTTGTAGGAATTAGAGAAACATAATCATTAACAGCTTTGGCTACTTCCCATCAAGGGTTGATGCCAAGTTAGCATTCCCCCTGCAAACTTGGTAGTATGTGGGTTGTGTGGTTCATAAATGTGCTCGACAGGCTCTGTTGTTGTTGAACCAATGCCACTTGGGGATCTGGTGTCTGTGAGTGTCTTTAGGCCTCAGGCTGTAGGAGCTGCAGCTGTCACATCCTGAAAAATTGCTTTCTGCCCTGCATTTGTCTAATGTTATGGGGACAGTTAGGAATAATGATTTCATTGTTTGTAAAGCATAATTAGAGATTTTTTTGCCTGCTTTTGCCTTTAAATGACCTTTCTGTCTTTACAAAAATGCCCCCAGAATAAAATGTTAGGCAAATATGTGAGTGTCGTGTCTTGGTATTTATATTGCTTTTTTGTGCACATATGGGGGCAGAAGCCACAGAGTAATTACAGCATTGTAATATGCTCTGTTGTGTTTCATGATCCCAGATCCTCTACATCAGAAGGTTAATAGTCCTGATGAATGAATGGTGAAATGGTCTAAATGGTAAAATGTATAAATATGTGTGTTGGCAAACTTTTTGGAGTCTAGTGTAGATTACATGAGGACACTCTTCTAAAGGAGTAAAACCATCTCATATACTTGATTTGTCTATGAATTTTGGTTTGATCCCATGGCAAGATTGATAGGGATCTATCCTGTAAAATTAGCTATTAATAATATGTATATATAGTGGAGGTGTTTTATTAGTAACAGAATCAAGGGAGCTTGGAAATCTTGTGCCCTACAGATTTGTGGGGAGTCATTTGTCTTAGTGGAAGTGTTGAGCACTTTCTCAATTCACTAAGACCTTCTGATTCAGGCACTCCCTGTTCCCTCCCGTGATCCGCGAGCTTCCATGTCACAGAATCCTTTGCCTTTTCATCTACCTATGTTTTTTGGTTAGTTGGCTGGACACAGACAGCAGCTTGGTCTCCAGTTCAGAGCTGCACTTGTGCTGCCCAGACACTGGGCTATTGCCTCCTGTCTCTGGGTAGATCAAACAAATTAGCTGAAGATCTGACTCGTCCCACTTTTCCTTCTATGAGGGCCCTTATTCTTTGCTATTAGCAGCTGTTTTATGCAAAACTTGTATGTTGTAGGAATTTTAATCATACCCACCTTTACCCATTTAACAGCTTTGTTTGAATCTTGAAAATTAATTCAGTTCAAGAGGGAAGGAAGGCAAAATAGGAAGAAATGTTGACATAGAGATAAAATGATGGCACTGGACTGCCTTGTTTAGGTAAATAAGAAATTCTGAAATTAAATCCTAGCTGCTGGCATTGAGAGATTATATGGTGGGAAAAAATAATCTTTCACTTTAGAAAGACAGTTTTCAGACCTCTGTGGGTTTAGAAGGCTTGGTATGAGAATGAATTAGGTATACCCTAAAGGCCTGAAATTAAATGAAAACTTTAAAGGCATTTGATGAGTCTTTGGCTTATGACTTTTAGTCACTGGAGGCTGGTAATATGATAAATAATTTTGTATGTGTCAACCTTTTCTTTGCTGAAAAGCAAAGAAAACACAGAAAAAATGTGTTTTCTAATATGTGTATTATGCTTAGTCTTTTTTGGAGCTAGAAATTCTTATACCAAAAAGTGTGCTCATTACACTTGGAGAGATTTCAGGTCTTCCTCTCATTTTACTTGGTGTGGAGAATAATGCCACTATCTTGTCATTCAGGCCTATGACCCACCTTTCCAATTGAGTTTGGCTCTATTTTGAGTTCTCTTGTCTGGAAAATGGATAAGTCATAGAGAGATTTCGTATCTATTAGCTAAAATAAACCCCTTGTCCATACTGCAGAAATTATTGCAGTGATAGCTCAGAGAATGAAAAAGCTTTTCCCAAAAACACTGTCATTATTTTATCTAATGATGCCATCTCTCAGTTTGCCTCTCATCCCCCGCAACTGGTTTCCCTTTTAAGTAGTAAGGGTTTGTTTCCTGTCAACATGGTGTGTTAGTCACCACTCTGTTTCTGTGTGTTCCCTCTGATGCTTTAGATCTGAAGGGGTTGTGATATTGCCGTATCCTCATTCAAGCAGTGATGGATATGAGTGGTGGTAACTTGAGGTTTTAGCTGCCATCTGTCTGCTTCCTGTTGTGCACTTCTCTACACACATACCTCTGCACCCGCGAGTCTCTGTGTGTTACATCTATTCTTCGTTTCCTTCACGTATTTACATTGTAAGTTATTCAGGGCAAGGTCATATTTTTACTCTTTTCAATGTACAAACTTATTATAGGATCTTTGAGTGTGTATCTGAGATCTTACAGAAATAAATAATTTTTGGTTAGTCATTCTAATGCTCGCTTTGCTTTGAAAAATATACAGGTGACTAAATGAGTATTTTTTCTAAGAGGTCAGACTGTCATATGAAAAAATTATATGATATGGTGTAAACTAATGGGAAATACAAAATACCTGGTAAATGACAAAATATGCCCCAAAACTGAGTAAATATTTAGTTAACCCTCAAAATTCTTTTT
Organism: Pachyramphus minor; assembly: GCA_013397135.1. Taxonomy (NCBI): domain Eukaryota; kingdom Metazoa; phylum Chordata; class Aves; order Passeriformes; family Tyrannidae; genus Pachyramphus; species Pachyramphus minor. Next base: position 170,124 of record VYXB01007634.1, on the reverse strand, counting down.
CTGGTATCATCTGTATGTTAGATCGTTTGGAATATAAATATTGTGTTGTACTGTTTGCTGAATTTGACTAAGATCTTCAGTTTACTCAAATAAAGACTTTTATTTAGAATTTAGAGATAGCTTGTGCAAGAGCAGTAGCTCTTTCTGAAATACTGTGTGTCTACTAGTACTTTGTGGAGGAGAAGGAAAACCAGACTTTCTCCACAGATCTGTGTCTGTGCCACAGACAGATCAGGTCATTATTAAAGGTTAGTTTGTTTGGGTTTGTTTTTTTTTTTTTTATTCAGAACAGTGAGGAGAAAAAAGCTAAGAAACCAAGAAGCATGTCTTGTGTTTAACAATTATTGATAAATTGGAGAATAAGGTTGAATGAGGTGCTTAGGAATAAGTGATATCAGTAATGCTGTTCTTTTTTTGCTTAGTGTTTTCCATGCTGACTCATTTACATAACTTCTCTGAGTTCTCAGTTAGCAGGCAGTGCTTAACTGAGGCATTTTTTGGAGCACTTCAGGAAAAGCCCATGACAAGAGAGGTATGAAAAGTGGAGAATTGAAATAAGAGCCTGTCTTCCTTTAATAACTAAGAAACTTCTTTATTTTTTAGTTGACTTCAGTAAGTTTTGGCTTCTGTTGTAGGGTCCAGACCATCACTTTCTATTGCTGCTGGCACCAAATTCCAGTTGCAGATCTTGGTCTGAGAAAATTATCCATGACTTCTGTGAGTCAGACAGAAACAAGCGTATCTCAAAAGGCACTGACTTTTCCAACATGTGTCAGAATAAAAGGGAAAAAAAAGAGCTGTGCAAATCCTGCCTCTCATGTCCTGTGTCCTGGATTCATCTAGGTCTAGATGTAGGTTTTCTTGATTAAATCCTACTTCCATGAACCACAGTCCTGTTGTTCTATTAGCTGCGTATTGGCTGGGGCATAGACACAAATGAGTTAGCAGAGAGAAACTGAGGTGTAACCTTGCAGTATGGTACTTGTTAATGAGTGATAAGTGCTAATCTGCACAGTTGGATACTGCCCAGAAGAGTTCCTTTTTTGGCTGAATCAGCAAGTTATGGTTGAAAGGATGTTAAAAAAGTAAACACACTACTTTTTCTTCACTCTTTGCCCCTTATTGTTCCCCAATGAAAGTTTCTGTTGTCTATTGGGTTTTTGGTGGCTCTGCCTGAACTCTCCTAACCCTGAAGTTCAGTGGTCTCCTGTGTTTGGGTGTTTGTTAGTTCTGCCCACGGCAGACTTGTCTGCAAATTCTAGAGCAGTTGCAGGTGACCATCAATATACATGACATCTCTCTTTGACAGTCTTGCTGGAGAATGCATCCAAAAAAGCTGCCAATGAAGGATTAGTACAGTTGCTTGTGCAACATTAATTTATCCTTGTGCTTATACAAATTGAAATATTAAAATTATTTTATTTGGCGCCATCTTTTTCTGTAGAACCCTTGCCTCCTGCAGTGAATGATGCTGTGGGAAGGAATGGCCTTACTGATAGTTTGTGTTTGTGCTTGTCATTTCCTCTGCTGTCTCTGCCCCTTCTCTGTTTTTTACTGAGTAGCTTCCAAAATTGAATATAGAGCTATTGAATTTCCAGCAGTCTTTCCATATGTTTCCTTTATAACAAATTGAAGTAATTTGAGTAAAAAATAGTGCTAGTAAGAGTAAAATAAAGGAAAATTAACTGAGCTGGCCAAGCAGAGAATTACAGGACTTCTGTGAAATAATGTAAAGATTTGTCAGCCTTCGTAGAAGTGATCACAGGATGTGAAACCAGCTTTGCTGTGTTTGTATTTTGGAACATCTCTTATGTTCAGTGCATCTGTACCTGGGGATAGAATTGTGACTTTTCATAATGTGTAAACAGATTATTTCCATGATGTATGCTCATACCATTTCTCATTTTGATCTCTGTATTTTCTTCTCTTTATTTTTTAAACCTTTCCGGTACCTGCAGGGAGCCTACAAGAAAGATGGAAAAACACTTTTTACAGGAGCATATAGAGTACTATTTTTATTTTTTATTATGAGTTTGGCAGTCTTTTTGTGATACTTTTGGAGCATCATTCATGTCACAGAACTGATAGCTGTCATTCTTGCTGCTTTGTAATTTGCACAGGGAAATAAATTTATTTCTTTTTTCCCCCACCAGAACTCTGTTTTGTCTGCCATTCTCTATGAAGTGAGGCTGGACAATATTAAACTGCTCTAATTTATCTGTTCTGCCCCTTTGCCCTTCTATAGGCATTTTGAATTAGAATGGATGAGAGAGTGTGTTTACGTGTATAAAAAAAAGCAACAAAAGTCAGTATGTGAGCTATGAGTACCTGCTAGAAAGGAGGAAGACATTAGTGGTCTTTTTTTTTTTTTTTTAAGTAGAAGTAATATGTACCTTTTGTCATAATAACAAAATACTGTCATACAGAAATTGTGACTGGGACAAACTGTGCCTTCATTATTAAGGTCGTTTTTGTCTGCTCTGTACCGTATCATCACCTTTTATGCCAGTGATGTTTTCTTTTGCTACATTAGCTCAGGTGTGTGTTTGCTTTTGTTGGAGGGTAGATAATTCACAGCAGAGAGACTGTAACCATGGCTGGTCATTGGGGAGAACAATGCAGTTTTGTAAGTAATCCATTTCTCTGAAACTATTTGGCTGTGTAGTATTTAAACTATCATCTTACTGTAGAAGGCAATTTCTGCTTTGGAGTTCTGCAAGGGTTTACAAATTTTTCCCGTTTTTTTGTCATTCTGCCAGTTGGAAGTTGGAAATGCATGCAGCTCCATTCCTTGGCAAAACATAAATGCTAGCCTGGACTTTTGAGACTCCCCCTAAGTGGGCAGGGAGAGGTAATTCTGCTCTGTTCAGGGGAGTCTGGTCTGAAATCAGCAGAGCTCATGGGCAGGGCATCTCCCACCCTCCAGTCCTGGAGATATGGGGCGAGAGGGTATAGCCAAAATATGGGAAGGGAGACGTTCTTGTCAGCAGCAGCAAACTGGAGGTTGGCTTGACCCATCTCATCAAATTGCACTTTAATTTAGGTGTTCTGAATCACCTCTGGAAGAGCCTACTTATGTCTGAATTACTCTGGAAGCTTAAGGAGGCTGTCCCTTTAAAGTATGTACCTAAAGTTAGACCCAGTAAGTACTCCCTGCTGATAGTCAAATCCTTCCTGCTTTCTTTTCATTAACTGGTACAGACATTTTATAGCAGTGATTTATGTAGCTGACTGGGGTGAGCACTGCAACTTGCAACATGATATTCATTGTGAATTTGAACATTAGTATAATGTTGTTCTAATACCCTGTTTTAATATGAGAGGGCTTTTCTTAGAATTAGTTCCTTTTCCTTTTTTGCTCTTTAGTTCCACATTTTTTGGAAGCAAAAATATGCTCTGGGAATTTAGCTAAAAATTCCCGAAAATCATATTCTGGGGTGGGTTTTTTTTACAAATAGTAGCTTTAAAGCTTATATATATGTATCTTGTCTTATGCTACTTAAGGATAACAAGCAACTTGGTAAACTTTTCCTTTTATTCCAGGTATAAACCCTACTTGAAAACTGTTTTTAAAATGTTTCAAAACCACTTTTTCAAAAGTTAATAACTATTTTTTCTTTTCTACATATCTACATACATTCTAGGGGCATGCTAATTTGTGGCTTCTGGTTTAACCACCTAATTTGTGGTTTCAGTATAAGCTGTTGCTAATAGATGAATTGTAAATAAGATTGATTTCAGCATTGCATAATAAATATAATTTTGCTTTGATTGATATTTTTTCAGTAAGATTTAATAATTTTACATTTTAAAATTGTGTTTACATTGGAATGGTTGTAAATCCTACATAGATTTAATGCCATTTCCCTGTTTTTTTGTGGACATCAGCATCACATGCCATTGTCTGCATGAGGAAGAACTCAGCTGTTGTTACTTTTGGCACTATGGCTGTTTGATGCTGCTCTTGTGGGTAAATTAATTTTGTGGCAGCTGGGGAGAAAATCTTGCAAATGATCCAGTGCTTAAGTTGGGCTACAGGGGAATGTATGACAGCGTGTGCTCTTAGCTGCGTAACGTGTATGTAGATGTATAACATGTATGTAATGATGCAAATGATGTATTGTGTATTGTTCTGGTGACCCTGTTTAATCATTGCTCATTACTGTGATGGATTATATCTTCACAGGCCCAGTTAGTTGATCTGAAGTCTGAATTGACGGAAACGCAGGCAGAGAAAGCGGTCTTGGAAAAGGAAGTGCATGATCAGCTTTTGCAACTCCATGCTGTTCAGCTTCAGCTACATGCCAAGACTGGTCAGAATGTTGATTCTGGGGCTATTAAGGCAAAACTGGTGAGTGTGGTGACTTGACTCTAGGATTATACTATTCTTTTCCCTCTCCTAACTGAATTTCTTCACTGGAAGGTGTTAATAAGCTGATAACAGATTTTCATGTTGAAAATGTTAACTTTTTCTTTTTTAAGTAACATTTATGGTTGGTTGTTAGCAACCATTAAAAAAGCCATGAATAATGTCATAATAAAGAACTAGAATTTAAAAAATTGTTTTTACATAAACCATGTTTAGTGTTTTTTAAAAGTAAAATAAAAAAATATTTTGGTGATTCATAGAGCTTTCTGGAGACTGAAATTGAAAAGCTAATAGTGTCCAATAAACAGACACAACCAAATTTTCACAGATTTTGCAAAAGCCTAAAGTGAAATAAGTTAATTGTTTTTATTGTAATAACAGTCTGGTAAGAGTAAGAATGGGCTTGGTTTGCCATGCAGAAAGAGAGAGAGTAGGTGGCCTCACAGTCCTCTCTCTGTGGTCATTCTTTCTCTATAAGACTGCTGTGGATGCACTGATGGTGCTGTCTGTAGCTACATGCAGCAGACTGTTGTGAAAGAACTCAGTAACCACTGATAATTTTGTGTGATATGTTTTTTAGAAACTCAGTCCTTTTATGAAGCCCACCAAAAGTTAACAATAATTAATCTGTGCAATTAGTTGACATTGACTGATAGCCAGAGCCTAGTCTGCCTTGTTACTAGCGACAGCACAAATTCAAGTTCTAACACTAAGACTTTGTAAATTGGAAAAGTAATGTAGTGTTGTAGAGATGTGTTTTCTAACTGTTGGCATGAATCAAAGTCTGTCTCTGACTGTTTATAAAATTGCTTCACAGTTGGGTTGCAAATACCTAGTCCCGGTATATGTGGAATATTAGATACTTCTGCTATTTTGTCCTGTTAATTAATGTACAGTAAAACAGAGTGATAGACTATAAATCTTAAATGATGTTTAGGCTAATCACTGAATAACAGCAGTAACACAAATTCTTCTGTTTCAGATCCAAAATTAGGGCTATCTTTCTAGGGCTACATACTTGTATATGTAGTATAAGAATAACATTTTCTGGATTGTCTGTACATAATTTATTCTTTACTGATGTATAGCTGAAGTATGATGAAATTTATTTAGAGCTGTTAGTGATTCTTATGAATTTGTAAATAAGCATTAGTTAAATATCACCAGCATTTTGTAAGTGTTACACTGCAGGTTTACATGTAGCAAATCTTTTAAGTCAACACATCAATGTGAGTAAATTTTATTAGTTAGACTTCTGAGTGACATGGGGAGTAATACTTTAAACCTTTTTGTTTTTCTTTACCTTGTTATAAACCATTTCTGAAGATACATTAAATCTCCATGCTATTGACAGCAGTCTTCTTCCCACAGGTGACAATAAATACATTTTATTCTATGTTGTTTCAGATTTTATCTGTGTTGAAGTTGAATTTTTTTAATGGCTTAGACTGATATTCTCTCCTTAATTTCCTTTAGTTTTTCCTTTTTATGAAAATCAGAACTAGTCTTTGGATCTTGCTTTACTTTGCCTTTAGGGAATTCATAGTTATTGACAGAAGCTCAACTTCAAATTCTTCTAGATAAAGAAAGCTCTAAAGGTCTGTGAAGCTAGAACAAGCAAAACTGAGGCTGCTTGAATGAGGATAAAATGGGAAGTGTAATATTTGGGTAAATAAAAACTGTTGTACTGACCTTCTGGTGGTCAGAAAGCCACTGAGGGCAAAGAAGGACAGTGTCAACAGAATATGCAATGGGGAAATAAAGTTCTGTACTAGTTGACTTCCTGCTTTCTTTCAGAGACAGACGTTCTTCTTTTGTATGTAGACTCTTAGCATAAATGTATACTCTGTAATCTGTAAAATTGTACGTAGTGGTGAACTAGGACATTTCAAAATGTTTAGATTGCTGAGCAGTTGATAACATTATGTGATCTAGGCTGAATCCATTTTTAGGAGTGGTGAATCTCAGTCCAATCACAGTAACACTTTCTTTGTAAAAATATGAAATTGCCTAGTTGAATTTTTTTCTTGAGTTTTGCAATTTTTTGCAACCCTTTATGATGCTTCTTCATGTCCTTCTTGTAACACATATTTTGTTGTTCCTTCTGAAAGGAAAAAAATCTATTATCTGCATAACAGATGTTATAGTGCAGAATGGATTTTCTGTGATACCTTCATGTATATTGCATTACCTTGCTATTCTTTATAGCGATTCTTGGTATTTTAGGAGAAAATATTGTTTTTAATGCTACACTAAGGCAAAGTTTTTAATAAGATTTTTGATAACTTTCACTGCAAAGTAATAAAATTGTTGCCAAATACAATTGTAGCAGTGTGCTTGTTCTTTAAAGGTTCTGATAAAATATGCAGTCTGCTGGTGAATGTCTTTTGGAGTAAGTAACTTATGTTGTTGCATTTTCTTGAAGTTCCTATTGCCCTTTTCTCTAATTATGGAACTCTTTTCTTCTGTCTTAAGTCTGTCCTTTCTGTGGATGAAATGGTAAGTATGCCGATTGCCAATTTTTCTTTATGTTTAAGCAGTGCTTTTGTTTTGTGCAACAACTTGTATGTATGTTGGCCTCAGAAACTGGCAAAACAGATCTGGCTTGTTCTGTCTTCCTAACAGTTGGCACGATGCTGCGTAAAGAATTTCCTTTGCATTTTAAATTTCTTTTCTAGATGTGGTGCCCTCTTTCCTAAGTCTGTATGTGTTTTGTTTATTATTGCTACAGCTAATTTGGGGTGGTATCTGGCAGCTTGACATTCTGAAAGATTGCCCTGGCAGTATCTCAAAAAAAGGTTAATGTGTTATAAAATTTCTAAAGCATAAACACTGTGCACATCTATGAGTGTAAGCTGAAGTATTTTGCTTGTTGTATGTAAAAAAAAAAAAAATCCTGTCAACTTTTCCTTTTTTTCCCCTTTTCTTTGTTCTTTTTAAGGGCCTGATTTAATATGATGTACTGGCTTGTGTAACAGCCAAAAGCATATAAACACAGTAATACATAGATAAGAAGAAAAGTGAAGCAAAGGTGCTTTAGGGTTTTTTTAGGTTTATCTGTAGGTTTTTCACAGTGATAGATTTGAAAGGTTTTTAAACAGTCTCCACTTTTATTATCTTATATACTTCATTGTCGTTACTCAGTATTTACTTTTTGAAAAGCCATGGGATATCTGGTAACTGTAAGCTTTGATCTTCAGTCTTGCAGTTGCATTTTAGGTTTAGGTTTTTTTTTTTAATATTACCAAGAGATAATGCATTTTTTATTTGCAGAACCTATGCCATGCTGTGAACACTAGAAAATATGAAACTGTTCTGTAATTTCTTTGATTTCTTTAAACATTTTGGGAACTTTTGTCACATCTCCTGACAGTCATTCAAAACAAGATGGCTTCTTTGAGTACATTGTCAGAGATTCTGTATTGCAAACCTTTAGATTTTTTTTTTTTTTTTTAAATTCTTGTGGTGATCAGTTTGAGACAGTCCAGAAAAGAATGGCTTCTGGGTGTGATTTTTCACCTAAGTCACAGAACAGTAGTCATAGTAATGGGGAAAATAGGAAGAAAATACTTCTATGGGGTTGCATTGTTACTTGTATTTTAGGTGTAACATTTAAAATGCATGACTAAAAGTGATTCTACTTAGAAATGTAACATTTGGCTTTCTGTTTGAATTTAATTTCAATGATGAACCAAATTCAGGGAAAATCAATGGGAAATTTCTGATGAGAGTGTGTAAGCTGGATACTTTGTGTAAATACAGTAAAATGTGCTATATGAAATTTGCTAGTATTATCAAATACCTTGGATCACGTCAACAATTCAGTTTTTTAAGGCAGGTTGGAATATGTCTGTCTTAAACTCTAGTCTTTGTCTTTTTATATTTGTCAAATAAAAGATGTTCTAAAAGGGAGTATGTATACAAACAGAGAGCCTATCCTGTTTAGAGCACCTTGGTGTGATATTGGCAATACATACATAGCAAACAGGAGCATTATTACCCGTATATGGACTTTGCAACTACTGTAAAACAGGTGTTATGTTTGAACTGTGACCCTTTTCACTGCCAAGGTGCATGGCAGAGGCAACACAGCATAGTGGCACTCTTGAATTCTTGTAATTGCCCTTTGGCTACTGGCAGTAGCTGTGAATTAAAGCCCAAGACCAAAACAATAGTAGAAAGAATTGGTACAATCTTCGGAACTCCTATTCTTGAAAGGTAGATCAGTCAAAATTCTTGGCTTAGGAGAGATTTTTTTGTTCAGAAAGAGATTTACTGAAGAGAGTCATTCTCACAAGACAAGCCCCAGCTCAAAGACCAGAGACCATAAGTGGCTTTGTGTGACATGTTTTTCTAACGTGCATATCGGAATGAAAGGAAGTGAAATGCAGGCTTCAAGCAGTCTTTGTGCTGCTCCTACTGAGCAGTATGCTAGACCAAAATGTACATAGGTATAATGTTCATCTCTCTAACCTGATCCAAGTATTTAGCAGCTGAGGGAGATAGTAGAGTCCATCAAATTCAGAGTTGACTTTCTGGCAAATAGCTATAAATGCTTACATATATCTGTTATGAAAATAACTCTCTGGGAGGGTCAACCTTGCAAAATTTCTCAAATGTGGTAATATTGACTATATTAGTGGTTTTATATCCAGGCTTGGAATAGTGAATGTCATATTCACAATTTGATAACAGATTTGTCTTGCCAGTTCTGTAAAATTTTGTATCTGTCCTGTTGCTTCTTTAGTAGCACTTCCTGGTTTTATTTGCTTAACAATGTAATTGATAAAAAACACAGATTTTTGGGGTACTTTAGATGTCTTCAAAAATGCATTATGGTGAACTTAGTTTTTATTGCTGAGTTATCAGCCATTTTTTAAAGGAAACAGTATTAAACCCTGTGTCTCTTCCACTTTCTTGTTTCCTATTTGTGGTGGTGGGGTTTCCCCTCTTTGTAAAAGGGATACAGAGCAAGATATGAAGATACAAGTAATCAAATGTACTCTCCATAAAGAAGATTTTGTAGATTAGCAATCTGAACATACTAATTCCTTTTGCTCCAGTACCCTAGGTATCAGAAAATATACTGTGCCATTTCTGTACATTTGGGATGGAGCACTGTGGGACTACTTTATATTTTCATAATTCCTGTTTCAGGGGGCAGAGCTTAAAGTGTGATTTTAGTGTGGGTTTTGTTTTTGTTTAGTTTGTTTTCGTTTTTTTAACAAAGCTATTTTGCACTAATTTTCCTTTAAGTTTGTCAGGGTAGGCATCTTCATGTGTAGAATCTCTGGCATTATTTATGTGGTCTTCAGACTCTAATTTGGAAATGTCTCTGGCTGGACATTTCCCAGTTGTTTGCATGAAAGTAGTTGTCATTTCAAGGACACATGGACTTATAAAACGTTTCTTTGACATAATAATCATCATCATCATCAAATAGTTAAAGAATGTGGTCAAATTGAAATATGGTGGCTTTATAGATACTCTTTAATTTTAAAAACAGTATTCTTTCCCTTTGAGTCTCCCGTTTGCAAGACAGTAAAAAGTAAGGATGATATTCAGTCTACTTAAATTTTGCCACTTTTGTATAGGATGATATGCAAACCACTAGCTGTAGTGCCAGAGTCCACGCTTTCTTTTTTTTTTTCCCTGCATGCATGTCTTGTACGCAGGAGAATAATTTCAGTTTGTGCATTCAGAAACAGTAAGTGGTCTTTCATTATGAACTTGGATAAAAGCTTTTTAACATATTTTTCCTTTTTTTTTTGTTTTGTTTTGTTTCTCTTTTTGTTGTTGTAAAGGAGAGAGAACTTGAAGCTAACAAGAAAGAAAAAGTGAAAGAAGCTCAGCTGGAAGCTGAGGTGAAGTTGCTGAGGAAGGAGAATGAAGCCCTTCGTAGACACATAGCTGTGCTTCAGGCTGAGGTTTATGGAGCAAGACTAGCAGCCAAGTATTTAGATAAGGAGCTAGCTGGAAGGTATGTGAAGTCAATCGGCGTCCCTTAGCATGAGATGTTCTTTGTTGCTGTTTTCTTCCTTTGCATCCCCAGAGGCAGATTCAAAGTTAAGACTAAGTAAGAAAAGTCTCACATTTCTAGTTAATTGAATAAAAGGAGGAAATAAAATCCCCACAGTTCTTGCAGTAGTTGCCACATGACTATGTGCTGTAGCCACATGAAGTGTATGAGACGCACAGTGCATCGAATTTTTTTTTTTTTTTTTTTGTTGTAATACAGCATCTTGTTTTACTCTCTTTGTCACTCTGTAGGGTCCAGCAGATTCAGTTACTGGGCCGAGATATGAAAGGACCCGCTCATGACAAGCTGTGGAATCAGCTTGAAGCAGAAATACACCTTCACCGTCACAAAACTGTTATTAGAGCTTGTCGAGGTCGGAATGATCTAAAACGACCAATGCAAGCACCACCAGGTCATGTAAGTTGAAAAGATAAGCCATTCCTCCATGATTTCCACCATTTGCGGGAAACAGACACGAGTTGCTTCATCTTTGTGATTGTTTTCACTTTAATATTGTGTTCTTTCAAATGTCACTTGTAAATGCATAATTCTTTTGTGTTCTGAGGGACAGTTCCATGCTGAATAGCATGTCCCTATAGATGACAGGAAAGATGATGCAATTCCTTTGACTTACCTGGGAACACCCAGTCCTTCTGAAAACTGAGCCTCTGCTATGTGTGTTTATAAATATAAATTTAACAGCAGAATTTTCTAACCTGGGTTTCAAAGTGTGGGATTAACTTACTTACAAAAACCACTAATAACATTTTTAGGATTAGATTGAACTGAAATCAATTTATTTTTTTTTTTTAAAGACCACATGAATTGACACTGTAAAATAATTGTTTGTTGGGTGGGTTTTTTTCCTCATAAAGGTACTTTTTAAAACTAAACCTTTAAACAGCATTTCACTGTGGGTATCTTAGAACTCACCCAGTGTGGCACATGTTCCGTTAGTCACCCCAGTGTTCAGTGCATAAAACCAAACATTTTCAGGGAGGTGCTTTACTTTGATCTGTTCTAAATACCTTAGTTGGTCAGGTGGATCTTACTGCATATGTTCCCGATTGCATAGAAAATATCAGTGGACAAATACGTACGTGTGTGATTTTAAGAGTGTGCATAATGCTGCAAGTGACTTAACAAAAGCAAAATGCAATGCTTTGATTTATTTAGTCTGGCTTTTAGTTTTGTGTTCAACGGCTTTTGATGTGGTTTATTTTTATTACAACAAAAATAAACTTCAGCAAGCAACCTCTTCATTGGCACTGTATTACCTCTTTTGTCATTTGGTGAGTTATAAGTTGAGTTTACATCATGTAACATTTTAACAGTGATCGGCATTTCTTCATGTCGTCCCTTTATATTTCTAGTATGTGAGTGATTTCCTTCTTTTGAAGTTAAGTTCTGTGTTGTGCATCACTCAACACTGAAATAATTTAGATAATTATTCTCATCAGAGGTGCATAATGGAGAATCGTTTCTGATTTCATACCGTTTCTGTAAAGAGGCACTGTAATTTTGTCCTGCCTGCAGCTAGCCTAAAACTCTGTTGCTCATCCAGTGCCTGTATATAATTAAAACAACCCCCAAAATGCTGAAATGCATCAGTTTTTGGTTCACACGTTCATGTTTGTGCTGTGTTTGTTTTTTATCAACCTAGGATCCTGATGCCTTAAAGAAGAGTCAAGGTGTTGGTCCAATCAGAAAAGTTTTGCTAGTTAAAGAAGACCATGAAGGATTAGGAATTTCAATCACAGTAAATATTTGCATTTATTTTCTATGACACAGAAGTCCTACTTCTGTAAAATATGTGGATCAGTAAATGTATTGTTAGAACATATGAAAAAAACATACACAAATCCATAGCTATGGTCATAGAACTTACAGACACATTTTGATAAATTAGAAAATAGATAATTGCTACTTTATGTCAAAGTTATGATTTTGAGGTTTAGGGTATAGACACTTGCCAGTGGTGACTTTGAGGTGTGGTAAGTGTGTAGAAGAGCAGAGGCAATCTGAGACCTGACTACCAGACCTTAGCTGTTGTGATTATAACCTTTTTTTCTAAGTATCTGTGTTAGCATCTCACACCTAACAAAAGCTGTATAAACTTTTTACAACAAATTTTAAAATTTTTTACTATTACACTTTTATTCTAAATATGAATACTGTTATGGCCAGTCAATATAGTGCCTGATAGGCTTTTTTTTAATGAAGTTTTCAACTTTTCATCAGCTTGTGTATCATTTTATAGTGTTGTTATTATTAGTCAAAATTGCCTCCTTTGACTCTTTGGGTACATATTTGAAATATTCCATTCTATTGTGGGGAAAAGAATTAAGGGAAGCATTGCATGTTTTCTTCTTAAAGATTCTTTTTGTCTGAAGAATGATTTCTAATTTTCTAAAATAGAAGTTGAAATAAGCACTTAAGGAGCAATTACCTGCATGTTGATTTTATGTTAAAGGACATCTCAGTTAATTAAAATACACTTTTTTTTTTTCTCGAATAGGGTGGGAAGGAGCATGGTGTTCCAATACTGATCTCTGAAATCCATCCTGGGCAACCTGCCGATCGATGTGGAGGGCTGCATGTTGGTGATGCTATTTTGGCAGTAAATGGAGTTAATCTAAGAGATGCCAAACATAAAGAAGCTGTAACTATTCTTTCCCAACAGGTCAGTTGGGACCTGTTATCCATAGGCACGTTTAGGTGCTTCTTGTGTTCTGCCTGTTGAATTACTTTGAATTTTAATGTTTACTGTTAAGCACAGTGTAATGCTAAGCTACAGTGGTTCCTGAGGCTGTGTCACCTTACACTTAATCCTCTTATGTCTTGCAATTTAAGGAGGAAAAGTGCTGGGCCAGTACTGGTTCAGTTAAAAACATGTATTGGCTAAGGATTCTTCAGTAAGGCTGATGGAAATCAGTTTGTTACATTGCCCCACAGAAATAATTCTTTAGTGACATACACTTTAGTCTTTTATGACTGAACAGCTCCAGCCAAACAGTGTTTCTTTGTGGTCTAGAATCTTCCTGCCTCTTTCAGGCAGTTAACAGGTGTGTCCAATTTAGCAGAAAGCTTCCTCATTACAAGTCGCTGTTTGAAATGTATTGGAATATATCTAAGAAATTCAGATAATTTTGTAAAAAAATTACAGCTTAGCTATAGAGCTGTGCTGTTTTAGTCAGTAAAAACTTAATTCAGATATGTGTCCAAAATACTCAACACAACTGCAAATGTGTTTGCAATAGTAAAATGTATTTGTTTTAGTAACCTAGCTCATCTTGGTAATCCTATTAGGTAGCTGTGCAGTAGTAAGTAAATTTTTAATTTTCACTGTATTTCAGAGAGGTGAAATTGAATTTGAAGTAGTGTATGTTGCTCCAGAAGTTGATTCGGATGATGAAAATGTGGAATATGAAGATGAGAGTGGACACCGTTATCGTTTATACCTTGATGAATTGGAGGAAGGTGCAAATTCAAGTTCTAATAGGAAAGATGCAAATGTGGATGTCAAACCTTCACAGGGTAAAGCTTCTAAAATGTGTTACATGCAGTTTAATTCTCAATATGCCAAACAATTTCTGGAAAACACTGTTTTTATATTCATTGTAAAATTAATCTGCTGTCAGTTCAGTTAACCAACTCATAGGCTGTCAACTTCTGGTTGGTCCCTCACTGTTTGGCCTGGTTTACTTAGATACACCTGAATTAACTGAATTAATGTATGGGTTTTTTTCATGGTCATTTTTTCCCAAAGGTTGAAATTCAAATTTATTCCTACCTTTTCCTGCCTCTGGTCTAGGAGTAGTTAATACCCCTTAACACTTAATGTTTTTTGCCTCTTCAGATATAATTGTTAAGTTAGAGAGGTAAAGAAACAGTTCCCGTTTTCCTGACATACTATGTTCTGCTAACAATCTGTTAGCTTTAATTTAGTAGCCATTTCAGCATGCTTTCTAGTTTCTGAAATAAGGATCACTGATTTGTCCTTCCCAATATTGCTTCACTTCCTTAAATAAACTTTCTTTTTATCTTGCAGTGTTTGATAAGAAGCCAAGTATTGATGGACATGAAAATGGAGACCTGGGGAATTCAGTTGAAGGTTCATTAGAAGACACTGCACCCAAATTAGCCCGTTCTGCTGAGTCTTTATCCTAAAAGCAATCAATCAAAAAAAAAAAAAATCAACCGGACAAATCCCATCTTTGGGAGCATATGATAATCAATATTGACTGCTTAAAGTTGCATATGCTAGAGTAGGTTGTAAAAGGATGAATAAATGTCAAGAGAACTGTGTTACTGTTGCCTGGAAAAAAGGCGGTTACCTCAGGGCTTCATTGTGAGCAATTCTAAATGTGGAAAACTGTCTTTTGCGTGACACACAGTAGTTACCTAACATATGGCATGTGAAATGGATTTCTTTTAATAATAAAAGAGTAATCCACCAAAGTGTGGGATTTCTAAAATTAATAACCTCAATACGCTCCACTTTTAGTCTCATTGATGTCCCTAAGGAAGTAGAATAATATGTGGCCAGCTTCATTCTGACCCTTTGATGTTTTAAAGGAACAACTGATGTGAAGTTTGGTGTGAAAAATGCTTAAACCCTAGAAGGATGAGGGGGGCAGTTGTTCCATTGCATCCATGAGTTTCGTATTTCAGATGTTTTTTCTCGGAATAGTAAAGACCCGAGCTTTTATTTGAGCAAAGACTATCAAAACCCAAATAGGCAGTGAGTTACTTGCTAATCATGATGTTTCAGCCCATGATAATTTTACGAGTGAGATTTTCAGAATTGTTGTTTTAATTTAAATTCACCACCATATTACAGGGTTCTAAAGGTGAAATTAGTTTAAAAATTACTCACAATTATGTGGGCCCTTTGGTATTTTTTTTCTGAGCATCGTCAATGTAGCGTTTGTTTTTGAATGGATATGGTTACTGCTAATGCTCATTATGAGCTTTACCTTATGAAATGCTCAGTGATTTTGATGGGTACTGAACATGTTAATTTCACATTAAAATAATCCTTAAAGAAGTGGAAGTTGAGTGCACAGTACTTTACAGAAGGTGCTCAGAATGATACTGTGTCTGGCCCTATCCTTGTTATGTTATGGCAATCGTATTAACCTATAATTGTCTTACTGTTGAAACAAAATGTTACTCCCTTTGTGAGAGCAGTGTATCTTAAAATAGTTTTTGATTGGTGTACATCTAAAGGCCCACAGCAGGCCTGCAGACAGCAGTGTTGAGGAGGGTGACTTGACCAGTTTCTCATACTCCACTTGTAGATCTTGTTGGTGAAGTGCAGCACACTCCACAGACAAGCTCTACATTGTCATCGCACTTATTATTTCAGCATGCAGTGCTGTCTTTCCTGCCCACTTCTCTGCAGGCTGTTGAACTGTAATATGAAAAGATTTTGTACATTGAAGGAGGAACTAACATGAAAAGACATCTTTGCAAGTGTTACTGTGTAGGATGTACATACATAAGAAAAAAACCTCAAAGGCCTTTAGAGTAACATCAACTAATCTTATGTTCTTGTGATGTAGAACACAGTTACTTTGTCTCTCCTAGGAGCACTATATATATATATGTTTATAGAAAAAGCCTAAAAATGTATATACTTTATTCAAAGATTTTGCTATTTATAAATCCCTTAACTTCGCTATTTACACAGATAGTTTTGTGCGTGTGTGCGTGCGCGCAGCAGTTCCACTTACAGTGGAATAACATTATTTGGTTCATTTTTTATAATAGTCTTTGTCATACTGTCGAAGGCTTTTTAAATAGTCAAAACTGTACAGTTTTCACTGAACTGAGACTAGTATTTAAAAATAAAGCTGTGTGAAGAAGAAACAGGTCCCCAGGCATGTTTCTTTTTCTGAAGCTTCAAAAACTTGAGGACACATTGGCTGTGTGTTAGCAGATGAATCCACTGCCAGAACTTTGCATCCAGATTTGTGATTTTCCCACAGCTACTCAAGCAGAGTGCATTCTGAAGCTGTAGCCTGGAACACTCCATGTCCTCTCTGTCAGGAAGGATAGTTCAAAGCTAAGTAGTGGTCATTTTGTCCTTGAAAATCACCGCTGCATGGAATCTTGCTGCAGTTCTTAGAAATTAGGCTTGTCCAGCCAGTTGTGTAACTTTTTAAAAAGGCAGTGAATTTGCCTGTACAGTTTCCCTTTATTTCAGGGGAAAAGAGAGATTTTTAATTTATTTGTTCTTCCTTACTTCTTGGCACACCGTTATTTTCTATTTAATGCATTTGAGCAGTTTTAGCCTGAAGTGGGGGAATGTTTCTAGAGTTATTTTACTAACATTTCTTGTCCACCAGTTTTACATGATGCTGTTCTTTCTTCTTCATCTGCTGGACCCTTTCTCTGATCTTACCTTGTCTATTTTTGACTATATATGAAATCAACAAAAGGAACATGACTAGGAGTAGATGAATCAGGTAGCAGTAAATTATCATCAGATTTCCTTCCTGGCAGTTTTTATAATCTTTGTTTAGAATGTCTTGAATGGGAGGATTTTGCTCAGACTCTACAGTCTGTCTCCATGTACTCTGTACTTCCTACCAGCTAATTTAACATACTGGTTTATTTTTAATCATACTGAGATGCTTAGAGGTTAATATTTGAACTGAGAAAAGTTTTGCAAGTTGAGATTTCCAGATTCAGTAGACAAATGTGTGTTCTTCCCTTTGTCAGTAACTGGAAGACTCAGTCCTGCTGATTCCCAGGGGTTGAATGAGTTAGACTTGGAAGAATTCCTGAGGAAAGTCAGTGTTCAGATGTCATTTTTATTTTTTAAAGTGTAAAATGGTTTACTTGCGTGTGTATATATATTTTTACTTAAAAAAATAAAATAATATTCTAAAGATAATTTTGTGAATTTTTTTTTTTTTTAAAGTAGATAATTCCTTGCCTATTAAAATTTTCAGTGAGACAATTGTGTTCTAAGCTAAAGGTAGACAGTGCTGGCATCTGGGACCATTGTTAATTAAAAGCATGTAAGATAAGGAAAATGCTTTATGGCAATAAATTTAACTCTGATCAAAGGCTGCATGTAGTATTTCCTTTGTAGAAATGTATTCTTGGCAGTGAACAGGGTTTGTATCTGCCTCAATATATTTTGATCCACAGTTGTATCAAACAAAATTCAGGTATTTATTGTATTTGTCCAAACATAATTTCATCATGGGTTATTCTCATTTCTGTAGCAGATAGAACATTTTGCAAAAAATGTATACATCTCGTTAAGCTGAATATAGTATATTTTTATTAGCCTGCAAATAAATATACTCTTCTGCATTGCAGCGATTTCTGCACCTAATTCAGACTTGTATTTAATTTTCTTCTTTTTTACATATAAAAAACACCCAACCTTGTATGTGATATTTTTTTGTTAAACATGTAGTTCTCACATGGCCTAAAACCTAATATGGGACAAACCAAAACTGCGAAAGTTTGACTCTAATCTGGTCTTGGCCAGCAATGATTACAGCAAATTACATTTTTTGAAAGATGGAGTTGAATCAATCATTTATAATTTCATTGAGGTACGTTTTCTGCCGAATGTTTTTCAGTTAAAAAAAAAAAAAAGAAATATTTGCAGTGTCTGGCTATATAATAATTCCATAAATATTCTGAAGCCCTTGACTAAGAAGAGCTATAAAGACCCAGACCTGTCAACCAATCAAGTCATTTGGGTAAAATTGTGGATACTGCCATTTCTCTCTTTTTTGTTTCCCATGCATTATGAATAATAAGTATATTCTGAGTTTTCCACTGAAGTACAAAACATGTCTAAGTTACAATTTTTAGTCCTGATATTAAGGTCTCGTTCAGATTAAGTGTCTGTTTTGTATTCTAAGTTGTATTTTAAAAGAAATAATCTCTCACCTACACTTGGGTGGTCATCTTGCCCTAAAGCATCAAGTTCATCTGAATGAACAGAGAGCTCAAATGAAAGGTAGTGGTCTGGTAGCTGTGGTTAGTAGTATAATTATGGTCGTACTTAAGGACTTGTTGAGAGTGTGTAAGCAGAGAGTAGAAAACTGTGAGCGTGGGAACTGTCTCAATAGACAAGGCTGAGTCATTTTGGATGAAAAGATGTATAATGTGCAATTGGTGAGGGCTAGAACTGTAGGCATTTTTTAGCTCTGAAATTTTTAGAAGGGTTTGGGTATGGGTGACTTCAGCAGATGGAAGGAAGAGGGAAAGCAGAGAAATCTTGCCTGAGTTGTCATAAAATAAGGAGAGGAATAGAGGCAGCTATGAATGAAGATGAAAATGGAAAGAGGAGAAAGAAAATTACTTTTTTATGTCACCTGGGGTCAAGGAAGATAATTCAAAATTTCTTTGTATCCCAGTGCCCTACTGCAAGACCTCAGATCAGTTACCCAGTGACTGTGGTCACTGAATAGTCCTCTGCACTTTTCTTCCAGAGATCCACATGTGACAGAAGAGAAACACATCCTGACTTAGAGTATGTGTGAGAATTTTCTTCTCAGTGACCTGAGAAGAAAATTGGCTAAAATATTTCAAGCTTGCCTTTACAAGCTTGAAATTATAATACAATAATTGAAAAATATTACAAGCTCGTCCAGTATGTCTATTCCAACATGATGTGATTTCTAATTCTTTAGAAGTTTCAGAGTTGGAAGAGAACCTAGGAGTTGAGAAGTTTTCTTTTCTTGATGGGGCAGCTGTTGCTTCTTATGCTTCATAGTAGCCTTGCCTTAGCTGTGTTGGCCTGATGCACCCCTGCATCAGACATACTTTGGTATCTGCTCCTCATGCCTGCGTCTGTGCAGGACAGTGCTTCTATAAGCCAGTTGGTTGAAAAAGGCCAAGTGATATTTTTCAAGGATTTTCACTTCTTAGGTGAAAAATTGAAGTCACTTGTGTAAATTTTCCACACTCTGTTAAAAGTGTTTAATTATTTGGTATCTCTTTGTCACCCTTCAGCTTTGTGTGCTGAGACTTGTGCTTCCCAACTCTACCTTGGTAAGTGTTGGAGCTGCCAATGTTTTGAAGGAGTATGCCAGGAGTATGCTCTTCCAGGCCCCGGTGAGAGGTATGTTAGAAGTCCATCTGTTGATCCCTAAAAAAGATTTCAGGAAAACTGGTTAAAGTTGTACTGGTTTTCTTTCTTTTTACTTTCTACAGGAGATAGTGATCACAATTCCATCATTGAGTTTTTGGCACTCTTATGTTTCTTCAAATTTCCTATTTGAAGTGCAAAAGCACTGCAACCTGAGTCATCTCCCCAGCTTCCCCTTCATTAGTTGTGGGGCCATCAGCACTCTGCTGCCTGGTTTTCAATAGCTGGGTCTCAGTCAGAAGGTTAGGAAAATGTAAAAACAAGTGAAAGAACAGGCATTCACAGACATGTTTTGATTGCCTGTAGTGCTGGAAGTCAGGGGTGCTTGGGAGACAGCTGGTAACTTTTCTGTTAAAACTGCAAGTCTTCAAATATGTCTGTAAATGTCTGTGAATCCTGTTGATTAAGTCTTCATTTACCTATTAACTGTCTAAATATTTGAACAGATACTACTTCTGTCAAATGAAATAAACCAGATTGGCATGAAAATATTTTTTCTAATGTTATTTTATTTGCTGTTGTCCAAGTGTTTATGTCTGTTATCAATTTCTTTAGGGGAATGGAAGCATTAACAATCATGCTGCCAAACTGGCCTTGAATGCATTCCCTTCAAATTAGAAATGGGTGTCCCTGTTCACTCCCTACTGGAACAACCTGTAGAGAGTTTGCTGCTATTGACTCTTCTTCAGCTAAAGGTAGGGGAAGAAGGTTGCCGTTGGTTGCCCATGCTGGTCCTCTTATGTCCACAAATGCACCAGTTTCTCTTGTTTTGATTTATAATTTGCACGGTTATCCATGGTTTTGTGAGAAGGGATTCCCAATGGCTGCTACAATATAAACCCTGCAATGGGAAAATACCTCAGCTGCTGAGGGTTGCAGCTCTGGGCCTGGAATTGAGGAACTGACATTTTATATACAATAAATGGGGATTTCTGTGTAGCTGTCGAGTGCTACTGCACACATTCCCCTTTATTCGATCTTCCTTTTTGGCCAGTGTGGCAGTTTAGGTGTTCTAATTTATGACAGACATGGGGTGTTATAAGACAATTCAGGAAGCCAGCAGAATTTTCTTTGAGATCTATTGTGCTCATTTAAGTGTTATTTTAAATCCAGGTCACATATTACTAACTTTTATTTTAAAATGAAAGACATGGCAATTCTATGTATTATGACCCCTACATCTCAGTAAGTTCATGAGATTGTCTTGAGTTGCCTGGTTAAATAGGCAAGTGCACTTCAAGCTGTCTCAGTTTTATGCTATTTCCACCCCCAAACTTGTATATTATTTAATAATGGCAATTTGTGACCGGAATCCTCATTTTTAGTGCAAAGTATTTGCATTTGTATGTAGTGCCAAGAGGGGGCAGCAGCTTCCTTCAGCATTAAGGCACCTTTGAGAAAGAAAACCTATCGTTTTGTGGGTTGGTTGTTGGGTTTTTTTTGTGAGGAGGTTTTTTGAATTTAAAAAATAGAAACCTTTATTCATTAAAACTATTTCTAGTAGCATATAGTCTTAAAATTATGAATATCCAGTCTAGCTGACATCCTGTAGCAAATACTTTGCAGGTGACACATCTTACGGTTAAAAATTGTCCTCTCTATATATTAGTGTGGGCAGCAGCTTCCTACAGATAAACACAGACATGTATAATTTCATATAGCTCTGGATTCATGGCGTGTTAAAAAACACGGATATCCCCATCAATTACTTTACAAAATGAGTGCTCTGCTCTCTTATTACCTCATACCCAAGCACTGAAATTTTTTATCTCTGTTTATGGGTGGGTTAAGGCTTTCCAAAAGAAGGGACAAAACGCACTGATGGAACATGAAATGAAGTAACAGGTAGATTCATAAATACTCCTGCCTGCACTTTGCCAGTGCCCTTCAATCGTGATATGGAACCAGCATTGTCACAATCCTGGAATCTTTGCTGGGACAGAGGCTTCCCATGGTTATGTCAAACTGAGCAAAATGTCAAAATGAGCAAAAGTGGGAAAAAAAAGGACAGGATGATTACATTTTGCTCTAGTCTAGTTTCAGGCAGAAGCCTCTTGGTTGGAAAAAGAGGAAGGTCGCTTCATATTGACCCACCATCATCTTTTCTCTACTGCTGTTGGTTTCTAGTGACCACCAAATGACAGTTCAATTTCCAGACCTTGTTTGTTGTCATTAACCATTAATATGTCTCAACAAAATGTTCTGAGACATATTTATGTCCTTGAGGCTGGCCCTTCTACAGTATTGTCATCATACTAAAAAGCGGGAGAGGATGGATCATGACTTCATATGTTAAAAAGTTGCCTATATAAATTAAATACTTACTTACCTTAAAGCAGTATCATTTATGAAAACCATTGCCTGGCCTTTGTAAGATAGTAGAAAAGTTATTGCAGCATTGTTGTCAAAACCACACCTCACTTTGTGTTGTGTGGTATCAAAAAAGACTTGTGCTGCTTTTTGTGATGAGGTGCTGAAAGCGCTTGGGTAACTGTGGAAGAGAAGCTGCATGAGCCATCCACGACCTTTCCACATCCACATATGACACTGGCATTTCCATATAACAGGCATGCTTTAACCAGGTCACCTTATTCAAATTTTATAAAACTGTCTGTCAGAACAGATGGTGTCACTTAAGGATAAAAAGCTTAGCCATAGATGTGAAGAAAAGCTGCCTCTTCAAGTGAGGTCTGCTAGCTTGTCTTAGTTTTTATCCCCCCGTCTTCCCTCCCTGTCCAACCAAGGACTTTTCACAGGTTTGTGATTGGTGTTTTCAGAGGCCTTTATGTTTTTGGATGGGCTTGATTTGTTGCTACAGCTCTGCACAGGTGGCAGATTATCTATCTCAGTTTGCCCATCTGTGAAATGGTGTTTTCCTACGCCAGAGAAAATAAGATGCACAAAACAAGTTTGTAAAGATTGAAGTTTCTAATATAGGCTTAAGGGGTTAAATGGTTCAGACCAGGGTCTGGGTGGTGGGTAATGTAACTTACTGTCTTTTCTTCCTGCTTTTATGGCAAGCATCACCATCTTCTCTGCTGTCAGCCACTCCTCGCGGAGGACTTCTGACAAGCTCCCTGTTGTGGGTCAGGCACCAACCATTGCTGTATGTTTCTGTATTGTTTGTATTAAATTGCTCTTGGCGTTTCTTTTAAGCCTAGAATTTTGACATTACTTTTTTGCCTGCCTTTTAATAGGCAACATAGGTGTGTTTTTGAAGTCTATTATTGCTGGTTGTCATCTGATCTGGCTGAGAGCATGTTACAGGTCTTGGATAATTTGTTAATGGTTGTAAGTTTTCTTGCTCTTTTGGGTAGCTCAGACTTAATAGGAGGAGATACTGTTCCTCTTTGGGTTAGCCAATAATGCAGATTATTAATGCATTAAGGGAGCTTTTGCAGTAAAGTCTGTTAAAAATTTTGTGTCTAGTCAGAATTATGGATTCTTGAGGTCAGTTCAGGGTGGTTATTAAGGGCACAAATGCTTTAGTAACAGTACTATACTGTATTTGTTGACTTAAATTTTTTGCTATGCTGAGAAATGAGGTTATGCTTTAACTTGATAAAGTCGCCTCCTTCCTGGATTTCTCATTTTTGTACTTGTGGCTGTATTAAAATAAATGAGATGATAATCTCTTGGATGTCACATGGCAGCACAGTAGTTGTGTTGTGACTGTCTAAGTAATGAATTAACTCGGCCCAGGACAAGAGGTTATTGAGTAACCTTTGCCTACTGTAGATGGCAGATATTTTTTAGGACTTACAGACACTTAACGTGAGGCAAAGCCAAAACAAATTGGTGAAGTTTTAATGAAAAAGTCTCCAGATTCTCATGTCTAGACTATACAATGAGATAGCAGAGAAAGTCAGATGCAAGGCATCCTCCTTATGGATAACGTGAGTTTTCTCCAAGTTAGGATGTCTTCCCTCTTGTCTTTATCTAGTTTAGAAACACTTTATCTGACTCCTTCTCGCATGTCCTTTATGAACTGTAGGACTGTACTGAGGGAGGAGGGGGAATTGGAAAAAAAAAAAAAGGAAGCCCTCAGGAGAGGTTTCTATTTCAAGTTTGAAAGTGATTGTGTAGAAATGGCACCTTCCTTTTAAATAAGTATGTTCCGTGAAATGTATTCTGTCTTCAATAATTCACAAGCATTGCTACTTGTTAGTCGTGTTAACCCCACAGAGCTGTGGCACCGTGATTTTCAGTCTTAAGTATCAACACTGATGAGTTTCAAATGAAATGGTAAATGCTGTTTTCACACTGTACTAATTGCAGTGGAGGTTGGAGGTCAGTACAAGCTTGCATCATAGCTGACACTGGAAGGAAAAGGGCAGTATAGAATTTTTATTATGGAAAATAATAAGGAAAAAGAAATGCAACAACATAACCTTGTCATCCCTTAGGTCTGGCCTGATTACAGGGTAGGGGAGCCTTTAAGACATCCACTCACTGAGCAAAGCTAACCTGGTTTTTGAGAGAGGGTGAACAAAAAAGTACGGATGGATTTATGTATGGTTACTTTTTAGTGGACATCTGATCCCACAGGACTGCTGTGAGACCACTGACTCCTTTCTTAGAATTCTCTTCATTTTTTCTCTTTTTATTTTAGTGATAGTGATCCACCAACCAGGTAATCACAGTTAGGCATCTGCTCCTCTAATGGGACCTACAGCCTGACATTCCCATCCTGTGTAGGGAGTATTTTGGGATTCAGACAGGGTTCCACTAAAATCTGCCCACAGAGTGAAGAACTGCCAGTTTTCTGGCAGGCAGTGGGAAAAACCTGAAGAAAGTCTGTATTAAAAACTCAGTCTTCCCAGGTTTTAGCCATGCCAATTATGCAGACCAGCTATGGGATTCACAAGCTGCTTCTAATGGTTGTAATCCAACCTCATGGGTTTTTTTAAGTAAGGAGGCAGGGATCTGTCATTTATACACAGGTGCTCAAGACACTGCTGTGACTGCTGCCATTTTAACTCGGTGCTTACAATACTATCGGATGCAGGGGGTGCAGATTGGCCTCGGCGCTTTTCCAGCCTTCCCCCATCTATGCAGACTGCTGCAGTCAGTGCTGAGCTGGTTGAACCCATCCTGTGTCTGGAGAGGGAGGTGAGGCCAAGTTTTTGATCCAGAAAAAAAACTGTAAAAGAGAGCAGGTGATGCTATACGTGAGTGAGTAGGGCATCCCCTGAGCTGGGAAATCCTAGTTCCAATCTACAAGGGCTACTTTTATTCTATTGCCTGTTGGATGTAAAGATTCTGGTAGGTATTAAGGTAGGGTTTAACATCTTACATTTAGCAACTAAAAGAAACAGAGAAATACTCCTTAGAATTACACTTGAAATGCTTTTATACAGAGCATTAGAAAGGTACTTGACAGAAGAAATAAGGACTTGCAATCTATTTCCCAGTCAGAGGTGCGTGCAAAGAACGTTTGTGTTTTTCCTGTGGTATTTTTGGAATCTTTGTTGTAGTTGTTTTTTGTAGGTTTTTTTGTTTGAGTTTTAAATATAAGGCACCAGCTGGAAACATGCTAAGCTGTTGGTTTTTTACTTCAATTGTAGGTAGTGTACACCATCTTTTACACTTTCTTACCTCAAGAAGTACCTTCTTCAGTTCTCTTGGTCAGACATGTGCAATTACAGTGCTGCCCCTGTTCCTGGCAAAGTCAGAGACTTGCTGTCAACTGCAATGGGACAGGCAGGCCCTTAGTGCCATGAGCAGTTAATATTTAACCTTCTTGTGGACTCTGGCTTGGTTTTAGTGCTCCAGCCCACTGGGAGTGCCTGCTCAAGAAAGAGGTTTGGTACTGAAATGCTACTGAAAGTCTCTGTTGACCAGAGGGTCAAACTCTGTTCTCCCACAATCTCTAGAGATGTTGGAGAGAGAACCAAATCTAAAGCAGCCCTTCTGAGCATGCAAATGTCCCCAAATGGTGCATACTCTAACCTTCACTGTGAAACAAAGTTTTTTAAATCTCTGATGTTTTATAAGGCTGCCTTGAATCTGGTTTTGATAGAACAGGCTGATGCAGACAAGCTGGAGTTTGATGTGTCAGTATGTAAGAAGCCATTCAGAGGATGAACATGGAATGAGCACTAGTGCTGCTAAGATTCAGGCATTCCCCTTTCCTTCCTACATTAGGATTTTGTGTCTCTACCACTCTCAGCATAGAGAAGCTACATGGGTAGGAAGTTCCCCTGCATGTCTGCTGCTAGGGTCACTAAGAATTTCCCAGGCTAAGGTGGAGAAGTCGAGGCTTTTAGGTCAGCCACCCTCAGCAGTCAGTCAGGCATGAACCATGAAGCACCATGGCAGTGACCGGGAGCTGTGTGTCACTACAGACCTGCTGTGCTGCTTCCATCCCTGTTGGCACCAAGCCACTCTGAAGGGAGGCTGGACTTGCCTGGGGATCTATTTTAAGCCATCTTTGCCATGGTTTTTTTTGGGGGGGTGGGGCTGGGGGGCATGAAGGCAAGGTGCAAATTGAGACTCAACTTTTCATTAGGCTAAACCAGCTGCGTTAAGATGTGTTTGAATGACAGCAGAAATGGGCATATGCTGCCAAGAACCCTTTGACACTTGTAGCATGCTGCAGATGCACCAAGCATGTGGCAGATGCATATGAAAAGTTCCTTAGAATACAAGTAGTGTTGTCTGCTGCCTGGTCCCTTGCATTGCTGTGTTATTTAGCTGCCTCACTAGGTGGGGAGCAGGCCTGATTACTGACTTGTTTGTCAAGTGACAAGTCAGGCTAATTAGTTGCGTGGGTGGAGGATTGGTTTCAGGCTCATCAGGAGGGCATCCTCATCCTTTCCTCAATTATATGCATCCAGCAGCAGGGTTGGGCATAGATGTTATTTTGTGGCTTCTTCTTCTTCTGTAGAGCTTATGGACAGAAAAGCTGGGCTAAATGGGACACTGAGAGAGTCTTTTTTTAGCCAGTCACACTGGGACCATGAATTGCGGCAGCACAACTGGCACTTTTGCAGGGCATAAGGAACTCTTCTTTCTCACCCTGCAGTATATGTGACGAGAGTGGGTGTGCAGTGATGATCAAGTCACTGAGTTAAGTGGCAGGCCCGTGTGACTGATTTACAAATACCAGTGTTCTTTATTTACACAGACATGTAAACAACAGAAGGTAAACAACACCGCCCAGCTCAGTCTAACAAACAGGCTGCTGCTGTTTCACTTCAGGACCTGAGGTGTTTTAGACATTTCACAGAAACTGTAATGACAGGAAACACAGGAAGGCTACGAGGTTACCTTGATTCTGCTTTGCACAGGAATTGCATGCATGGTGTGGCAACGTGGGGGAATGGCACCACTCGAGGCCACAAAACTCGCGTATGCAAAGAACCCACTCAGACCTTGCCTCAAGTTTGGGTATGGTTAGAGTATTTGTGAGTAGCATCACTGCAACCAGTCTGTCCTCTGACAGCACTTTCCACCCAAAGGTCTGAAAGCACTTTACAAACAGACTGATTAATCTTCGCTGCATCCTTTGCAAATTATCCCCTTTACGCACAAGGAAATGGGGGGCTTTCATAGAGTGACTTTCCCAGAGCTCAGGTTTTACTGGTCTCGTTTCCCAACCTTGTGCTTAAAATATAGCACCATTCTTTCTTCACAGAACTTCTTGACACTTCAGGACAAGCTTTCAAATTCAGAGAAATGCCCCAAGCACAGGAGGTAGAAGGGCAGCAGATGGTCCCAGTTGCTACCAGAAGCTGTTTTGCTCCAATGCTGCCTCTGCTGAAAGAGGAGCCAGCTACTGTGTGATCCATTGCACCCATCCCCACGCTTTTTCCAGTTTGTCCAAAAACAGAACTAAGGGGAACATCAGCTGCAAAAGAAAAACTATTTGAAAACATATGGTGCTGATCCATTGTCTTGCAAATTTAACTGCAACAGTAAGCCATAAACACACTGTGTTTTACTTATTTGAAATATTTCAAATAGAAATGTTACACTAAATTTGTAAGACAGAAAAATACCTAGTGGAGCAGTGAAAGAGTTCAGGAAGTTTGCTGCTTTGTGCCAAGGAACAAGTGTCCTTATAGTTTAGCAGCAAAAAGATCAGCTAGGGCTTGAACAGGATTTAACGCTCAACTGTAAATTCACATTTCGGTTCCATGCACACTTCCTGAATGAAAAAAAAAACAAAAACCAGAACCAGATTAACTGGTATTGGATTTGTTGTTTGGTTTTGTTTGTATTTTTGGTTGTTTTTTCCTTTTTTCTGTTGTAGAGTGATCACCATGGCTTGAACCCAAAACCAGTTTCAGCCTTTCTACTTATTTCTAACATGAATTGCAAGTTAGACGGCTCAGCTCATATGCTTGATCAAATTCAAGCATGTGAGAATTGCTGCTAAAAAAGCAGCTGGGAAGTTGGGTTTGAACACAGTATTTAAATGCTCAGCTGCCTTCTCTTGTGCACATTATACTTCAAGTAGTTTAACTTCTACCCTCCCAGAAAGAACTACAGTGATGCTCTATCTTCAGTTTTCATAGGAAAGGAGATGAATCACCACAACCACAAGATACACCCTTTACAGCTGCCAGTACAGCAGCAGGTAAAATAAAGACAGAAAAGGAGTCCTGGTTTTTTCTTAAACAGGCATTTCTGCAATCCTTTCAAACCCCTAGGTGAAAAGGAAACTTAAGAAATTCTCCTTAAATAAAAGCTATGTACAAATTGCACACATTGCAAATGGAGCACTGAGATCAGTTACAGAAAATAAGATGTACAGTCTTCACTGATAACATCTCTCTTGCTATAAACAGTGATAAACAGCATATGCTTTCTTCAGATGTCAGAACCCAGCAAGACAGCAATATTATGTACACAGGGCTTGTTTGCCTTCTGCCTCCCACAGCAGAGTCCCTCCAAACTCTGTTTTCACTTCAGAAAGCTGTGCAGTGATGTTCCTGTGCACCACACCTCTCCTGCTCAGCAAATCACAAGAGAGCTGTCATTGCTGTCTGGCTTATGGGTTTTAGGCAGTCTCTGGGCGTTGAGTAACCCTCGTTCCCAAGGGCATTTGGCTGAGGTTTCTGGTAGTCTGTGCTGTAGCTCACAGAGGTCAGAACACCATTAACTTTGGGTTTGTCATAGTTTATGACACTCTGGGGTGTCTGATAGTCTCCATTCCTGGTGTCAGCTTTACATGAACTGGAGAAGCTGCCGGCAGTAAGGGAGTGTATCTGAGATGAGACAACAGGAACGTTGTAGCCATTTTCAGAAGGGAAATTATTTTCTCTTGCTACGTGGCGTTCTATGATGGGGGTGGCGTATTCAGGCTCTTGGCTGGTGAGGGGCAGAGCATATTCATGCCGGTTGGCTCTGTGAGGACAGTGATAGTGATTTTCAAACTCGGAACTCCCCCTTCTTCCCTCATCTTTGGTGTCCACGGGTCGAAAAGTAGATCCTTTACGTGTTACTGTCCCAGTCCCAATCATGAGAGGCTGCTGATAATCTAAAAGGAAGCATGAACTGCTCAATAAGGCATAGAATGGTTATTTTATGTATGTAATACTTATGCATAGATAGGTATTTTATGATGAAAAAGTACTCAGTTATTATATCAAATGTGTGGTTACTGGGGATGTGAGGAAACCTTTCCCCAGCACTGATCCTGTAAACTCCTTCCGTGAGCAAGTGTTGTAGAACATGGCAGAAGCTCTTCCACGGAAGAGCTCCAATCTGCCATCCTTTTGCCTACTCCTTCCCCCCCTTTCCCCACCTACCCACCCAAATAAATTAACATTTCTGGAATATACTTAAAAGCACTAAAAAAATAAGTGAAGTCAACAAAATATGAACACCAAACTGGACAAAGGACATTGCATGAAGATCTTCAAGTCAGAAGTTCTCCAAAACAAGTGTTCCACTTTTGGAACAATTAAAATGCCCAGAGGATTCTTAATGAGATGGCTTTATTTCAAAGGCATCTCACAGTAGCTGACTGACAAGAAAGATGAAGTTAGGCAAAACGGCAGCCAAGAGAGTCAATGGGAGTGTGAAACACACTAAGCCAGCTCGCACGGCTGCAGGCATGCCAGGGGGAATGAGCGTGGGAGGAGAGAAGCAGGACTGGTGTTCCCAGAGGAATTGGGCAGTCACCCTGGTGAAGGCGGATGGCAGGGATACAGCCAGCAACAGGCAAACGGCCTGAGCAGGAGCAATGAGTGAGATGGAGGAAATACGGCCTCAAGATTTGCATGTTTGCACCTCTAGTCAAAGCAGATGCCAGGCTGCCATGTAAGAAGGAGATCTGAACTAAAAGGATTTTTTAAAAAATCCAGTAATACTATTATGAGAAAATTCAACGTTCTAACTTTCTCGCTTTGGTGCTGGTGACAATCTCTCGTGGATACATTCAGTGGCCTGAACAGTTCTAGTAAATGACACTGCTAAAGTATCGTGTTTTGATGCAGGCGTGAAGAAGTTAGCTCAGTTTCTGTTCTGGCATCGTGGTTCATCTGACATGAGCGTTGAATTCGATCCCATATGTCCTGTGAATCTTTTTGGCAGTTTCTGGCTAACTCCCAAACTTCAGCATGTAGGGTGAAGGTGTTATGATATTTCACTAAGTAAGTGGTGCAGCTCTCCTCCGCATCGCTGCCGCCATCCCCAGCAATCTTTCGCTCAGGATGCAGCATCTCGACTTGCTCCTGGCTGCCTTGGGGAACCAGCAGGCAGATGGGGATTTGAAGTAAGGGAATTCCATGTAGCATGATAACCTATATGCAAATTGTGTGCTCTCTGCAATTAAATTATTAAATTTTCTGAGTTGCACTCACATTTTTATTTCATGTTTCTTATTTTTAAGGAGACTGTAAATGACATGCTAAGGCTGGGAAGCTGCCTGGGCCAGGTTGAGAGTTAAGGCTCCCTACAAACACAGCAGAAGGGAGGATGGAGAGATCAGAGACTCCCCAGGCATGGCCAGGGGAGCCAAATAACCTTCATGTTTGACCTTTATTCACTCCCTTTCCTTCATGATAGAAAACTGCTTTATAGATCTCTGCATATTTATATTGAAAGTTTCTGTAAAAGATTAATACTGTCTTTGAAAGATATCGAGAGTAGCACCATATGGAATTACAGTAACCATCCATTTGTTTTTAAATGTATTTCTCTGCCAAACATATTGAAGAAATTCTAAGGAATTTCTAAGGTTTGGAGGCTGGAAACAGCAAACTAGTCTTTCTGCAAGATTGCTGATTACTGATCTCATGAAATGGCTGGTCTCACCAGCCTTACCAGGCAGACTAGACTAGGTGGGGATAAATAAGATGTGCTAAGAGGATGAATTAAAAAATCATCCCTTTGGGATGCAAATAGTACTGATGTGGGGATTTGCTTTATCCAAACAGTGACCTAGAGCCAAGGTAGCACAGGAGAGAAGCACCGTGGCTGTTTTTTTTAATTCTCTCCAGTCTACCTGCTTCCACTTCAAGGGGTCTCATCTCCCAGATAGTTCAGCACCAGGAAAGCTGCACGGAGATCTCAGCACAACTTCCAGCTGGGCAGGAAATCCCACCACAAAACAACGAAGTAATTTTTCATTTTGCTCAGCAGCAATGGGCATTATATTTTGTTCCATTTCCAGAGACATTTGTTTTTAAATAGAAACACAAAAATTAGTCAGCAAAAGCAAACAATCCTATCCTAGACAAATTCTTGCATTCCATCCATGCCTGAGTGCCTTCCAGCATTTCAGAGTCAGAAAGTCTTTCCAACAACTCCAAGAAAAAAATTCCAAAGTAGTGGTCTTTCCCTCCCTAGTACATTTAGCTGCTTCACTACATATCTGGGATGAACATGGACAAATCTATTCCTGGGCCTCAGCTTGCACAAGAGCTGGAGCTTGTAACATTGCTGAGCCATCCATCTCTGATATCTACTCCACATATGGAGTAAAAGGAATGCATATGAGGGGGAGCAACTGTTACCTGCCATGTCACTGGTGACCAGATCCAGTTTTTGTGGTGTCTCCTTCTCATTGTTATAGCTGATGGTAAATTCAGTTGACTGATGTCTGGTGAAGGGCTGCTTGATTTGTTTCCAACAACCTGTGATAAAGAAATAAAATTACAAGGCTCATTAGCAAGTTAAATGCTTAGAATCAGAAGAGTTACCAGCAAGTTTAATGTTTGGTGTTCTAATTGCCATCAACATATATTTAAACAGCTAAAAAACAAGGCTAAAATAGGCTGCTTGTAAAAAGAGCCCCCTAAATATGGAGGGTGGAGGAAAAAATGAATCATCAACTGGGATTTCCAAATGGAAATGAATCTTTACATAGGATTTTTTGGCAAGAAGGGGTCAGACTCTGTAGGTGCCTGCACTGATGCCTTAACAAAGTGTATTGCTAAAATACTAGCTTTAAATCAGTTACGTCTTTTGGCATTGATTATGTGGCAAAAATAATGCTTAACTTTTTTTTTTTCAGTAGATTAATGGTGGCTTCCATTTTGTTCGTATCTGAGCATCTGCACTCATCAGTTCATTTGTTCTCACAACATCCTTGTGAGACAGAAAAGAAAAAACTCCACAATGTCAGGCACTTGCCTGGAGCTGACAACAGGAGGTCTGTGGAGAGGTGAGTTCAACTACCAGCTTTCTAAGTCCCAAGCTTGGTTCACAAGGGCTTAGGAGCTTGATTTATGAAGCACGCATGCAACAAATGAACTGACTGGGTAAGAGGCTATCTCCAATTTCTTGGGATTTGTCCTCATTAGCAAGTGAGAAAGGATTATGATGTGACCTTGAAAAACCATATTAGCAAATATGATGTTAAGTACAAATTAATTTTCTAATGAGGGCAAGCTGCAGTGGGGAACAACATTCCTTTCACTGACGTCAGCGCCTGCTGAGGGATGAAATTTCGGAGCTGAGCTATTGCAAGACACTTGTCAAGAGACATATGAATTGCTTAGTGGTTTCATTTTTTACGAAAAGCGAAAGTTCAGAAGGATATTCCTCTATCAAGTTGGTTGGCCAGAAAAAACAGCTAAAGCCCAACAGCCAAGCTGATGGGAGAAACAGTCCAGAAAGCATTATTGAGCAAGACAAAGAAAATACTTCATCAGGGTTTTGCAGGCATCTCCAAAAGCAGTGTTCTCAAGCCAATCCCTCATTCGGATTTTACACATGAAGTACAGTTCAGTATTGTTAAGCTTTATAAATACAGTCCCAACCAGGGGGGGCAACAAGATAAAAATATTAAAGCCATAAAAAATTATTATCCCTTGCTCTCTTGAAGAAAGGCAATCCTCACTGCTGCGGGGAAAAGAAAAGGAAAGCAGCAATTTTCTGCAAAATAGGTATTTTGGAGGAGGGAGGGAAAAGGAGGGCACCTGGGAGCACTCTTACATGCTAATTTATGCACTCTGTATAATAGATCTTTTGTTAATTGCCTTTCTGTCATAGAAACCAAATTATATTGTTTCTCAGGGCACTGTACTAGGATGACACAAGTGGGACTATCATTTGCCATTTCCCTTGTATGAAGAGGTGAATTTGAATGAGGAAATGTGGATGCTATTTCATAAGCATTAAATGCTTAGTTGCATAAACCCCTTCCCGTTGTCCCAATGGTCAGGACAGGACAAAGTGTATGATTCTCCACTAACCTGATTTCTGAGTACTGGATAATCCATAGGAAAGTCCTTTGGCTTCTCGCCTGCCAGGAGAGGAAAGAAATTATGAATATCTGTAGTCACAGCATTTCAGCTTCATGCCTTAGCTCCAGCAGAGCCTTTGTGTTTAGTGGCCGAGGACAAGGCTTTACTTCAAGTTCCTGGAGGCTGGTGTTTACTAGAACATCAGGCATGCAAACCATGCAAACCAGCACTCTGACATTTTCTTTTTCCCTGTCTATGTGCAAGTTGTGAGTTCTGGTGTTCAGATGTCTGGGACTGGCACTCATCAATTTGATTGTCTGTGTCTGTATGTCCATAGACCCAAGCTGTGTCTGGGTCTGCTCTTCTGAATTCTTTGTCTAGTTTATAGATTTACTGGGAATCCAGGGCAGAGCTGGGTGAAGCAGCATCACCAAAGCATTGCTTATACTTTCAAATTCCCATCTGCTGACAGAAGTATTTCCTGGCTCTACACACAAGTGCAGGTTCATGTGAATGGGCATGTAGCAAGAATTACAGTTAGCAGTGCTTCTTCCAGTCCTCTGACTTGTCAGTTGAAGTAGCTTAGTTTTAACTGCTTACCCCAGTGCAACTCCTTACAGCTGGGAGTTGCAGCCTGCTAGGTTAAGTGCTCTAACTTGAGGCACTGGGAAGCAGAAACACAACCGGAGGGAAATAAAAGAAAATTATCCAGATAGGTAGCTAAAATCTTCCCTTCACTGAATTTTTACTTGGCTTTGGTGTGGAAAGTATTCTGTCTTCAACTGCTTTACACCACGGTATTTTTGGGTATATGCAGGCTGAAGAGAACAGCTGGTTACATTGGACTGTAAATTGGGGTGTGCAGTTCTGACCTGCTTTACCTTCATTTTTCTCTGACTAGGGGAGGCATACAATAAGAAATACAATCTACAGAGAAACAACATGAGTTCTACTTTAAAGGAGGACTGACAAACAGGATCAATTCCCAGCTCCCTGGTAAAGAGGCTCTGGAAAGAGGGCACAAAGTTGGACATGCTAGCTAGGTACCCACAAATGCCTCCTGTGACAAAAGCCATATCTTACTTGCGTAGGGCTGCACAGATACAAATTCCAGAGAATACGAACAGACACAGCACAATGAGGACGGGGACAATTATAGCTGTAAGCTTTAAACCTGCATGAGAAAAAAAAGTGATAAAAGTTTAAAAGGCAAATTACTCTGAAGATAATAACTTTTACTACAGAGAATGCAGCAAAAGCTAGATAATGTTGAAGGAATGCTCCTTGAAGAGAACATAAAAATGTACAACTATAAAACTAAAATTCCACTCCTCAGCCACACTTTCTTGCCATGTACCTATGTGGAACAATGTTGAGATGAAAGACTTGAATATACTTTCTCAGGGGTGACACTTGACTTGGCATGTATATGCATCCTTACAAAGAGCAGTTCTTTCTTATTACACACTAGATGACTTTTAAAAAGCCACTTTGTTTGCAGTTGCTTATAAATCTGCCAAACGAGGCTGCAGTTTTACGTGCTGAGTATCTGGCTCATGCAGAACAGACTGAAACATTTCAGTCAAAATAGTTCAAAGATTTCCATGAGTGGATCTAGGGAAAAACCTGTTTAACCCCTGTTAAATTCTAACACAACATGCTTTAGCACAGGGATTTGAAAATCAGCGGTGGGGTGGCTCTTGTGTCAGGAGTGTTTCATTCCCTGTTTCTACAGACACTTGCCAGCTGTGAGAATAAGGTAGTACAAGTGTCCACGGGGTATTTACAATTTAGCAGATGAAATCTCGGTAGATTCAATTTTCAGTGAACATGGATATGGTTTACCCATGCCGCTGCACAGATTAATTGAGCTTCCTTGCTCTTGGCAAGAGCTTCAGAATATTTTTTTTTTATTACAGTGATTCCTTCTTACAACCAGTAAGAGGTTTTTCACAGAGGCATTCCTACCACTATCAGCTATCTAATGGGTAAAGGCATTTAGTACAGTGGGTCTGGTAATGCCTGCCTGGCTGTGGGTCCACCAAACAGTCAGTATAAGCACCAAATTTTGTTTGTTTGCTTTTTAACATCTTAGATGCTAGCTCCACAGCATGAAAGGATGAAGACTGCAAATTCGGGAAGAAGTATGCAAATTAAGGTTGTCTGAGCCCCCATGAACACACACATTATAGAAAAATGTTTAATTATACAACTGTGCACTACTATATGCTGCTTTGAGCTGGGGACCCTCTCTGGGAGGGGTCATGATTGTGTAGAGAAAAGGTAACATTTTTGTGAGACCACTACCTCGCATTTTTAATTAATTTTTATAATTTAAAAAAACCATAAAATAGAAGGTAGTGAGGAAGAGCTCTTCCAAAAACTGCAGCTGAGTGCTCACTATAGTCCCTTGAGCAACCCACCAAGCATGGCAAATAAACCAATATGACAGGGAAACCAAAGCCTGATGTTTAACACATCAAGGAAAATTAAGGCTTTCAATCTCTTTCTGTGCCTTAAGACAAAAAGAACGTTTGTTCCTCCCTCTTCTCTCTGTTGTTAATCTTTAATAAAGTCTGAAGGGAAAATGAAAGTTTCGGTTTGTGAGAAAGTTTGAAGTTCACTGAGGCTGGGCTGACATGATGCGTCCTAAAGAAAATGCAGCACTAGGCAGTGTTACCCAAGTTAGTTTCTTCTGACGGGATGGGCTCTGTAACAGTCCTGTCTTCTTTTCCAAGGGAGGTTTCTGTGCTCTGACTTGGTTTCTGCCACATTGAATGCGTAAATGAACTGTTAGCTGCAAAAGAGAAGGGGGCATCAGTGGCACTGGGGTAGCACAGTGGTTTTAGAGGCACCATGCCTGGGGACCTCTGCTTACCCCATACCTGGCATTATTCGACACCCCATCAGCTCAAGCTTCAGTGCTATTCTTTGGTTCCAAGTTTGGGGGATAATTCGCACATAACGGGCCACTATTGGAGGGATGAAGTTATTGCGCACGATGTCGCCAGAGTTGGAATTGCCTTGGAACACCTGCAATGAAATGTGCACAGATTGTTTGCTCGATTTTAGAATTCTCTTTCTTCAAAGTGTTCCCAACTTCAACGACTTTCATTATCCTAAAACTAATACGTGATAATCTGGGATTCAGACACAAGATTTAGGAATTGAGAGTTCTGGAAAGAAAGACATAATCTTTTTTCCTTCTGCCAGATGATCACATTTTTCTGTTAGCTTGGAGGAGAAAGATTATCGCCATTTCAATTCTGTGTAATTTTTAGTTAATGTATGCTGGTATAATGCTATCATTTTTTATTTAATAGCACGGCAGCACCCTTTCTTGGGAACGGGATAAAGACATAAAAAGAAAAAACTGAAGAGTGATTTTAACTATGCAGTTGTTATTGCACTTATACAATATTTCCCAGAATCAGCTCAGCCCCTTGTGCAGAACAGCAGTCCTTGCAATATTAATTCTTAGAGGTGCTTCAGCATGATCTAAGAAAACTTAAAAGCTTGATGAGATAGAGAAGTGAGCTCAGCATATCTTAGATAAATGCTAGGCCATACAGGATTCTGATAGGACAGGTTCTGTCCTATCAGACCTTAGCTGAAACTAAGATCATATATAATACTTTAATAAGATTATTTGAGCATAGCAAGTCATTGTGGAAAACCACAAGTCTTTGCAGTTCAACCACTTGATTTGTCACTTTTTGGGCCAACATCACCTCGGTTTAATATTTAAAAAAATATTAAACCAGTTAATGTTGGGCAGTGAAGTTCCTTGCCATGCAAGCTAAGAAAATCAGTGGTAGCAGGAAATCTCTCTACAGCTCTACCAGATTTTTAAAACCTGCCATCAGGCCTGAGGACCAGGTAGAACCTTCTCCTGAGGCAAACTGAGCTCTCTCAGAAATGATAAGTGAAGGTCTGACTTTGAACACTGTGGGGACACCGAGTGAGGCTTTTGGGGTTTCTTTTGTTTGAAAGGAAACATGAGGTTTTCAGGGGATAATGTTATCAGGCACACTTGTGCACCACATCTTTTGTCTGCATGAACTTGTTGCACTTCTTTTGTATGTTCATTGCCAAAGTCACACAGATTCTGTGAATTGCGTATTTTAGTGTAAGAGCGTATATTTTACATTCTTTTACACCAAATCCTATCAGACATAGG
This sequence comes from Pachyramphus minor, assembly GCA_013397135.1. Taxonomy (NCBI): domain Eukaryota; kingdom Metazoa; phylum Chordata; class Aves; order Passeriformes; family Tyrannidae; genus Pachyramphus; species Pachyramphus minor. Next base: position 132,786 of record VYXB01007634.1, on the reverse strand, counting down.
CTGTGCCCACTTGTGTCAGAAGAATCCTGCCAGTGAGGGGTGGGGAGTGGTGTATCCCTGGTGTTGGTAACACAGCCACTGCAGAAGCCACAGGCACAGCTCCAGCAGCAGCCCTGCGCTTTGCCTGGTGGGATGGTTTCATTTGGCAGGGGCGGTAGATTGACCATCCAGATGCATTTAAAGCTGAGCCTCAGCTTTGCTGGTGCTGTGCCAACCTACACTTCTGCACTGGTACAGCATTACTAGCATGGGCAAAAGCTGAGCTGAGCTAAAGACTTGCCCTAACAGCCTGCTGTACAGCTTTCATTACACTGGTTTTTTGAAAGAAGGGTGCGGACATACACATGCCTCCTTGTGTGTGTCCCCCAACTTCACCAATCCCTGGATAACTTCCTTATTTTGACAAGCTCACTGTCTACTACTCCATGGGCATAAATTAATGCATTTAAGAGAACCCAAGTTGAGACTAGTTTGAAACTCCTAATCTTTCTTGACAGTGAAAGCCTACCCTTCAATGTCAAGGCACCATACACATTATTGCTTTGTCCTTTCCTACCCTTCCCACTTTCCCTTACCTTTTCTTCATTGCTCAGAATCCCTTTGTAAGTTCTCCACTTCGAGTTGTTATTTTTATAGTTCATTGTAAACGTCTTCACGTAAAAGTTGAAATTCAGCATCGTGGATCCAGAACCAGTGGTCTTAATCCCTTTTGACAAGATGCAAAAAAATTTTCATTTGCTAGGTGTCTGTTTTAAAGGAACATTTTCAAATGCAAACACAGAAGCCAAAAAAATTTAGAAAATTTTAGAAAATTTTGCCTTCAAGGTCTTAATTTCAAACTGTGTTGAAATTGAGTTTAAAATTGGGTGAAGAATGGAAATCAGTTTTAAGTTGTCAGTTTAGAACCATGGATATTTTTAACAGAGCACAAGGGGCTGAGAGAGCTGGGCCTGCTCAGACTTGAGAAGAGATGACTGAGAGGGAACTTCATTGATGTTTATAAGCATCTGAAGGGAGGGTGTCAAGAGAAGGGAGCCAGGCTCTTCTCAGTGGTGCCAAGCAATAGGACAAGAGGCAATGGGCAGAAACAGAAAATTCCACCTGAATATGAATCATAGAATCATAGAATTATAGAATCAACCAGGTTGGAAAAGACCTCCGAGATCATCAAGTCCAACCCTTGATCCAACACTGCTGTGATTACTAGACTATGGCACTAAGTGCCACATCCAGTCCCATCTTAAAAACCTCCAGGGACAGTGAATCCACCACTCCCCTGGGCAGCCCATTCCAATGCCTGATTACTCTCTCTGTAAAAAATGTCATCCTAATATCCCACCTAAACCTTCCCTGCCACAGTTTAAGACTCTGCCCTCTTGTCCTACTGCTGATTGCCTGGGAGAAGAGACCGATGTCCCCCTGGCTACAACCTCCTTTAGGCAGTTGTGGAGAGTGATGAGGTCTCTCCTGAGCCTTCTCTTCTCCAGACTAAACAACCCCAGCTCCATCAGCCTCTTCTCACAGGACTTTTTCTTGAGCCCCTTCACCAGCCTTCACCTACAGGAAGAACTTCTTTACTGTGCAGGTGAATGGGCACTGGAACATGTTGCCCAGAGAGGTTGTGAAGTCTCCTTCATTGGAGATATTCAAGAACCATCTGGACACAATCCTGTGCCATGCGCTCTGCTTGAGCAGGGAGGTTGGACCAGATGACCCACTGCGGTCCCTTCCAACTTTATCTATTCTGTCATTCTGTGACTCCAAAATGATAATTGCTTTTTGATATTATGGTCCATATCAACCGTCTTTACATTTTTAGCAGCAACTGTAATTTATATTTTTACACCTAAATCAGGAGATGGAAACAGGAATTTCTTTCACCTGGACCATTGTTTCAAAGGCTACGACTTTCATGTTTCTTACTGCTTCCAGAACTGCATCATTAACAGATCTTAAGCAATTGTTTATCATCTATCCAGACTCTACTGGTCCCTGTGTATGTATTTTGTTCTGTCAGCATGTTTATAGATCAGACATGCATGACAATTGAATTCAACCCTATATCCCCATAGGAAGATCAGTCTTGTTAATAGCCAAGACTTTTTAAATAGGAAAATAATATTCCTGAGTGTGTAACATTTCGTTACATTTATCAAAAGAAACATTGCATTTGTGCACTATTAGTTTTCAGCTGCATTCATTTTGTTCTCCAGCTGCAACACCAGTTTCTCATAACCAGACAGCAACATACCTGTTATTCTCTTCTTCTCTCCCAGGTCTATCTCCAACCATTCACGATTGCTGCTGTGGTTAGAGGCCCAAGCCAATCCCAGGACTTGAAGCCAAGCCTTGTCGGGAGACCACTGGAATAGTTGCCCAAACTCGTTGGTCTCCTCCCAGTAGGAAGATGCAGTAACCTGGCTCTTGGAGAGGAATCCCTCTTCTAGACTGAGAGATTTGTTGCAGCCTAGGAGTCCCCACACAGACAGGCAGAAGGAGTTACTTTGTGTTTTCACAGGATATTTTTAATTAGGCTAGCAACATTTAAAGACCACCCACAACAGCCAAGTCAGACGTTGCTGAATCTAGTGCTAGCCTGATGCTCTCCATTAGCTGTGGTGTTTATCAGTCAATTTGTAGTGGATGATCCAGTACCAGAGTGCTGCAGTCCCTCTCTTTTTCCAATCTAACTCCTACATACAAGACACCTTCTGACTGCATCTGCTATTTTTGCAATTTCGTTTTTTTAATTTCTGCACTTTTGTCTCGTTCCTGTGAAGACTCTTTTTATTTTTAAATTTTCCTTCTGAAACATAATATTTATGTTTTGAGATTGGCGTTAACTAATTCTGCTGTACAAAACATTTCACAGATGAAGGCACTGTACTGAAAGGAACACTTTACTGTAAATATTTCATGATTCTCACCTGCAATTAGGGCTAGGAAAGTTACTCATTAGAGAAGTTCCTTGATACTGCTGCCAAGACATGATATCATGACGATAATAGCTGCAGGTAAGTATTACAAACTCCACCAAAGAACCCATAAAATTTCTGCACATCGAGGTTCTTCAGAGAAAACAGGCCAGTGGAATATGGTTTCAATGAAGTTAAAAATAATTCCTTGGCAAATTCAAAGGCCTATACATGCTCTACAGTTTTCAGGGGAATAGTAAATGATTTTATCTCAAATGAGTAAAATATAATTCAAATGAACGAATGTGAACTTTTCTCCCCTCTTTGCTGTGTTTTATGCAAATGAACAGCTTGACAGATTAAAAAGAGGGTTTTGCATCTTGGAAAGTCATAAACAAAAACTCGTTCTGTAGCAGTACAATATAAATATATCCTCCTCCTATGTTTTTTTTTCTCTTCTTGTATGATGAAGATGGAATTTATAAATGTCTGAAGAAAAATTGCTTTAATTTTTCTGTGGCCAAAAGTACATAAAAATGGGATTATCTGATTGCCATTTTTCATATGCTGGCACTAGAAATGCAACAGCAGAACACTATTTCTGTTTCTCGTCTATGTGCGTATGACCGCACATATTCTGTGGGTTTTTTTCTAGCTCATTTCACATCCCTTCAATTTTTTTTATTCACTTGCCAATTTTGAAAAATTGCTGTCCTAAAATATCCTTCCTAGACACGGCCTGACATTCTTCTGATCATTTTTCAAAACTTTTGCAGAAAATACTTAAATAAAAAGGTAACATTAGAATAGCTAAAAATAAAGCAATTGTTCTTACCATTCGAAGTAAATGTAAACCGCTTATCAGACAGCGAACCACTGTAAGAAAAGAAAAAGGTAATTCAGCCTTTCATGAGGTGGTCACAGGAATGCTGAGGTACAATTTCGGAATCACTGTTTATCCAGTAACATGTCTCTGGCCAGACAGCCGCTTTCTTTGCACTCTAGTGCATTTCTTACTGTGACTGAATTCCGATCATTTTTTAAATGTATTTGAACATTTGTTATGCTTTAAAGTGACTTCCTGTTGCATCAACCTGTTACTCTTGCTACATGTGAAGGAGTAACGCTTGATGGCAACTAAACTACAAAGCTCTGGCCATTCCTACTTGGGCTACAAGTGTGTCATAGGACGCCACTGGATGAAAACCACTCAATTTAATCCGGGTGAGAACCAGTTCTTTATAACCATGACCAACATCTCCCATCAGGTATGGTTCTTTATGTTCCATTAACCCCATCTATGGCTCTCTTTTTCTTCCTGCTTCTGGAATGGACTGCTTTGCTTCAGGAGAAAAGCCATTTCTTGGACCACTCCACATAGGCCTGCACAATGCAGGACAAGAAAAAATCATCACTGTAAGGGAAAGCTGAGCTTTCCTTGGCCTCTCAGGGAGCACTTTCTGATTTCCAAGGAGATGCCCCTGAGGTTTCATTCCAGAAGCAATGACTCTGACTGACTGCCTAATGAAAAGAAAAGCCTGGGTTTTAACGTGAAAATAGTTTGGATTTCTTGAAAATCTGACCCCTTCACCGTCACTTCAATTAGCTGCATGCATCACTTGCCCCTTTTGAAAAGCCTTGGCCAGTGTGACTAAGCAGTAAAACAACTTCTGCACTAAGCATCAAGACAGGCTACCCTTTTGTTGTTGACCAGGAAAATTTCCCCCTCGAGGTACTGTCTGTGGGCTAACCACGGTGTGCACGTCTGTATGTTTTGAGAGCACTGCAAACGGGGAATAGGAAAGTAGTCCCATGTCAAGGTCAATAAAAACACTGCCTCTTTCTGTCACTGAGGAAAAACTAATGACTACAGGAAAACAAAGCCCATCAGACATGACGGGGAGCACTGGGTGGGAGCTGATTTATTTGGGCATGTAGGCGGCATGAAGCTAGAAGGGGAAACACAAGCCCTCCCTCCCACATCTCCCCCCCAGGCAATCCTCAGGGGCGATCAGATGCGCTCCTCTCACTTCAAACCAGTTCGACATCACAGCCAAAACATTTTTTGCTTTCTTAGTGAATGCAAAGCAATACATTTCAAGAGAAAAGAAGAAAATAAACACCTATGATGATCAGTAAAACCTACCCAAAACAGCAATCACTGCACTCCTTGAATATGATAAAGCTTCGTAACAAAAAAGTCACCCAGATCCCTTTCAAATAGAGAGCAGCAAATTTAGCAAATAAAGGGAGGAGATTAGCATTGCTAAGGTCTATAAAGCTATGAAATCAAGCTGAAATACTTCTGCTATAATACACTAAAGAGGAAAAAGTAATTCAGTAAGTGGTAATTCATCAGTTTCCTAATGTGACAACTGGCATTCATCACACAAATTCCACTTTGTCCTTTAAGGAAGGGTATTGCCCCGTGCTCCTCATTTTCCTGACAACCTTCAGGATCCTGCCTTTCTAACAGTACTAGTGGTGGCACTACATGGAAGACTTGTGCCAGTAGCTCTGCAAAAAAAAAAAAAAGGATGCTACTTCCCATAATAAATAAAATAAATAAATATAAAATATATTTTTTTTCCAGAGTTGGTCTCAGGCAAGCTTTTCCTAAGCAGTGCAAATTAACCCCAAATCTCATCCTTCTCTGTTCACAAGCATGCAGTGTCTTGTGTTTTCAAAGACAAATGACTTCACGTGCACAGACGTATAGTCAGAGGCCAGGCCACATCACAAACTTAGACCCCCATGTATTTGTACTGGGGTACCAGAGCTGCCCAATAAATCCAGCTACTTGGTCTTCATTACAGCATTTGGGGGTGCAGGTCCACACGTGGATCATGAGAATTGAAAATCTCACAGATGCTGGTGTGTAACAAGCGCACTGAAAAATGGAGTGGGGAGGCGAAGGTCAGCTCTTGCGGGACGGTGGGCGAGCGGGCGATAACTCCGTGTTAACAATGCAGATACTTAACAGCTCGATGCACTCCAGCACCAGCTTTTGATGAGGTCAATTTCAGCTCAAGCCACTAAATAATTTAAATCTTTAGTACTGGAATCCACTATAAATGAGATTTTAAAAGCTTGAGTAAGCTTTTATTTAAAGACATCTAAAAAGCTCTTAAAGCACTGCTGCTCAAGCACCAATTTTTTCTTGCCAGCACTGGCTCCTCTGCAGGATTTTCTTTCACTGTGTAGGTACCCTGAGGACAGGAAAGCCTTGCAACTTTGCAAATACCTCTTGTAAAAGCTTTCTTAAAGCATGAAATGTGTTGGTTCATTTTTTTAGTCAACAGGCCCACTGTTTCTAGGAACATTTTTTCATGATTTGAAATAAAAGGATTTCCCTGAATACTCCAGTTTTCCTCTCCTGGCATAATGGGCTCAAACCAGCAGTTCATCTGCTTCAGTGATTGTCCCAGGTATGGCAAAATCATCCTAGGAATCCAATTTTTTCACAAAGTCCATGCCATCTAGTTTGCAGGCATCCAACCCAGTATGAGCCTGTTTACCTGCAGCTCCCTGTGTAACCTGTAAAAAGTGACACTTGTCTCCCCAGGGCAATTCAGTCTCTTCAAGATGTGCATCATGCTCAAGCAGTGCCCTGGTAGGTAAAAGAGCTACAGAGGCTCCTTAGGCTGCTTCCTCAGGGGCCTCACGTTAAATTGGCTCCATCCAAATCCTGGAGGCTGGCTTTAGCCTGGAAGCATATTTCAGCTCTCCTTCAAGTAAATGGGGGTGTTCCCACTTGATGTAACAGAGACAAGTTTGCATCTCCGTGGATACTTCTATTACTCACATGAAATATTTTGTGAATAGCAACATTAAAAGGACACTGTCTAAGTGATTGGTTAATTACATAAACTGTTTGCCCCCAGCATGCATGCGTTTGCTGTCTTAAACACTTCATTCCCTGCCCACTAGCTCTTGTACTGTGAAAAAAATACAAATGGGAATCACAACTGCCTTTCATTAGAACATTTTATGTGCTGTTGTCTGAGTTATTCCTCCTGGGATTCTCAAGGATCACAAACATGTGAAAGTACGTAAACAGTTTTGTAGCATCTTTAGATAAGGTACAAAGTATTTAATTTATGGTTTCACTAAGCTGGCACGTGTGATGGAAAGAATTTGTATTATTTGTTTTATGGAGGGGCTTGGTGCCTGAGCAGAGCTCTCAATCCTGCTTCGCTTGATACAACTTTCTATTAATTTTCTTTGGCAATCAACTTTCAAGAAAAATAGAAAATATTTAGGCTTTACAGTTCTTTGGCTATGATCTACATACTACCCAGGTTTGTATACTCCAGTTCCATTATATATAAAGCATTTCAATCTGTGCTGAAGCTTAAGCACAGTAACAAGAGCAAATGAATGCCTTTTTTTTTTTTAATGAATGAAACCATGATTGTAAAATTGTCAGGACGGTGTGAGAAATCATGGAGAAAACAGGAAAATAATATAAAAAATACGTATTCCCCTAGCTCTCATAGCTATAGGATGGAAATATCCCTTCCTACTTAAAAAAAATGCCTCATGTAAAATCCAGATAACATTTGAAAATTAAAAACTATAAACCAAGAGGAATGACAGAAGCAGTTGCTGGAAGGGCTTACTGTGCCAGATAGAGATTAGAGGATTTATTTCTACTTCAACAACAGTACAATTAAAAGTCAGAAGATAAGCAGCAAATATAACACCCTTGCTATAAATATTCTAAAATAGAAAAACTCTGAGCATGTCAAAAGCACAATGTTTAAGAAGTTGTTCATTAAATCCCCTATGGCTCAATGGCACTTTTTATTTATTCAGTCTTCCTAGTTTTTTTTAAACTTTAACATGAATTTATCATGATGTATTAGCACATTGATTAAAGGTGTTTGTTGCAGAACATCATACTCTCATGTATCTGCTAACAAAGTAATTTGTAAATATGTTTTGTAAAGAATAGAAGGAAAAAAGAAGAAAATGCTGCACGACATGGTACAGAGCCATTGAAAACTTGAAACATTTTCCTATCTCCAATGCCAACACCACTCTAATAAAAGCCATAGAAATTAAGACCAAAAGCCTCTTGACCCACACCTAACATTTTTTCCTCCCTAAAATGGTGTCCCCAGCTGCCTCTGCAGATGTGGGCAGCGCACTGTGCCCTGGGACTTGCCCCCATTGTGAGCACCACCAGTGGTACTCACTCCTGCGAGGGGATGCCGTTGGCGACGGCGCCTTCGTAGCGGCTGATGCCCTTCTGCTGGGTGACGCTGATCTGCCCGCCCAGCTCGTCCGTGATCACGCCCGCATGTATCGCAGATTTGCACAGCAGCGAGGTCTGAAAGGCAGAAGCCAAAGATCAGAAGATCGATCTGACAAACTGCAAATGCTTTCCCTTCCAAGCCACTAGTATACAGGTGTTACAGCTCATAAAATCCAGGTAAAGCTCAAGCAAAATAAGAGGCAGGGGAGGAAGGAAGAACAGTAATCTTTGAAAACTATATATTTCCAAAAGTAATTTCTTTTGTTTTTGTTTTTTTTTAAATGAGAAAACAAATAATCTGCTTCTGAGAAGATACTGTAAGATTGTCACTCCTCAGGGAAACAAAGTCAAAGACAAGGCAATATTTCCTGGGGAAGATAAATCAGTAATTCCTTGGTATTCTTGCTTGAAGGCAGACCTACGTATTACTTTGCCTTAGGACTTGAGTCATGGCGCACAAAAGGAGATTTAGCTATGTGCTGACTAGCTGCTGCTGGGTTTTGAGTATAGCTCATTTCCCAGTGTCTCAGGTGGGATAGTGCTGAAAAATACAGCCAGGACAACTTCTGTACCGAGTTGGTGGCTGCAGGCAGAGACTGGTCTGGTTCACAGAGGCCCTGCTTGGGCTGCGCCACTGGACAATCTGGGCTGCTGGGCTTTTTCCTCCAGAGAGGGCTGGGGGGGAGTGGGGCTCAAAGGCAGCAGGTCTCCAAGAGAGCCCTGAAGTTTCTTCCCATCGGATAAGCTAAATCCTTCTTAATGGTGGAGGGAAAATGTCTTTCACAAATTCCTCAGTGCAGATAAGATCTGCATGAGGTCATGCCATGTGCTGCTTTTCTGTCCTAATCATCCAAACCAAGGGCAGAATAACTCCAGCTAATGAGAATGTAATGTGGCATTTCTTTGTTTCTTCAGCTCTGCCACTTTCCAGGCTGGAGCCGGCAAGCTTGAATAACTGGATGAACAGGTTAAACGTGAACACGGACTTTTTGGAAACACTGCAACTGTTATAGTTGTGATAGGGTGAGATTTTACTTCAGGGATATGATTAAGCTCACTCTTTGAGATTTCACAGGCATGACAGGAGGACAGTCTACGGTGAGAGACATAGAGAGGGCAGAGCTCTGTGTGCTATGAACTGTGGATAAATGCAAGCACTTGGGCAAATCCTTCGCTTTAAAGAACAAGCAGTTAAAACAACCCAAGAGGTTGGTACTTATCAGTGGGATGTGATTAGGCAGCGTGTAATATTTTTTTCATCTAAGAGGACATTGCTAGGATACTGCAGGCATAATCCTAAAGAAAAACCATTTGTTACTGAAATGTATTTTTTTCACATGTGGACATCAAAAAAGTAAAAGCTAAAATCACAGAAATATTTAGTACATGGATGAGCACTGCCTCAAGAGGAACAAACCCTATGCAGGGTTTTTCCAGAAAGCCAGAAATCACAAGTCAGTAGGTGTATTTGACAATCAGTGGACTTTGTTCTCACACAATTGATTTGTCTGTTTGACAAGTGTCTCTGTGTGCTTATATACTGATAGCTTACTTATATACTGATAATAAAGAGTCTATTTAACATAGCTGGGAATAATTACTGACAAAAGTCAAGCAGCAAAAGTTTAAACTGAGTGGTTCTATTTTTGTTTCTTTCATCTTTATGAATTTCCCCTTATTATTCTGTGTACTTACATCTCTGTATCCTTCTCCAATATTCCCAGAAATGTCACCTGCTATGTCTCTGCAGCCAGCAGGACAGTATCTGCTGTAGTGAGAGAAGAAAGGCCTGTTTAAGACATGAACTGTAGTGATGATACAAATAAACTCATACAAAAGAAATGCTCTCAAACCAATATTTTTTTTAGCAGCAATTTCTGGCTGATGGTCTGTTCATGAGTCTAGGGGATAAATAAATGGGCCCTTGAGTTCTTGGTGGACTGGACACAGTAGTACACAAAGAACCAGAAAAGTAATTTTGCAAGGGGCATTTATTTCTGTTTAATTCTCTTGTTCTAGAAATGCTACCATATGTGTTTTCAGCACAGACCAGATAAGAAGCCTATATGCACACCCAGACAGCAGCCAGAAGAGCACAATTTATTACCATTTCAAATCCTACCACAAAGTTCAAGGAATCAAGAAATTATAGCTTGTCCTCAGATAATCTTTTATCAGCTGGGATGTGATCTGCTCTCAGAGGGAGCACTGGAATTTGAGGCTATTTTGAATTTCAAAGTGGAAACTGTTTTTACATATACCATGTATAATGTATGCCCTAACAAGTATTGCTGAGAGCTCTGCAACTCCATTCCATCATTTTTCTGGGCTGCAGACTTCCGTTCTGCTTTACTGCTTCTCACAACTGAGCCTTGAACCATTACAGCATTGGAACACAAAAAAATTCACTTCTCCAGAAAACCAAGACTGTTTTCTAACACTTTCTAATGACTGGACCAGATGACAGATAGAGCAAAGCAAGCCAGAATGCAGAGAGCTACAAACCCTCTTTACCTGAATTCAGCCTTTGTGTAGTGGTTTGCTCGTTCCAAACAGGTGATTAGATCTGTGAAAAGTTTATAAATGTCAATTCCCATGTAGGATGTAGAAATACAGACAAATATTTGGTTAAATGTGAAATTACATTTAAAGACCTCTCTGTATAATATTTAAGCAATTTTGTTAGCCTGGAAGCAACAGCTATGGCTCTCCCTCATTCTTTTCAACTCTCTCTTTTACTCTTCTTATGTTTTACACCTTCATCAAAGTTGAACAGACCTCCAGAACATTAAATGCAGGAATGAAAATAATAATCTGTCCTACCCTGTGCTCCTATCAGAGTGTGGTGGATGCTGGAGCCCAGAATACAGTTGGAGCTTCAAGGAGAATATATTCATTTTCTCTTTCACTGGGCCTGTATTGCAGATGGTCTAGCAGCTATTATATCTGATTAATGCTACAGCTATTCCTTGCACACATGCTATTAAGAATACCTTGGTTCATGCTAATCTGGAAATACCTAGGATCAAACATTTGGGCTAAAGTCTCTGTGTGTAAAGAAGATAATGAAATAGGGGGGACTATGCCACTAATCCTCTACTACTTTTGGATTTCACTTTACCTGGATGATCACTACTGGCATAGGACAACAGAAAACCTCGTCCTGACACATGGGATCCACTCTCAAAGTGAATAGTTGCCTCATTGCTATCCAGAATGATTTCTTTGGGGACAGGCATCACATTGCCACAATACGGCCCTATGGCAGAACAAAGAAGATTTCAAAAGTTTAGGTGACATAATTAGACTGGAATATTCTCATGATTAGCACAGAGTTTCATAACACATCCATTCTCTTTCAGTAACAATCTAAATGTTGACAGAAGGTTTTTGGCTTTAGTCCTTTATGGGTATGAGCTCCAAAGTTACCCTGACAAGGAGTGGCCAGGATCCAATTGTCTCTCCATGGCAGAAATTCCAGCATCCGCGTCTCTCATCACATAAGCCTTAAGAGAATGATTAATGCCCTTCGACCTTTGAAGTACAGCATGGTTACAACCAGCAGTAATTCATTAGAGAAAATAACAGAACATTCAAAAGCAATCCAAGGTATCTAGGCAGGGTCCCCTAGATAAACTTTCCAGACACATACAGCTCGTGCTGCTGTAGCACAGCAGCCAGTCAGGAAGGATTAAGATCACAGAATACCTGGTTTTCAAGGACCCGTGTGCCACAAGTCACACTAGAAGGCAGTTAACACCTTACTGAGAACATTTCTTAATCTTTTTCTTTTAAAAACACCATCAGGTCATGGAATTGCACAGTTCAAGTCTCTAGAGTTTTAAAGAAAAAAGAGAGGTGGAGAAAGGGGAAGATGAAGGGAGTGGGACAGGGAGACAAGAGCTGTGTGCTTACATTGAATTAGATAAGGGTTTTTATAGCTACCAACTGCAGTATCTTGGAACAGTCTTTGGGACACTCCTTTCTTATGACAGCAGGCATGCCCAGGACTCCTAGTAATTACATTTGCTTCTTCAGAAGTCAGTACCCAAAGGGATCATTCCTTTGAGACTGCCACAGTCTCTGCGCTTGCCTTCTGTCACCATACCTGGTGCAAACACTTGTCCCTGGCTGCCCTCAAGCACCAATAATACAGAAAATCCCAAGGAGTTTGGGTACACTTGTTCGATTTTATGAGGCTATTTACAATATAAAGTGCAAAGAGGTTTTGTAAGGTGGGAAAGAAATTTTTTTCCCAAAAGAAAAAAGAAACAAATGACCCTTTACAAGCCCTCAGCCCATCTGTTCTGTTGAGGTGAATGACAGCTTTTGCGTCCTAAAGTCTTTGGGATGAAAAATGATCAGTTTGATTTTTCCCAGACATTTTATTGATTGTGGCTACTTTCGGGCAATTTGGAACTGACTTCTGAGACACAAGAAATTACATTCACAGCATGACACAAATTTGATGAGTGATACCCTTCCTAACAGGCTCCGAAAAGCTTCTTTATTTTACTTGATATTCTGGGGTTGGGGGGGAAGGAGAGCTCTTTCCCAAATACTTCATTTGCCTTATTACAACTATAAGGTCAGCCTATAGAGTAGCCTAATCGGAGCCAACTACAGCCAGCTGTCAGCAGAATGGGACAAAAAAAAGGAGGAACTCTTGTCTTCTGGCTTATAAACATCACATGGTGAAGCCAGGCAGGCAGAGAAACAAGCGAGGAATGTGACATTTCCCTGGAGTACTCATGTGTTGAAAAATGACTCACGACTTAGTCAGAGACAACAGTGTCTATAAAAAGGGTTAAACAAATTGCTTAGGAAATGAACTTATCAAAAAGACAGCATCTGACACTGTGTCATACCAGACAACTGCACAAGTGATTTATTTGAGAAGGTCTTTTATGTCAGATTGCAGTGGGAAAAGTAAAGTGCTAACTTAGATATTTTTTTTTTCGAGAGAGAGAGAGGGGGGAAGAAGACAGGGAGGCATTGCACTTCTTCAAAACAAACACCTGAGAAAGCCTTAGTCCTTTTCTTCTCTCAAGGACTATCTGTACATATTTTCTCACAAGTGCTCTTTGGCTTTCTCCCTCACAGCGATTGGCAGTGACCTATCTACTCTGTAGGTATAATTTAGATGGCTGATTCACAAAACCACACATCGGCTGGATCACGATGAGTGTCTCCTCCAGTAACAAGTCTACATACGTTCCAGATAATTATACAAACAAATCACACATCATGAGCAAAACCAATAAAATAAAATATAAAATAGTCTAGACTTACAGAGTTTTATAATCCAAATGAAGCCAGAAATTCAGAAACAATCAGCTTAAGAAATCAGCATTTGATGTCTAAAGACAAGTTGCTACTGTTAAGTAATAAATCAAAAAATGTTACCAGGCTATGGCATCTTCTGCTAAGAGCAGTTCTGGAGTACTGAGAGATTTCCACGGGTAGCTCAAAATTAAGGGGGCCTAGGATGAATTCTTTAGAGGATATGGAAACAAGAAAGATTATACATTCTAGGAAGGAATATTTTCTGAACGTTTATCAGCTTTCTGCAAAGATTTTTAAGAAAAAATAGGTGTGGAATTTATTAATACTATAAAACTTTAACTTGTTCATTTGTTGCAAACTAAGGAAGGCTTGCAAAATATTTCAATACATTTCTTCTCAATAATTCAGGTAACACCATATCAGCACAATACTGTGAGGTCCTCAGACTTGCCTGAGACCTCGCAGAGTTTATTTCCATGTTACCAAATACAGAAACAAGTGCTGAGAGGTAGTGTTCAGAAAAAAGTGTAAGCATTATGTCACCCCTATATTGATGTTCTTAGAGAAGCTGATCAGACACCAGGTTGGCTTAGAGGTTCTCTACTCCCTGAAAAACTAAGACATGTACAGTCCGTTTTTTGGAAAAAGGTGTTAATACATGATTTTTGGTGTTTACTGTGTTTAAAATTTCCTGTGTAAAAGCACCTTTGTGATTTGATTTACCTAATAATATTGGTTTTGGTTTAGCAGCACCTCCAGGTTTTTGCAGAGTGGCTTTTTAATCTCAAATTCTCATTTTTCCCCCCAATCAATTTATTTTACTCTGATGGTCTTCCAGGAAATTCTCTGGGGGGACAACTAGTATTGCTTAGAAAATAAAACTGATTCAGGGTCAAGACAATTCTCTGGGTTCAGTTTTGACTGATGAGAGAATTTTATGCTTTCATCTGTTTCTTAATTTTCTTTAGAAAAATAACATCTTTGTTTTTACTGCAGTTCCATACAGCAGTCCTTCATTTCCTTTCATGTTCTAAAGCCAGAGACAGGATACTCTTGTGGGCTCTCTGCATTTCAGCTTGTGGTGAGCCTGAATTAGATGCACTTTCTATATACACAGTAATGACTAACAGATTTGTTCTCCATTGACTTACCCATTACCTTGAATACATATATTGTGAGAATTTATAGACATTAGAATTTTAAAACTAATCAGCACCTGCAGACATTAGACTTCATCTGAAAACTTTATTTATTACTCAGTATTTTCCATTTTAAGGCAATTGAGGCAATTTGGAAAAAATACTTTTAAAGCCCATACATTCATATGTACTCCCTGTGTTGTCTGCCCACCTAGGATTTATTGATTCCCATGAGCTGTCTATATGAATACAGTACAACTATAGTGGAGATGAGAGATGACGGAGAAAGCCTTAGTTTGTGTCTGGTATGAAAATGAGAAACTTGCTTATAGGGTCCTGATAATTTTTGCTGCAGCATTCGGACTTGACTCTGGATAAATATTTAATTCCTAAACCTGGAACTTAGCCAAAACTTTTTTAAGATCGCTTTTGAGAACTGCCAGATCACGTTATCAGTTTTTCATCTTCTAATGTTAGTTGTGAGGTAAGTTGTTTTGCATATTCAGCTTGAAAAACGAGTCATGAATGCTGATCTCTCTCCGTTTCCTGTTAAAGTGACTTGGCTGGAGCTCTGATGGGGTAACTAGGCAGGATTATTGAGTTGTTTACTAAGAACAAAGAAAAGAGTTTAGTTTATTAAACAGATGCGTTACATGTGATCAAACTGAGTAGGTGTTTTCCATATTTCACTATTATTATATCTAGATGCCAGGGCCTTTTCTTTTTTCTGTGTCTCATTAACAAGTTGACCCAACTGTGGTTTCATCTGTTCACTCCAGATTCTTTATATATATATATATATATATGTATATATATAATTCTGCAGGAAAAATATTAGGAATCTAAGGATATCAAATATACCTTATTTAATTTCATATTCTCTATAATTAAACTTACATTTAATGCCTTTCATCGAGAACATTTGATCTGCTGGTATGGTTTAGGTGGCTTAAATTAAATACTTTTATTTTGGAATCACTGTCTCCAAGTAGTATTAACATCCTGCAAGATACATGGTAAATTGTCTCGTGGATATCCTTTGGCTTGCTCCTCTGGAGACTGGAGAGACTATTTTACGTGTTGTTTATTTTTTAAATGTTAGCAATAGCCTACTGCTTTTGTCTTTTTCATAATAATGTTGTTTTGCAAATCTGATGATCTTTACAGCGTTGTCTGTTTTTATGAGGTCTAGTTTATTTCTCCTGTCAACCAGGCTCTGGCACAGCTCCTGAGCTTTCTTTGTTGAACTATGTTCCTTTATTTTGTTCTACTTCCCATAAGAAGTGCTGTGCCTAGAGGACCCTCTACTCTTACACCAGCTGGCAATGCCTACATGCCGTTTGTTTCTGTGGTTCTTAATACTTTCTGCCTCTTCTGTAAGGCTTTTGCTTCCTTCTAGAAGCAATTATTTCCCTCTTTAGCTATTGAATGTCTGGATCACTATGCTCATTCTCCTTTAAAATTCTCAAACTTCATTTGAAATCTGCAGTTTGACATTCACAGAGGTCTTTAAGAAACTTGGTTTAGATATCAAATCATAACATCCTCTGTTCAACAGAGAATCTTTTTCTTTTTTTTCAAGCTTTACTTAGAGAATAAGCCACAGTTGTCAGGCAAGGTGCAGCGACAATCCCATAGGTCTGCCCCTCCAGGATTAATATGTCCTAATGCATTTGCTTGGGGAAAACAATATTTTAAAATGTCATCTTTATATTCAGTTGCCTTTTCTCAAATAAATCAACTTGGAATTACACCTCAGTAGCTGTGGAAGGACAGGGGATATAATGAACATGGATTATGCCTGTTTCACTTCAGAGCTAAAACCTCATCCAGAGTGCAAGTCTTTCACAAATACCACACAAAGCCAGCAAGGATCTGTTGTATGAAAACACCCGCATTCTCAAAATTCATCTCCATCCTACATTCACACAAATACTTCATAAGCAGTATGAAGTAGCTCTTGATAAGCAGTAACTCTTCCTCTCCTCCAGACCAAGAGAGGTCCTCTTTGGTCCAACCCTGACACACACACATGCAGAGGTAACAAGCATGACCCCATAAGGACATGCCAGGAGACAAAAAGTGCTGCTCTATGTCCTTCTTTGCAGGACTCAGGCAAGGTGGTGTTTAATACTAGGTAGATATGAATTGACAGAGCAGTCAGGATGAGACAGTCTGGTTATTCAACATTTAACTCTGTGCAACACAGTCCAACCTCAGGCTAAGTGGTAAGCATTTCTTGGTTTAGGGAAAACGAATATAACTCTCAGTTAGCGTTTCCAAAGGGTTGCCAAAGATTGCAATAAAGGAAAGAAAAAGGCATCCTAGTTAGACTGGAGAAGTAATCACAATTCAAAAATGAAGAGTCTGGACCACCTGCACAGGCTGTACATCTGCCTGCTTGACCTCAGGTGAGATCCCTCATTTCTAACATTGCTGTGGTTTTAGCCAAATCCAAAGACAGAATCACAGCAACAGCTAGGAATCATGAGTGAAGAGCTGCAGTTTAACAAAAAACACAGAATAATACATAATGCACTATATGCAGCTAAGAGAAAATAAGGGCCCATTTGATAAAACAAAACACGGACATTCTTTGTTGCATCAACCTTTCCAAATCTGAAACCTCAGGATACTCAGGCAACCACTCAGGCGAAACCCAACTGTTAGAAGGGTTTTGACTGTTAAGAAACTGCTTGACTTGATCTTCAGCAAGAACTTGTCTGGGCATTTCCCTGGGTTTCCTGAAATACCAGAAACAATACAATAATAACAAGTTTCCTTTGAGGGACAAAAAAGAAACCTGGACACACCCTTTCTTCAAGCAAGATATTTATTTCAATACATAATAAGGAGCGACTGGTTTGATGAATCCCCTCAAGTCAAAATGACAGGTAGGAGGCATCCAAAGGCACTCGGTTCTCCTGCACGCCTGCACACACATGTGCACACTCTCAGCAACTATTAGACACCAATAAATGCTCAGTTTGTCTAACAGCCCACAGTGGTGGGGTGTGGGGACGAGAAAGCATTTTCAGTAGTTTCTCTATTTCACATTAGTTACCGGCTGTAAATTATGCAAGAACAAGTCAACTGCACTAACGCTCCAAATTATTACTAGTCACTCAGCAGCTCTGACATCCACCCCAGAGGAACACATCAACCTCCTACTGACTGGAATGGAGAAGTAAGTAGGCACTTATCTCTTCTTTAGTCTTTCCTTCCAGTCAAGGCTGATGATCAGCTCACAAAATTAAGGGAAAAAATACTAAGCCATTAGATGAGGAAAAAGATAGAAAAAAGTAAGAAAAAAGGGTCAAAAGAGGTACAGAAATCTGATAAAGACATATAACGAAGCTGACTAAAAGCACTCCTGTCAAACTCTTTAAACATTTATGTTCCACCTTCCTAAGTAGTGCAAATTTTGTTCTTGAGAACTACAAGGCTGACATGGTTAATCTTGTTTTCACATATCCCTTTAACTAATTAAAAAATCAGAAGCTCTACTTCAGAGCTCAGTATTTTTAATATGCTCAGATAATGCAATTAACTCGAGAAGAAAAGCATTTCGGTAAAGACTTCACCTTGTGTACACTGTGAGATTATGCTCATAATTATTTTTATTCCAGATTCTTTTGGTGCGACAACTTCCCCCCCCCCATATTCTAATCTAGTGAAAAGTTATGCCTTTGAAACAGAATGTGATCATCTATATATTTCTCCTAGAGACAAAACTGTGCTAATATTTAAAGGTTTGTCAGACAAAGGTGACTCAGTTCAGCCAAAATGGGTGTTAGGTTCCCTTTGCTGACTGATGATTAATATTTTCACATCTACGTCTGGATACAAAGCTAACAGCTTGAAAGAAAAGTCTTGCTACAGGTTCTTTCCTATGGTGAACACTGAAGAAAATAATTTGCAGAGTAATAACCCAAAAATACAGTGTTCAGACATCTTATGTCTCCAGTTTTAGAGCTTCATTAAGAGTATTTAATTACCATCTTTTAATTGCAATATTGGAGAAATCTAAATGCAATAACTGCCTTCACAGGTCCATCAAAGCTGAGAAGTATCAAAGGTGAGAAGAACTGTAGTGTCACATTAGTGTCTCAGTTGAGGCTCAGAGAGACTTCAGTACATTAGCAGATGCAACAACGTTACATGCTTTTCTAGGAATGAATTGTTCTCTTCTATCAGTCTACAAAAATCAAGGGATGCCCTGAACTTAACTAAAATTTGCATGCAAGTGGTCTAATCGGTAGTCACCAACTTACAAAAGTGAAGACATCAATGTTACAGCTAACATAAATCAATTAATCCATTTATTTGTATTTAGCAACTTCCCTTTATTGCACAGAATATAAATACCCCAAACTCAAATTGAGTTACTCCTTGCTGCATTGCATGAGTCGCTGCAGATGGTTATAATCATAAATGAATCACAGTTAAACGTAAAGATCAGAAGAAATCTGAAAGGAAAACAACACTTTGTCATCTGAGTCTTTTTTACACTAATTTTATATTTACACGCATAATCTAGTGTTTTGCCTCTGACCAATTTTCTAAGCTTCAGATACACTCCTCAGCAGATGTTTGTACTCTTACTGACATTCATGCTGTTGTCTTCCGTAGAGTTGAAGAGATAAGCATGACATTTAAAACATATTTCCCTTTAGACCTTATTGTCCTGTAATTGCAAACTCCCTAAATACAGAACAAAGACTGCTTGGCTGATTTGAAACATGAGAAATGTTTACACTGCCAGCTCTCCTACTTTGCTTTTTAGGTTTGGTTTTTTAAACCCAGGTCAAATACAGAAAACATGCAAAGCTTAGTTTTTAGTTGCTCAGATGTTTCCAATGACTGCAAAATATTTTCAATGCTCTATCATCCTATGAAATAATTTCGATGGCAAAGATCAGTGTCTCCTTGCCCAGAGGGAAGATGTTGACCTGCCTGTTGATGTTCGTGAGGAGGAGACAGTTGCAAAGAGATCTGGACTCAGAAACAGCTGTCTAAAAGAACACTTAACAGACTGAATGGATGTAGCAGTGCTTACTCACACAGCTTCTTTTGCTTACATAAATGCATATTAAAAGCCAGAGCTATAGCAAAACTATTGAAAAAAATTACTTAGAGGAGTTCTAATCTCATCTAAGAATTCCTGTGTCTTTTAAAACACAAGGGACATCATGAATTTATGCCTATAGAACTATTTCCACATTGTTGTTGTGCATGGATTTACCTGAATGTAGAGACTTTGTAGGTATGCTGGTGGGAAAGTCTACAGTGAGCTGCACACCACAAAATCCATTACAGATGGTGTGTCTGTTTAACCTATAAAACTGGTTTAATCAGATATGAGCAAAATCTGCTAATTGTGCAGTTCATTATAAGAATGCAAATTATAGTCCACATGCATCAAACATTACCAATCAGGTCTGAAAATGGGTGTGGGAATACTTTAAAAAAATTAATTAGGTGGAATCGATTGCATAATACACAGGTATTCTCTGCTTACAGGCTGAATAACTGCAGGATAAACTATGTGAAGATATCTTCATGTTGATGTGTAAGGATTCAAAATTTCAATCAATATCCCAGCTTCATTTTTCACTTCAGAAAACGATATATTGATTCATCCCTGTTTCCAAGATACTCTGATTAGAAATGCCAAGATAGTATAAATAAAAATTATTCAGATATGTTAATGCAATATCAACCACCTATTTCTTACTGCCAAGTACAGACAGACTGTTTCAGGTAAACAAAACTCGTTACTTACAGTTATGAAATGGATCATAGAACCATGGAATGGTTTGGGTTGTAAGGGAACTTAATTCCAATCGTCCCCACCATGGGCAGGGACACCTTCTACTAGATCAGGTTGTTCAGGGCCCCATCCAACCTGGGTTTGAACACTTCTGGGGATGGGCCATCCCCTGGGCAACCTGTTCCAGTGCCTCACCACTCTCGTAGCAAAAAAAAAAATTGATAACTTTTTAAAAAAATCCCAGCACATGTAAACAAAGATGTTTCTTATGCCTCAAATCAAGCTCTATGCAAGGCTTAGATATCAGCATGTCACTGCCCAATCTTAGTGACGGCTGTTCCAAACTGTAATACCTCCCCCATGAGAAGAGCAATTACCTTTACCTTCCTTTGAGAGCAAGGCTTTAATACCTCACTTGATCTTCTCTTACCAGATGAGTGATAAGCCTATCATGCTGATGAATGAAAGGCAATCAACCCTCCTTACTACTAAGATATCTGTGAGATCTCATCCTGGGAGAACACATACTTATCTGAGCCAAGCAATAAGCTGAAAAACCTGCAGAGGTTCATGTCTTTGTCACATTTTCCCATTGAATCCATTCTGCCTGTTAAGTCCAGTACAGCACATTCAGCTTCAGCTGACTGATGGGCTACAGCCCACTCCTAGCAGGCAAAATCTTAGGAACTGTCAATTCCTAAGTTTACTCCTATGTTGGGGAACTCCTTGCAGCCTTGGATTTAAATTGGGTTTCTGAAAAAGGGCACACTGACTTGAAAATCAGTTTCACTCTTTTAGAAAGTACAGATCAAAGTTTCAGTGACAACTGATTGGGAAAACCAACTTGAAGAAGGCCTCAGTTTCTCCCTGGGAAGGATCCTATTGTTATGATTATTTAAAGTGCACAGCTATAGCAGATTATTTTCTTATCTTCCTGTGCAAATCCCTTACAGGAGTACAGTCTGGCTTTACGCATTTAATATCTACATGTATTAAAGCCTGTACATTAGCAAAGGTTATCAGTGGCTAATAGGTAGTAATAATAAAGGTTATCTCTTCTCTGAGCCATGAACTGCCTAGAAATAGAGACATGCAGGATCATTTGGCTTCAATTTCTCATCTTTGTCTGGTTCACCAGCAAGCTCTTTCCCTATGCAAGGGAACAGGGCTGCTATAGATCCACAAACTTGCTGTACCGAAACTGTGACAGTAAAGCTCTGCAGGTCTGAAGGCAGAGCCCTTGGGGTGAATGCAGCAGAGCCAGGCACATCCCCCTGTGTCCCTGGCAGCCCCTCCACAGCACAGCATGGCAGCACCCTCAGCCTGGGCAGAACTACACACAGTGTCAGGGGCAATGGCCTCCCATACAGAGAACAACACACTTGAATACGAGAAGGAGAAAGAGAGGACAGAGGTTGACATTTCTTGCATTTTACTGAGCTGGCTTCTTACTCACAGTTTCACCGCTTCATGCACTGACCATTGTCTTGTCTTTTACATACCGTGCAATGTTGAAGAGCTCTGGATGGTAAGGTAGCTGGACTCGCATTTCTGTGATTCGATATCCAGGTCTCCAATTTTCAAGATTAGGCGCTTTCCTGGAGGCACTTGGATTTTCTTTTCACAAACAGTGTAGTTTGGGTATGTACCAGGATAGTTCTTGGATGCCAGCGTCCCACTGTCTTGATACATCACTGTGTGCCCGCATCCATCCCCTGCAACAGGAGAACAAAAAAGGAAAAGAGATGTAATAAGAAAAATG
This sequence comes from Pachyramphus minor, assembly GCA_013397135.1. Classification (NCBI taxonomy): domain Eukaryota; kingdom Metazoa; phylum Chordata; class Aves; order Passeriformes; family Tyrannidae; genus Pachyramphus; species Pachyramphus minor. The sequence goes on along the minus strand of VYXB01007634.1, from coordinate 110,651 downwards.
CAAAAGAAATAAAAAACATGTAAAGAAATACTGGCCACATAATCATGTCTCATGCACTCTCCCCTTTTAAAAAAGTATTTTGAAATACTCCATCTCAGTTCTGCTGTCATTGGAACATAGGTAACTAAAACAAATCCAGTCACATTTCTCTAGTAAAGCAGTAGAAAGGAGGGTTGGAAACATCATGAACTAAGGAGTATTTGACAGTACTGTCCAGGCAGAGTCTCTCTGGCTTTCTGCTTTACAGACAAACCCAACTGAATCCTGAAGAGAGGGTAACTGAATCATACATGAAAGCACAACAGACATGATTTAACTATGTACTATGATAGACCAAACATCTTACTTTCTTGTAGGTTTTCTTGTGTCAATTGCACAACATGAAAAAGCGCGGGGGACAAGGTGAAGACACAAGAGAGGCTTCAAAAGGGGGATGTGCATCATTAATGGTACGCAGGCTATTTCGCAGTACATGACTGGAGATGCAAGTGCTGCTGTCTCCTTGCTCAAGGGGTGAGGGCAGGTGCCCGCAAAATGTGTTTTCATGGCACTGTGTAGGAACCAGCTCAGCTTCAGAGCCTTTCCTTGGTGGAGAGGCATCTGAGGAACAGCTGCAGCAGAACATAGGACAACAGGAAAAGGCACATGGAAATACATGGGGGGATGTGTGGACTGACATAGAAAACAGGAAGCATCCACAGAGGGGAAGGAAGCAGGTATCAGATAAGAGACCTTGACTATTAAAGGAAGCAATTTTTACTGAACTATTTAAAAGTATACTAGTAAAGTAAAATTGGTATATTAAAGCCCAAGCCATTTCATTCTGCTCAATCATCCAAATAACAGAAACTTTTGCAACAGTGAAACTTGTGTCAAATACATGTGCATGTAGGCAGTCCTCAGCTTTAAGTCAGTTAGGGCATAGGCATTCTTTACATAGGAGTCTTGTATACTGCTTTTCTTTATCTCTGCAAAACTGAAGCTAATCCAAGAACTGTTAATAAAACAGACAATCTTGCAGAGCTGTGAATTCACAATGTTCTCTTTAACTACCCAAAATTTTACTTTTGGGGATATTTTGGTTAAACTGTTTTGGTCTGTGCATTTTAATTACTATCTGAACTTCCTTCCACAAACACCAGGAAAAACAAACTTAAGGTTTCATAAGATTATTTAAAAATAAATAATAAGAAATGAAGTGTTGAAAAAGAAACATGCCTTATTGGGGTTTGTCGGGCAAAGTGGCATGCTATGCACAGATAAGCTCCAAGCTATCAAACTTTGACTTGCTACCATATAATTACACTGCTGTTTTATCCAACTCACTCAACTGTTTTTTTCACAAGCAACCACATTTGTTTTGAAGCTTTAGCATTATTACTAGCTTTGTTGCCTGCTGTTTATTTTTGTTGCAGGTTCATGCTGGGAATAGAGGGGAATAGAAAATATAGATCCAAAATCAGCTCGCCATAAAACATATTCAATATGTTGTTTTCAGATCTTGTTCACGTGCTTTAAAAAACATCTGTTCCAGTTTTTTATCCAAGCATTATTGATTTTAGGAAAATACTCAAGATGAAAGGAAAACTGGCCTCATGAGAAAAATAGTCTTTTAAAGGAAGCTTTCTGCAACTGGAATAAAAATATAAAGAGCAATAGAGTACATGAGCTATCAACTTTCTGAATGGAAAGAATGGTCCACAGAGGTCCAGGCAATGTAAAACCAGATCATTTCTAGCAGAACACAGCACAACCTTGCTGTCTAAGTAGCCAACTGCTGTGTAGTAAAAAAAAAAAATGCCTGTGGCCTTTAATTTACACTGCTTGTTTCCATCTGTGAGCATTTGCTTTAGCTAGGGTGATGAAAATAAAGTAACTAAAATCTTGCGCTTGGTTTGCAACTTATCTGTACCAGGAAAGAAAAGGGAAAACAAAGGGGAACGTTACAGAACCACATGGGGATGAACTCCTTAGAATGGAAAGTCTAATATTCACATAGTTTTCATCTCACTGGGCTATGTTCTGGCCTGTGTCACCTTGGTACAATCCTAAGGATCCTTTGTGGTATAAAATGCTCCTCAAAAAACTGTAGAGACATTGCTATCATGGTAAGCCACTGACAACTGTCCAGGGCACAGAGCCTTATATTTCTGCAGAAAGCGTAGAGGCAGAACTGTGCATGAGAAATCTCAGCCTGCCTCTGTTGAGGTCTTGTTCCCAGGGAAACTCCTTCTTTTTTGTTAACTCTGTCTTTGAGTCAGAGTGTTAACACCTGAACATCTTTTGAGCTAAGAATGCATAAATGCTCTTTTCTAACTTTTCAGTGGTGGGTCATGGTCACTCAAACACTCCAGCTGATGAGAGGTAGGCTCAGCATCAGCCTGCACCTATGATGTCCCTTGCTGCCTCTGTTCCGCTTGCCTGCCTCAAAAGAAAAGCTAATGATAAAAGCTTGTTTGCCACAAGAACTGAAGCAATGCCCAAGAAGTCAGACCAAGTCCTAGTAACTATTGTGTCTTGCAGAGAAGGCTGACTGCAGCTCTGAATTTTGAGGTTCTCAGCAAGACTGACAGAGCAAAGAAAAATCTTACACTGAAATTTGCTGGAAAACACATCCTAGGGAAGGAGTCAGAAGGTACAGAGGCAAGCTCAAGATCTGATGGTTCAAAGAGAGATTTAATGATTAAATGTTAGTGAAAAAATTACAAATATAACACCATTATATACCAAGGGCTCAGAAATGGAGGCAAGTTGTAAGAAACTCAAAGCATATCCCTATTTTCAAGTGAAAAATGTGAACAATACTACCATTAGTTTTGTTCTTACTGTTTTCCACAAAAGATTTTCATTTCCAGCAGCCATGTATTGGCCAAACATCAAAAACACTGAGTTGAAAACACAACTCCTTGTCCTTATGAAAACTATCATTTAAATACCTGACGTTACACAGTTTTCTATAGGCACAGCTCTTCTGGCTGGAAATATGTTTATTCAACCAGTCAGTTTGACACAGGATTTCTTGCTGACACTGAACTTTTAATTAGCACTACTTCTGAGAACTGTTTTCTATCACCCCATTTGGCAAGAAGCTGGCAGCCTTACCTCAGACATCCAGGTTTCATCACTTCTCACTGGACAGGAGCAAAGCAAAATATTTGAGCACAAGGTATTCAGCAACCAGAGAGTCTAAACCAACTTAGATTTAATAAAATCTCTCCACAGCACCAGAAGTTATTGAAAGCACATCAAACATGCTTTATAAAACAAGTTGCCATGGGCATTTGAATCAAGACCAAGATCGTGGTCTCTGGATCATGGCCCTCTTGGCCTCCATGCAGGTTGTACCAAAGCTCACACAGCACTGAAATTAGGGCTGTTTACCAGAGATAAAAATACTCTCCTAGGGCAGACGATGGAAACAGCTTCCCAAGAAGTGAGAACCACAGCTGGCACCTTCTGCCACAGCAGTGAGCACAGCACTCACACCTTGCCCTGTCTCACACAGTGCTCACTGAGAGCAGTGCATGTTTGTAAAACCAAACCTGGGACCCCACTAGAAGACAACAGCACATGTCTCTGTGGAGAGGGCAAGATGAGATACCAAGTGGCTGGCAGATATTACCATTTCCCACCCTCAGACACACACATGATGAATGTGTGTGGGACATGGTGGGTGGAAATGTATCTCCAAGCAGCTCTGTCTGTGCTGGGTCTCACTATGGCTGCTGGCTAACAGGTAGGAGGGCACCCTACGGGACCTAACCTGCCCACGAAGGACATGAAATTAATGCCCTCAAACAAGCCCTGGCCCCACACCGTGAGCTACCCCGGGCACACTCCCTGACAGATAGTGAGGCTTTAGCAAAATGATGGTGGTGCCAGAGGCAGCACAGTTAGAGATCTCGAAAATAATGCTGGTTCCTTCAGGCACCCTCTTGTCATCCAGAATCACCTGGCTAGGATGATTTGCTCCTCCCTTTCCAAGACCAGCACACAAGCTGAGCCCTAGTCTCTCACTCCTCTGCTTTTCCACCCCTTACAACATGTGTAGATGTGCGCAGCGCCTTCATCAAAGCAGTCATCACATCCCCCTCTGAGCTAGGGAGAAGGCTGCAGTTTTTCAAATAAGTGCTATAAAAAGTTTCCGTGTGCTGCACCTTTCAGAAACACGTTCATATGGCCAACTACAAAACAGTTACAGAGTATGGTATCAAAGTGCATTTTCAAAAGCATTGCTATAATATCCTGGATTCAAACAGCTGCCTTTTTCATCCGGATTCACCCTAATGAAGTAATTCATAACAGACTTGGACCTACTCCAGTGCTAAATATGTGTTATACCTAGGCCTGTTCATACACTCAGCCTGCAGTTCCCTGCCCCCTTCCATCCCATTGGACAAGCCAATTTACTCTTGGTACCAGCATTTTACTCTTGGTGTCTCTCATTACAGACTGCTGCTACCTGCTGTGCCTTGGCTGCCCATCTCTTCCCCTCAGGACGAAGCCCTACAAAGCAACTTTATCTCCCTCTCCGCCTCCTCTCCCAGTTTGACATCCTTTTGCACAGCCACCTTCATGGTGATGCTTGGGACAAGGCATGCTCCCCCTACCCCACATGGAGGCCAGGGAGCAGAGCTGCTGGGGGCTGATGGCCTGTCCTTCCTTCCCACTCCTTTCTCCCTTGAGAGGAGAGAGCAGAAAACTGATCTTGTATACCTGAATTTTTGATTCAACAAAAAAAATCAGCATTTTCTGAAGAACCACAGCTGCAGATGGGCAGTGTCAAGGTGAAGAAAACGCCACCGAGTCAAGGTACAGCTCTGAGAGCTCTGATGAGAAACCCACAAAGAGCAAGAAGATTTGTCTCATCTTCCACATTGCTTTCACTGAAGTTATCAGTCTGGCTTATTAAAAGCTACAATATAACTGAACCAAGAAGGAGTTTTGCATCTGTGTTTGAAATGAGTTATGCACAAGAAAAGATAAATATCTAAAAAAGGAATCAATTCCTTCCAGTCAAACTTGTGCCATGCCTGCTCATGTGGGATTGGGATAGGGAAAAAGGGAAAACACAAGTATTTTGCTAAATGCCATACAAATCCACTGGTGTGGTCTGAAAACACTTCATATTTTCATACAGCTACTTTAACTTCCATCACTAATGGAATCATGCACACTGCAAACACGAATGGGTTCGTGCCTTCACTGCTTTCTGATGTGATGGAATAAAATCCAGAGTTCAGTGCTTCATCTCTCTGCTGCCAAGCCTGGGTCAAGAGCATCAGCTGCTTACTGTGCCGTTATAACAGAGGGGAGAGAGCTCCATGCAACCAAGACCTAAAGCCATCACTTTTCTAGAGAATGGTGAGATGTCAGACCTTTGTGCTTTCCCTGGCAGTGACCTCAAGCAGGGAACTAAAAGAAAGGACAACATCACAGTCCTGTAGCATTGCTGGGCAGGTGAATACCCCCAGTCCTCCTTCCCAGCAATGCTGGGGGCCAAAGCCACAGGCACCATGTGGGCAGTGGGGGGAATTTCACAAACCACCAGATTCAGGGCAAATGCCATTTACACCAGCCAAGCAACTGGCTGAGCCCTGCTTCTGAAGCATATAAATACACAACAGGATATTTTCAAAAGTCCAGCTTTATATTCTTCACAATATTTTGTGGATAGAGCAAAAATCATTTTCAAATAATGAAAGAAACTATTACAAATTAAGGCAAGTCCATAATCATCTGAACAAAAACAGTGATTGGCATCTTCCATGGCCTTTAAATTAGTATTAATATCTTTTTAAGGGAAGAAGTCTCCCACTCCACAGTAGGCCATACTGCAAAAGGAAAAACAAATAGCGTGTAAACATTTTCTTTGAATTGCAATTTCATTTAATTAGGTTTGCAGGAAACATTTTAACTTCTGCTGCAGCAGCTCCTGAGGACACCCATTTTGCTGCACAGCCAGTGGCTGACAGGAGGGCCAAGAACAGGATGGGAAGGTAGAGCAGCAGAAAAAACAAAGGAACACCATGGAGTGCTGACTTTGTTGCCCAAATTATTTACTTATGAACTTCAAAGGGATGCAAAAGGAGAAGAAGGCCAAACAAACCACAGAATGTTTTCCCCTCCTCTTCACAGACTTTATTTACTGTAATGTCGCTCTTAGAGTAGAAATGAGAAGAAAGCAAATGATCTCCAATTGGTTCCACAGTGGTTCCATAAATCACAAATTCTCACCATTCCCCCATCTGCAATCATCCCTACAGCCTTTCAGGCTGCAGATGAGGGCTGGCTTTCCTCAGGGTGTCCTCTGCAGCCAGCCTCAGGAGATGATCTGCCTCAAACATATAACAAGTTGTTTTGGTAACCAGTTGGATTGCCATCATCAAGTATAGAAAAAAGAAATCCCTGACAATCCCTCTAAATGTCTTAGCTTACAAGCCAAGTAGTCAGGTAACTTACATCCATACTATCATTTTTCAAAGTTAAAGAGTTTTTTAGCAATTGCAGCACAGCCATCTGCCAGTAGCCAGGGAAATTTTTCCAGTTGTGCTGACCTACATGGCAGTGACTTTGCTTGATTGCTACAACTGACCTGGGCAGCCTTTACTATCCTAGAAACCTCTCACTCTTGCAGAAGTTCACAAAGACAGAAACCTAGCAAGATCTGAGATTTTATTTATTTAGCTGCTAAAAGGTCAAAAGAAAGCAGAAGTCTCCTTATAAGCAACTTCTTCCATGAACAGAAAACCATATTCAGTGGAGAGGGAACTTTACATTCAGCACACAGGTTTGAAACCTGAACAAGCAGTAAAGTCTTACTTAAACTAACAAAAATGCAAACCAGAAACTCTCTCACTGAAACTTTTCCGGGATCCATAAAGACTTGATTAACTTTGCTGCTTAACTTTCTGGAAAGCAACCATCTCATCTGCATATACATTTTAGGGACTCATATCAGGATGAAGCCTAATACTACCTGGCAGGAGACCTCAGTGACAGGACAATTCAGATTACTGTAGAAATCACAGTGCAAAAGAAGAGAATAGCAGCTAGAGCCTGGTAGTTCCTTTCCTATGAATTATTTATGAGTGCACAGGATTAAGAAGTTGCTGCATTTTGTGAAGGACAAAATCCTGAAACACAAAAGGGATAAGGTTTATACCTTTATACCAAAATTTTGCAAATAGCTTTGTACAGTTTTCTTATTTTGCTTTTATTAGATACGTAAATAGTAGCAAATGAAGTTTGCCTTTGATTTACAGTATCACAATCTGTGAAAGACAGACAGTACCAGAGTACATGTCAAAAATAAGTATGGTTTAGTCACTGCTTCTAGGACTTAGGTAGTATATCCAAATGTAATCCACCAAAGAAGCAAGTTTCAGTACTGGAATTTGCTTTTCAGCACTCTAAATACAGCACTCTTGTGCTTGTGGGTGTGAGAAACTTTCTATGCCTTTTTAGCTGCTGAAACAAAAGAGATTTGTAAATTATTTATTTATTTCCTGCATAGCTGCATTTAATGTTTGTCAGTGTTTTTCTTTATGAAGGTGACATATTGCTGTGATTGACCACCTCAACATCTTACTATTCTGTGTGGTTTTGGACAGAGACAGGAGAACAGAGTTATATATGTATGGAAATTTCAGAGGAATCTTAAGTGTAGGGTCCCCTTTTTGCAAATGGGAATTTGATTTTTTTGTTTGCTAAATAAATACCTACCTACTTTGAGATACATGCCCATATTATGCACCTCAAGTGCAGCAAAGGCACTGAGAAGTTAATTCCCAAGCACTTGTAACTGCATGCTCGGAAAGAACTGTGAAGGATTCTAAATAAATGGGAAGATGGTCACGCTCCACCCATAGTCATCAGCCTGTAGAGTAAGTCAGAATCCTGTTGATGCTTCAGTGCTATGAAAGCTATGGGGAACAAATATCCAGTAGACAGAGGTTTCTTCCCTACCCCTCCGCCTACAGCATTCCAGCAAGGTGGTGATGGGCAAGGATGACACAGGGCTGCAGCAGGAGATGGAGCTCCCTCCCACCCTGTACTGGGCTGCCCCAACAGTGGAGGGACATTTTGCCATTAGGGCATCTCCTCTGATTCTGTTGATTTGTGGCAAACATGCAGTTAGATTTTTATTAAGGGTTTTTTCAGGCAAAGTAGGAAATGCTAATCTTAACTGAGAGTCATATCATATATATGCAAATTGTTTGCTCTACTTTCTCCATCTGTTTTCTTCTCAGGTTTTTCTCTTCACTATGCTTTACTGGAGATTAACTTACAGTATATTGCACCAAATTTGGACTGTGTGGGAAACATATGCTGCACTCTCAGGGCCAGACTCGAATATTGGGTTGCACAGGAATAGGAATATTCACAGCAGCGCTAAGGACTGACAAACCCACAGGGACAGGAAATTCAGAGACACCACAGTTAGGAGAGGCTGAAGCAGAGCTGTTCTAGTTACAGTAGCAGGTGGGAAGGCAAGATTTCAAAACAGTTTTAATTTGGGCAAGAGGAAATGGCTGAACATGATAGAATGAAACTACACACTCCCCTTATTTTAATATGCAATTCCCTTGTTAGTGTGATACAAGTCAAAGAGGATAGAAAGTTAGCAATGATGCAAGGTACTCTTTTTTTCTTGAAATCAAACCTATTCTGGCTTAGTTGACAAATCATGCATTCACCTTTTATGCCTGTATTTCTAGGTGGAATATGTGATTTATCAGTAAGAAAGGACAACAGAAAGCATGCCACTTTTCTGCAAGCAGATTGTGCAGACACCCCATTATCCCCAAGGTATAAATCAGCAAATATGTCTAAAAAAAAGTAATTAGTTTCTGATGGAAGCAATAATTGTCTTTTATCAGCAAGATATATTTTTTCTTTTGTCTTTTTTACTCAGTGAACCCAGCATCTAGGAAACTAGCTATTTCCTCCATGGCTATTGCACACTAACAAGAAGTGGTTTCTTGCAACTCCAGTTGATATGGAAGCAAAAATTAACTGAACTAAGATTAACTGAACTATTCTGACCTGAAGCACTAAAAGCAAGAAATGCCTTTGATCACTATTGTCATATTACCAGCCCGCCTGATGCTTGTCATCAAGGTATTAACCAGAATGGTACATGCAGAAGCTCCATAAACCCGGAAATTTTGTGATCTCTCTGGTTAATTGTGATTACAGATAATTGCTGTGAAAGATATTTTAAATTAAAAAATAGAGAGGAAAGCAGCTACACCATTACTTAAGTACTGTAGTGTTGGTTGTGGTACCATATATTGCCCACACCATCATTTCTGTGTCTTCTGTGACATGTTAATATGAGGCTGCACGAAAGGTATTTGCTAATGGATGTAGAAAATAGCACAGAAGAGTGTATTTTATGCCACTCTGTGTACAACACATACACTGAAACTCCATAATTTCATTTTGACTGGAATTTTTTGATTAGCAGAACTATCAAACAATCACGTTCTCCAGTTTTGAAACAGGATACAGCAGAAAGATCTGAACAGTTTTTCACTCATATCAAAAGTGAATACCTCAGTGTAACTGCTCAATTTAGTTTGATACAGTTTTATTTTGCTTTCCACCTCCAGAATACTGGGACTGAAATTCATCTAAAAACAAAACAGCAGATTAATTTTCAAAACACAAGCACTAGCAAGGACCATGAGTTTAACCACATTTCTTCTTGTCTGTGCTAAAATACCAATAGATCAGTAAGTGCTGTCTCCCTAGGTTTGAAACTGTTAACACTTATGACCACTCAAAAAACCTTCAGTTCTGTAGCTCACAGGCATTTCAACTCCAATTCTCTTGTAGCATGCTGACACAAGAAACTTGAGATAATGCAAACCTCTGTCTGTGGGAGAAAACTGAAACAAGGAGTGCAATAGCTCTAATGTGAGCCACGGACCTTGCTGCTGAAACCTCCCAGTGGAGGTGGACCCACAGGATACCCGAATTTATTTTACAGGTTAAAATATGTATTTTCATACCTGGAGGAGAAAGTGGATTTTTTTTTTTTTTTAAACTTTGTGTGTGTGTTACGAGCTCATTTTACAAAGAAAGCATAGCTGACATTAAGTCAGAGCAACACACCAACGCAGAACTGGTGTGGCACCAGAGCAAAACACAAGTAGTTTCAGACAGAAGCCACACATTTCCCTTCTGCGCAGTTACCACAGCTGCAACAACAAGGCTCAGGCGTGTAACAAAAGCCATTCTGTTCGGGTGGGTGAAGAACTCCACCTATGCCTTCAGCTTTTTGAGGTTTCCCCTGCTACTCCATGAAAAAAAGTTTTGTTTGATTTCTGACAGGCCTTTGTATAGCATGAGGGATCACATCCAGAATTTCCCATGTGTTTTTGTAATTTGATATAAAACAAATAAACACAATTTTTATTCAGTAGACATGAACATCTGGAAGATGACATCAACATGACTTCAACTTTAATGTCAAAGCAATAGATGAAATCCAATATTGTTGAACAATTCGTGGTGGAAGCGCCAGAAACTTGAACATAATGGAATAAAATTGTGATGGATACAAAGTTTCTGCCACAGCTGAGGGAAGAAACCATGTTTTAGAGTTTTACTAAATGCCTCACTAACATCAAGGTAATCACAGAATCAACTTGGACATAATTGTGTGATACTAAATATAAAATTTAAGAAGATATTGCTCCTGTAGGAGGACTGGAGATAGGATTTCTAGTCTTGCCCTGCTCTGCTTTCCCCATTTATTCTCCTGTCCCTCATCATGGCGCTTGAAAACACACTTAGTGAAGCTCTTTAGAGATGGGCAAAGACTGCACAGCAGGGGCACTCTTGTCCTGCCCTCTGCCCATGTGGGAAAGGGAAGAATGGAGCAGCCACCCAGGAAGCAGCTGCCACCAGACAGCAATCCTATCCCATCAAGAGAATGGAAATAACAAGTAAGGTCACACTGGGACTGGAAATCCTGCTCAGGGAGGATGAGAAAGTCCCATCACCACCAAACTAAGCCTTCACGTCTTGGAAGGAAACTCCCAAGAAGTAAGTCCTGTCTCTGTCAAAATAAGAGACAGGGAGAGAGGGAATGAAAAGACCAAAATGTTTCCTCCTCATAACACTCAGCTCCCAGGCTTAATTATACAGGATCAACAATCCTAACCATAACTACTGGCAGCCTCTCTATGTACAGGAGCCAACCTCAAAAATGTGGCTTTAGCACTCATACAATTTTTACAGACAAAAATCAGTTTAATTAGATAGCTTGTAATTTCTTTTGAAAGCAAAAATGAAAATATCTGTATACTCTTAAAACTAGTCAAACCACTATCCTTTTTTATTTAAACACCACTATTAGCTTGTCCCAGTTTGAAGTTTCCCACTCACAGTTGTAACACTAATTAAACCTTTTTGGGAAGTTGTGTGCTCATTCTTATGCATTGCTATTAATATTTTTTATTGCAGTTAGCTGGGATCCAACACCATTCCAGTCAGAAGGATTTTACTTGGATTTTGTCTGGCTTGTTTTATTCTTAGCAGATGGTGCAAACCCATGTGTTGATGAGTACATGCCACAGGAGAGCATCTGATACAATACAGCCAGCCCCAAACTACAGTGATGTCTTCACTGAAGACTTCATTGCCTGCCACCATGTAGGACCACACTTTTTGGCATGGTGTGTTAGCTCATATGGGCTTTCAAAACTATACTGCTGATACCTAAGATGGGTTTGAGAAGGTATCTTAGGCATCTCTATAAAATAGCATGAGCATCCTCAAAGTTGGTGTTTTTTCAAACTAATTTTTACTGTACTACACATGTAACTCAAGTGGACCAAAGGCAACACAGTTTTAATAAATAGAAATTAATGTATTTTTGCATATGCAAAACAACAAATAATTTTCATGAAATATCATTCAATAGCCATGCAGGTAATAACTTTCCCAAAGCATCTTCTCCTTGCATTGTCAGCAAGACTCCTGGTGGCCTCCCTGTCCCTGATTTTGTTCGAAATACATCCCCTCATAAACTAAAGAGAAGTACATATAAAGAGCTTAGAGCTATTTATAGCAAAGTCTGTGTGACTGAAAACATGGCAGTTTTCTTGTGGTGGATACACGCACTGCTTATGAACTGCAACTGGAAAACTGTTGCCTCCCTCTTTAGCAATTCTAGTCAGCATTCCCAAGGCAAGAGAGAGAGCCAAGGAAGGAAACAGACATAAGGACAAAACACAAACAAACTGAAAATTTACCAATCACTTATATTCAAAAACTGGAGTGGGAGGGGGTACAAGAAAATTCATCTCAATCTGCATTTCAAACTGCTGGAAATGGGCATACAAAGTGGATTAGCAGGATCACACAAGTATTCTTCGGGTAAGGGTTTTGTGAAAGCCCCTGAGAACAGGCGTAATCTCTCATAATTACTGGATACACTGTTGTCACATTAAATAATAGCCTTTCCTCAAAACATTTAAAAGTCTGCTGCCCATCAATTCTTGCAACAGGGCATTGGGTGCAACTGCCAACAGATCCAGGAATACTGCAAGCAAAGCTTACTCCTGGATGCTGATCTGCAAATCCCACATGAACTAGTTTCATAGCTGCGCTTTATTTGAAGTGAAAATAAATGAGGTACAGCAAGAGCAGTGGCTTAAATCTTGTTCTTAATAGATTAAAATCCCCATTCCTCTTATGCCTTCCTACAAACAAACAACTCTCAGGTCATTTTAAAGTCCTATTGGCCAGCAATGTGGTAGAAAATGAATGAAAACTCTGAAAGACACAGATCCAACTCTCATTTCTGCTGCCCACAACTACATAGTTCAAGATCTTCTCAACAACACCAGGAGAAAAAACAGGGAATGGTGAAAGATAATGTCTTCAGTTTTGGCTCCATTCTGCCTCCATCTAAGTGCTGGAGGAGATTTTCAGAAGAGATACCAGGTCAGGCACAGCTGTGTGAGGTTAGCAGGCGGAGGATAAGGTACATTTTGTAGTCATCAGCAAAGAACTGAAACCCCAAGAGAAGATCAGTGTACAGCAGAGTAAAAAGAGTCACTTTTTATTAGAAATCCCAAGGCTATTTATCACTCATGGATAGATATAGATGTAGTATTTGTCCCCAGATGAGACCTACTAAGCCTAAAAATATTTTTAGGTAAAATCAGTTCCCTAAGTGCTCAGTCTTTCCTATCATCATTTTATGGACAAGAAAATCCCACATTCATAGTTGCTCTGGGACAACACACACAGTTAACATATTTTGAAGAACAGAAAGAGTTGACACCTGGACTCTGGCTCATACCTGAGTGTATGCATTCTCTGAGGTAACCAAGCCACACTGAAAAAAGGGGTCTTTCCTTAATTTGAAATTTAAGTAAAAGAACAGAAGCTATAACAGCTGCTTCATCCTTGTTCTGTATCACCTCCCAAGAAAAAAGAAATTAAGGGAAACGTGAAGGCTGCACGTTGTGCAGCCAGCTCATTACAGGTCAGAAAAATGTACTGCTTCATGTTTAAAAATGGATGTTTTAAAAATCAATATACTTACACCAGCATATCTTTCTTTGAACCAGCTGGTGGGAGACAGAGAATTATCTGAAACTCAAACCTGATTCACTCTGGCACTTCTACTCCATTACAACTTTTAAATCAAGTCAAGAAGCCTGTGTAACAGGAAGTTTGTGTCCACTTATCCTTATCTCCTTTCTCCACTGGTGTGACTTTAGAACACTTAGCCCCTAATTTATAGGGTAATACTAATAAACAAACACATAAAAAACTGCCCTCTGAGGAGAAAAGAAAGGGGCAGGGGGGGCAGAGAGTCAACATCTTTACTGCTTTCTAGATGCTGGACAGACTTGTAAATCTGAGTTTGATCCAAAAACAACTAGGCAAAATATTACTTGTGTTTCCATCCTGTTGGTTTGATATCATGGATACAACATAAATGCTTTAACCAGTTAATGTGGGAACGCAGACAAGGAGGGACATTCATACTGTGCTACCGTATGCACCAAAGCCCCCAGAAATCCCAGCAAACTTATTATTTCTCACTCCCCGAATGACTTTCTTCTCCTTGATGTAAATGTGTGAGAAACAAACATTGGTGAAAGAGGAAAAAAACAAACAAAAAAACCCCACGAAAGACTGACAAAAAGAGGGGATTAAAGGAATATTTTTTGTTTGGTACATATGTTTCCTGAAACATATCAAATTGGAATCCCAACACACTGAGGACAGAATATCAAAGCTGCCATGAAGCTGGCAGGTGGAAAGGCAATACGATTCACACCAAGCTCTCCCTTCTGTGGAGATCCATACCAGAAATCTCTGTTAAAAGAAGGTTATGGGAAAAATAGGTATAAATCAGTTGAAGTACTTTGTGCCATTGCCTGTATGCAACGCTAATGCATGGCACTGGGTTCTGAAATTTGCAGCGAAGTTAGAACATTAATAGGGGAGCTTTTAATTTATCTGAATGCATTGTCAAGCTCATTATGACGCTTAGCTTCCAGTATTAACTATTTTATCAGTAGCTGTCATTGAACTCTTCTAAGACAGATGCATCAGGTCATGCAATGCCACTGCCAAAAGGTTGCAACTCCTCGGTAGGAGATGCCATGTGTACTTGTAATTTATACAGAAAGCTTAACCGTGAGCCGCATAGTACCTGCGCCCTAATTGCAACAAACTGCGCTATCACAAAAGGGCTCGTAGGATCCCCTCGAGATTCCTACGGAACTTTGTCCCGGCAGGAGTATGGGCATTTCCCATTTTCAGCGAGGCAGCGGGAGAACAGAGCTGCCTACAGGCAGTCCCAGGTGTAGGACAGGGGCTGCCGGCCCCGGCTGGAGCAGACGCGGTACTGCCGATGTCCGAGCGTCTCCCGCCGCGCCCGGGGCTCCCGCCGGGGATGACGAGGCGCGGCCAAAGACGGGCGCCCAGGTGGCCGCTCCCTGCCTCCTGCGCGCAACTTGCCGGAGACTTTTTCGCCAGTTACTTGACTTANAGCCCCCCGGGGGGCCATGCACGCCGCCGATCTCCCCCTCCCCGCCCCCAGACTCACCCAGCGTCTCCGCCCGCAGCCAGAGCGGGGCCGAGGCTCCGAGCAGCAGCGAGAGCAGCAGCGAGGGGGCGGCCCGCGCCCCCACGGCGGGGCCCATGGCTCCGGCTCTCGGCGGGGCGGGCAAGGCACAACTTCCCCACTTCCCTCCTGCTCCTTTCTCTTCCTCTCCTCTTCCCCCTCCTCCTCGTCGGGGCGGCTCCGGGGCCAGCCCGCGCTCCCGTGGAGGGGGGCGGTCACCTCCCGGCATCCTTTCCCCCCGCAGGTGTTCCTGCGGAGGCGGAGAAGGGGCCGTGCGGGGCTGCCTCTGGCCCCGTGCCCCGCCGGCGGCCGGGCTCCAGCGCTGCCGCCTCCCTCCTCCCCGGCCTGGGGCTGGGGGTGGAGAGAGGAAACGGGAGAAGGGGAAGCGCCACTATTCCCATTGGGCTGCCGCGCGGGGTATCTCCTCCTCCTGCCGTGGACCGAGGGGCCGGCGCGGCCCCACCGCCCCCTCCCCTCCCCGAGTGCTGTTTCGCTCACCCACCGGCGCTGTGGGGTGCTGCACCGGGGTCATGGGGCTCCCCACGGTGGGGGGCTCCCCCAAAACCGTGCAGCCCCCAGCATCGCCTGTGAAATCCCGAAGTTGGAAAGCCATGTGCATGCCCACATATATACACGCACACTCTTGTACATGCACGTATGTTTATAAGGAAACAGGATTATTTTGCCGTTTGCAGGCTAATTCCCAGGCGTCGCTCCCGCTGCCACAGTGGGAAGGGTCGCGGGTGTGCCTGCGCGGGGGGGGACACGAGTGGGGCCGGTGAGCAGCGGAGCCGGACGGGGCAAGCGGGAGCGTCCGGCTCCTTCAGCAACAGCCGGGGTCGTGATGGGGCTTCTCGCTCCTGTAGTTGCTCCTGGGAGGGCATCTCCATGCAGGGCTGTAACCGCAAGGTTAACCTGTTCGAGCTTTTGTGAATGGGACGAATTAATTACACCCTTTGTAACGTTGCTGTGTGCATCTTTCTGTCTGGGTGGGATGACCTTGGATCTGGAGAAGATNGGTGGCCGCTCCCTGCCTCCTGCGCGCAACTTGCCGGAGACTTTTTCGCCAGTTACTTGACTTATTAAAAAGCAAAACAAAACAAAATCCTAATTAAAGATCAAGAAAGACGTCGTACACATTTACCATAAGGCCGGTTACCACTCTAATCTCGCAGCTACTCAGACACGGGGATAAACCCTGCGAGGATTAACCAGGTCAACTATATACAGCCCTGAGAGCAGCTCAGGCTACGCTCAGGCAGAGCAGNCGCTCCCGTGGAGGGGGGCGGTCACCTCCCGGCATCCTTTCCCCCCGCAGGTGTTCCTGCGGAGGCGGAGAAGGGGCCGTGCGGGGCTGCCTCTGGCCCCGTGCCCCGCCGGCGGCCGGGCTCCAGCGCTGCCGCCTCCCTCCTCCCCGGCCTGGGGCTGGGGGTGGAGAGAGGAAACGGGAGAAGGGGAAGCGCCACTATTCCCATTGGGCTGCCGCGCGGGGTATCTCCTCCTCCTGCCGTGGACCGAGGGGCCGGCGCGGCCCCACCGCCCCCTCCCCTCCCCGAGTGCTGTTTCGCTCACCCACCGGCGCTGTGGGGTGCTGCACCGTGGGGTCATGGGGCTCCCCACGGTGGGGGGCTCCCCCAAAACCGTGCAGCCCCCAGCATCGCCTGCGAAATCCCGAAGTTGGAAGGCCATGTGCATGCCCACGTATATACACGCACACTCCTGTACATGCACGTATGTTTATAAGGAAACAGGATTATTTTGCCGTTTGCAGGCTAATTCCCAGGCGTCGCTCCCGCTGCCACAGTGGGAAGGGTCGCGGGTGTGCCTGCGCGGGGGGGGACACGAGTGGGGCCGGTGAGCAGCGGAGCCGGACGGGGCAAGCGGGAGCGTCCGGCTCCTTCAGCAACAGCCGGGGTCGTGATGGGGCTTCTCGCTCCTGTAGTTGCTCCTGGGAGGGCATCTCCATGCAGGGCTGTAACCGCAAGGTTAACCTGTTCGAGCTTTTGTGAATTACCATTATGGGCCGAATTAATTACACCCTTTGTAACGTTGCTGTGTGCATCTTTCTGTCTGGGTGGGATGACCTTGGATCTGGAGAAGATCTGTGGCACGGGGAGGGACGCAGGTGCGTGGCAGGGAAACAGTGCCAGCGACCACGGGAGGCCCCCATATTAAGCAAGCCCCGGCGGCCTTTTTAAAGTGTTCTGGAGAATTGAAGGTAGCCTGTCTGACTCTACACATGCTTTTCAGGGATGGGTTGCTGTGAGGCAGGTGGATTCACACTGCTGGCAGGTCAGAAACTGCTATGCTAAAATGAAGTACAGAATTAACTTGTATGTCATAGAGACTGCCGAGTTAGGTTTTATATTAGTTAGGTTTTATGTTAGAAAAAAATGAAGTTTAGTAAACCTTTATTTTAATTGAGCTCTTGTTTTGTAAGTGTTAATGTCTGTTTTTTAACTTTTCAGACACCATATGTGATCAGGCATATTTTTTACCACGTACCCAGTACATTATATTCTTGGTATATGTATTTAACACACGTTGTTAGTATTTGAGACTCACCCTTCTTTGCAAAGGAGAGTTTGAAATCTAGACTAAAATGTTAGACACGATGTAAGGCAGAAAGAGCGTTTGTTAGTGCAGCAGGTTGGTGGTCAGACTAAGCCTTGCTGGATTTTGCCAGCAAATGGCAGCATCCTTCTGGTTGAAAGAGGTTGGGATGGATTACTCACTTCAAGACCCTGAAGACTGAGAGACTTTTAAAGAGGAGTGTGTCCATGTGAATAAAAGTGGTCTGTACTTGTGTTTGTCTCACAGATTATCAGGAACAAATCCATACAAATGAGGGTGATTAAGAAGAGGAAGGGACCAAAAAGTAAAATTCTTCAACATCCTGAAGATTGGATTTAAAAACCTCACAGAATTGGTGAAAATATTGTAGTCATAGAAAATAGTTTTTCTAGTACCAAATACTGGTTCAAAACATACAAATGAGACTCAACATAAATGAAAACATGAGGGAGATAAATGAACAGGACAATATATGTGTTGCCAAACATATATCATCTTTGAAAAAGTTGTAGTTATTTAAAAGCAAAAAAGCAACATAAGAGCGTGCACTGTTTTGTGTCAGTCTCAGCAGGAATCAAAACCAGTCAGTCATACATGGGTTGGTACTGGGAATTGTACCAATTTGTATTCCATCAACTGCGACCTAAAATATATTCTCTAAAAATAGAGCCAGGTTCTAGTTGTGTTTGTTTAGGGTTATTGTAAATATTGAGAGGACAGTCCTGTAGGTCGATCCCAAGTAACCTCAGCCAAGCAGTGTTGCAATAAACTGGTTTTGGTGAGCTTGGGCAATTTAATGTGCAAAACGTTAAATTTACCATGGAGCTTGCAGACAGTGTCACTAGTGCTGAACTCTCCACAGAACCTGGGTGGCTGGTAATTGGTAGAGGCAAGTTAGCAGCTTTGGAAAGCCAAAATGGTTTTTGCCTGCCACACACCTTTAGGAGGCTCAGAGTGAGGAGGAAGATATGTTGGCAGATACCGTAAAAGGAAGCTTTCCCGTTCTCCTGGGTGCTGGAGGCTTGGCAGTGCCCTCTGGAACAGATATATAGAGAATAACTTCATTCACAGTTGTTTTTATTTCAATGATTTGTAGTTAAATGATAAGTCACGCCCTTGAGACTGGAGCTGTAAAATGTCTGGGAGTGGTATTTGTTTTCTTCCGTGATTGGTACAGGAGAGCACTGGTCGAAGGAAGGGCACGCAGGTTGCCTTTTCAAACTTCTCACCACCCAGGGCTCAGCTGGAGTTGGTTGCTTGCCCAAGGCTACGTTTCCTACTGCAAATGTATATAATGCTCCCATAGAAACTCTGCACCTCTTGCAGGTGTTGGAAGCACAGCTTTCCTATTGACTTCAGTAGGATAATAATAACAATGCAATCAGTGCAGTAGCTTCTGTATTATTTATTTTGCTATTAAATTCACATTACCATACCATCCTCCTGTCAGTTTTCAATATGCTGTAGGCAAAGAACTTACTGTCATCTTCCAAGATAAAATAATCATTAAGACAAATGAAGTAGTCTATATCTCTCAAAGCTGTTATTCAAGGACTTGTGTAAGCCCTGTCACATTGCTACATTGGTTCAAGTGTACTTTTCCAAATTTCCCTTTGTAAGGAGGAGAGTTAAAATGAGCTTGTAAATAAATACAGTTTTAAAGGCAAGGACTTTGAGTCAAGGCAAAAGATTAGTTCAGAAAGAAGGCATATATTGAGCCTGACTATTAAGTTTTCACACAATGGAAGCTTCACAACATAAAAGTTCCCTGGCAGACCACTTCTGGCAGCTTAATGAAGCTTATTTTAGTCACTAAAACTGACTTAATTCGGAAGAGACATAGTTCACACAAGGACATGGACGGGCTACTTTTTAGCATGAGCATGTGTCCTTCCTTTCAGATAATTTTCCAAGCATATGATTTAGGAGTATTTTGTGTGTTTGATGCAAATGGCATTAACTGAGTCACCTACAACTAGATAATGTGTATCCTCCAGTATTCGTTATATGGACACCTTTACTGTGCAGCCATCTGCAAATGAGAAATTCAGTTTTTACTTCACAGATCTCTGGCCTCAGGGTGAACATCGAGTGAGGACCTCTGGACAAAATCAGCTCAGGACACTTTAGAAGGTGGTTGGTCAGTATGGCGGGGACTATGCAGGTTTCATTTATAGACTTTTACGGTTTCTAGGTTCATGGATTTACCTTCTTAACCTATACTTTTTATATACTGTTGCATACTCGTGTGTAACATGGGTTTAAAAGTTGCTTCTAAACAGACCTTAATAATCCGATGAGTCCTTGCATGCCTTGTGTGATGTTACACTGGTAGTTTGTCTGGGGCACGGGGCAGGGGAGGAAGAAAAAACACACTGAAGAGTTCACCTAAACTTATCTTGCAATGTTGACACTGTATACATTCTTTCTTTCAAAAGCATCTTGTTCTGTACATGTTCTAGGAAAAAAAATTAGAAGCCAAACCCAAAATATATACAAAGACATTCAAGATTAATCGTCTTGGAGCAGCCTTGCTTTTGTGTGGCTAACAGGAAGGTTCCTGTTAGTAAGTGGAAAGCATTTTCTTTGCTGACTTTATAAAAGAAGGGGGAGGAATGGAAAGCACAATGAGATGGAAAGGACCCGAGGTTACAAATGGCAAAGCCAAGAACAATTCTAGACATTGAGAGGTATGTTAATCTCTTCATTACCAGAAGGATAGCTTGCAGATTGAGAGGCCTTTTAGCAGTCTTTATACATGGGCCAGGTTTTGCATTTTCATTGGGGCAACACAAATGATATAATGAATTTACAGGATAAAGCTGAGATCAAAGTGCTCTGGTTGTATTCAGGTATATGATCTGGTGTGTATTCAGGTACTGTGTTCTACCAGAAGTGTATGTGGTGGTTGTATAAAAAAACCCAGAAAATAAAACATATAAAGTAACAGCCTGAGATATATCTGGATTCAACATTTGTATATGATATGCGAGGAGCCCTCTCTGTTAAAAATCGTTGGCTACAGCGAAGTCAGAGCTGCTGCTAGGCTGTGGCATGGCTTAGAAAGTTTAGTGAGTTCCTTGAGACACACATGAATTATTCTGTATATGTAGAGCATTTAATGGACACAGCACACTGTGTTTTTTTTTCATTGGAAGGCTAATGCCATGCCCATGAAGCAGCAAAGACATTTCAGCCTGTATAACACCACCCTCTATTAAGGTCTGCATACCATTAAACCAGCAGGATATGGACTAACCTCCAAGACTTCTCTGGGCTTCTGGATGTTTATCTAACTACAGTTGCAAAAAAGATCTTGCCCATTTGTACTAAACTGTGGGACTGAGCTCTCCTTCTCAGAGTCAGCCTTGGTTCCGGTGAAATTTATGTTAGCAACTTCCATCCTTGCTTAATGGAAGCATCCCTCTCCAGGTGTGAAAATGCACAGGAGTGAAGGAGTTACTTTTCACTTTCTAAGTGGTTTTGAGAAAGTAACTAAGAGGATATCCCGACCAAGTGCTTCATTAGTACTTTAAGGCAAACATGAGGTAAGAATCACACAGAAAAAAAAATCCTGATAGAAGAAACAATTTAACTTGCACTAGTATAGGTCACTGCCACACCCATATGGATGAGCTGAAACCATATAGTGGCATTATGCAATTACATCGGTAACAGAAATTCCCCGGGTGGAGAGACCACAAGTGTTCTTAGACCTTAAGAACATGGAAGAAGAAATTACAGACAATAAATACTAGGAGAGAAAACTAATCTGCAGTAGGCTTAAAGACTTCGTCTTTTCAGCAGAGAACAACAGGTCTTGTCTGGATGGGAGTGATAGCAGGGCTCTTACCAGCACTGGGAGGGAATGCTCATGGGATAATTGGATGCTAAGAGATAGGCAGCCTCATTCACTACAACAGCAGCAGTTGGGTGTAACTCTAATGAGAGTTATAAAGGGGATGAATGTGCACTTTTCATCACTTTAATTGCTGTAACCTATCCAATCATGTCACCTATTATGATGTAATTATGAGATCAAATTGATGACTAATCGTTTGTCCCACTGCCACATATTTTGCTGTTTCTCTCAGCTGCTTGGTAGTCTTAGGTCACAATTTTTCTTAGTTTCAAGCAAAAAGAAATAAAGTTGCTAATCAGCTGGATTTTGAAGATAATCAACCAAACATGTTATGCTGCTGTCAAGAAATATGGGGCTCCTTTTCATTCAAACATATTGTTTTAGAGTTGCCTTGAAAAATATTATGATCTAGAGATTCATGACACTCTTTGTCAAAACAGAACCTACTGTTTTATAACTTACTTGTTGGAAACATCTTTGATTAATTTGTGAGTGACAAAGCTCTCATTGTTTTTTATAGGTGTTTTAAAGAGTTCTTCTGTTTCTGTAAGGTATTAGTCCTCATACTTTTCAAATTTTGTCCCTTAATGGAAAGGTAGTATGTAATCTTTAACTGCAGCGTGTTTGGGATTTTCAAGAGGGAGTTCACAGCTGAATTTGCATAGTCTGCATTTTTTTCTGTGAGAAACAAATGGTCTTAATCATTTACTCATGTTTGTGAGTCTGCATCCACGTAGGAGCTAAAAAATAACTTGTGCAAAATATGAAGCAATCGCCTGCTCACTTGCAGGAATAACCAATTATGTTTGAATCTTGACTTAAATAAAGAGAGCAATCGGTCTAATCGTATTCTTCCTCCAAAAGGTGTGGAGTAATGGAAAGTGAATGCAATTAAACAGTTTGACCATTTCTGATATAGAGAGTGTGGCGCTTTTGTATACTGGAGAGGGCAGTTTACAGGCTGTTTTATTGATCATTATACACCTGGCTATACAAGCAAGAGCTTAAAAGCTGAAAGCAAATACAAGCTGAGTGACTGCTTGATTTAGCCATCCTGTTTACACCAGATCTAGCTCTTCCTCCTAATTTGAAGTGTTCATACCATGTTGCAGTTTTTTTGCAGGGTGTGATATGAGCTCGGGCTGAAAGCCTCAGGAGTTGAAAAATAAGACCAGAGATGGCCTTCTTTCCTTTCAGTTGATTTGTTTCAAGAGAGAGGGATGGGAGTCATGCTTATTCATTTAGTAATTAGTGGTGTGCTCCATCCCTGCTCTCTGTGCTCTGTTCAGGCCCTGTGGAAGTCTGCACTCCTCGGGAGCTTCACAGAAGTAAGCCAGTTATGCATATTGGAAGCATAGCTCATAAATCTTCAATAATCATTATGTATGGAGAAAAAGCTTCTTGTGCAGCTTTTCTACATAGCATTGAGTCATCACACCATGGAATCACAAGGTCAAATTCTTGTAATTCATAACTATCACAGCTGTGGGTTACAACTGTATATATAGTTTAAGGGCGCACTGTCAGTTGCTTATAAGACCAGGCTATTTATCAAATGTAAAAACCTGGTCTAATGTCATCTGTTTTTATATTGACCTTTTTGCCTTTTTTGAAAATAATTTTAAAAAAGAGTGTGTTTGAGTGAATATTTTCTCATGTTTTATTCACAGTATTCAATGCATTTTTGTGGCTGTTTACAAAATACAAAAAGTTAGAGCCTGTCTTAGGTTCCTTGTCAAAGATAACTGCTCAACAGAAGGTAAATCAATTTTATACTTTCATTCCTCATAAGATAATGAATGACCAATAATTGAAAATTTATCCCGGAAAGGTTTACTTGGACAGTATAACTTCTCAAATATTCCTTTTGGCATCCTTCTGTCTACTTCTTTTCATTAAAGATATTGTATTCTTAGTTATGCTAGACATGCATACTGGTCCTTGTTCTTGGCCGGGGTTCACAAATGGTCCTAAAGGCCTTTTTCAAAATGTGCTGTATGTAGTTGAGCCTGATTTAGGTCTACCTCATAAACTTAATCTCAGCCTGTATTTAAATTGTTTGCTCTGTATCCAGTATGGCATTTTTCTACCAAAATCAGATGTTCTTGACCCTCTTTCCCTTGAGCATGATGGTAGTTTTGGTGCAGGATGGCGGGGTTGGGCTGATTACCCATGTGGATTCAGACCAGGAATTCATCTCCTGTGGGCTGCTTGCCTGCACAGATGACAGATGTTAGGGCCAGGGCCAGACATTCACTGTGTGAGTAGCTCTGCTGCCTAATCTAAATTTCTAGCCTGGGCATGTTGAGTTCCCACTCTAAAGGCTCTGCAGTAGATGTGTTTTCTTACCTATTTCATACACATTTATCCACAGCAGCTTAAAAGGTTTGAGTGAAGCCTTCATGGCTTCATCTGAAGACATTCCTCCAGTGGGTGAACGGCTCTAAGCATCTAGGAATAAGAAAACCTTCAGCTGGCATGACCAAACCTGGCAGAGACATCTGTCTTCTGTTTGTGGCCTAAGTCCCTGCAACAGTCCCCACTATCCAGCCACAGTTCCTCATGTGTCAAGAGAAACGGGCAGCTTCACTGAAGAGATGCCAAATGTTGAGTGCAGTGTTGGTGCAGCTAACCACAGCTAAGGGGCTGTGTTAGTGGATGTTCCATCCAGGGCAAAACTAACCCTCCTAATAATTATCAGGTCTAGTCTTGCAGTGGAAACATACCTTTTTTCTAACAAGAAGACACGAGCCCCTGCAGTTTCTGACTTTCTCATATAACACCCTGCTTATCTGGGAATTACCAGGACTCAGCACCACTTCAGGGGTCACCATAACCTTTTAGACTCAGACTTCTGCTGTCTATATTTGAATACAGTACCATTTAGACATTTACAGGTATTTGACCTGCTGTTTCAATAAAGATGAACATGCTATAATAATCAGTCATCAGGACTCATGTTGGCACTGTTGAAATGTCTTCTAGCTGACTTTGTAGCTTTCATCTGGAAAAGAGAGAAATCAAATGGATTTTGATTAATTCTCATTATCTGATTCTTCTCCCACACTCCCACCAACGTGGCTTCATTACTAGGGTTCTAGAGAGGCAAATCCTATCCTCTAAATGAGCAGCAGCAGGAAGCATGGCTGCTCTTCTGGCCTCCTCTCAGTTACAAACCACTGCTTGAGCACACTTAGGGAATTTCAGATTAGTTTCTGCTGGTTACAGAGTCTGGATTTGGTGGACCATGAACCTTCACTGACTTCCTTGCATCTTAAAACCAGTATTTTTTTCTTGATGTTCCTTGTTCTATGTTAGTATCTCAGGAATTTTGTTGTTGTTCTTTCTATCAGTGGAATTACATTAATGCAATACAACAGCAAACACTGAAGCAAAGGAAACAAAACCAGCATGACAGAGATAGCACGGTTAGAAAATAATGATAGCATTTGCAGACAGCTCTTCTAGCAAGTGAAGGCTAACTTTTTGCTACACAAAGGAAATCTTTATAGCCATTTTGTTTTATTAGTCTTATAAAAATGCAGACAATTTCTCATATGTATTATATTTATCTGAAAAACTTGCATGAAAAAGCAGTGAACTATTTTGATTGGCATACAGACATTGAAGTATATGTACCTGGGCACTCTTTGTGCACCTGAAAACTCCACTAAAGGAGACATTACTGCTTAGTAGTCCTGCTTGTGCAGAGTCTCTTCCTTCAGATTAATTGTTGGACCTAATCTAAAGCACCTTGAAGTGACTGGGGGAGCTTGTGTTGACAGCAGTGCCAAGTGCTCCTTTGGGCACATGCTTTCTAGATGTTGATGCTGTAGTGTTTCAAAGTATTGCTGTATCCATAACTCTTCACTCTGCTCAACTTCGGCAGTTTGCAAAGCAATGGAAGAAAGCATTTGTCTGCACCTCTGCTGTTCAGCCTTCACTTAAATTGCTATTAGGATGGACATCTACCTGTACACTAGACAATGAACACAAATGCCCAGGAAAGTTGAAGGATATGGTCTCTACTGTAGTTGCTGCTGTGGATTACTGCCAAAGGGCACATTAACCTTTTTTCACAGAATAGTCTTTCTCTGGTTTGTAATTTAGTACAAATCCAAAACTTCACTCTCAAATAAATTAAAAAAAACCTCAAAACAAAAACCCCTAACCAATTCAAAAGACTTTTCTCAGAAATAATTATTGCAGTTATTGTTTTAAAATAAGTGATTCTCTTATATCCAGTTTGATATAGAGGTTTCCTCTTTCTGATGTATTCCTTTCTTCTTTGAGCTCCACTGAGTCCTTTCAGCCTTAGAAGAGGCATATGTGTGCTTATGTTTGTGCATGTAAGTAAAACTGGAAAAATAATGTCCTTTTCATAGACCAATTTATACCTTCAATCTTGGGAACATAAACATAGGAACCGGTATGACATCCCTTGTTTAATGTTTCTCCGGTCTTAGCCTGCTTTACCTTGAGGTAGTGTTTGTCATTACAGCTTAAGCATGTTATTGTTTTGCAAATCTTTTGGGAGCCCAGATGCACTCACAATTAAGGGCCAACTCTTACTATTTGTGTTATCATAATGCAGAAAGAGGTCACAGCTCTGTTCTGCAAGATCACAAACATGTCACGAGCAGCAGACCCCGCACCCCAGGCTTCTCTCTATTAAGGGATAATGATGTATCAGACCTAAATTTAGTTAACAATAGCAGCTGTTAGAGTGAAGGTTCAAACTAGCTGGGTCAAAGGGTTCCTTTCTTGGCCTTACTTCCCTTCTTCCTGATGCTCACCTGATGTTGTGTTGAGCTAATTCAGTTTGCTGAGCTAGCAGAAGATTTTGTTGACAACAAGGTGAATGGCCTTCTGCTGTGTTGGGGACCTGAATTAGCTCAGTAGAGGATGAAAACAGCCCAAGAGCTGGTGCAAGGGGAAGTGACCACTCTGCTAGGGTAGAGCAGGGAAATTCA
Organism: Pachyramphus minor; assembly: GCA_013397135.1. Lineage (NCBI taxonomy): Eukaryota > Metazoa > Chordata > Aves > Passeriformes > Tyrannidae > Pachyramphus > Pachyramphus minor. Next base: position 84,136 of record VYXB01007634.1, on the reverse strand, counting down.
TGTCTGAGAACGTGGTGGGGAATGTCAGGGCTAGAGTCTTTCACAGAGTAATAAATCCTCTCAGCATTGGTGTGCACCTCACTGGCAGTGTGCAGGTGTAGTTCTGTGTGCCCTTCTTGCTCTGGCATCTGCTTGACTTGTCAGTGAAGAAAACTTCCTCAGGAAGGGGACTTCCCTCAGCTGGAAGAAAATTTCCTCAGGAAAAGAAAATAAAAAAGTTGTTCAGCACCAAAACCACCACATTTTTGTGAGTCTGACAACATGTCAGTGCCAGCTCCTAGGGGCAGCACACATAGCTGTGGGCAGATGATATTTAGGCTGTTTAAAAGCATTGTAATTAATTTAAAATCAATACATCTGAATTCAAATGACTGCTGCTTCAGTCGATGGAGATGGCAGGCTCAGTTCAGTGGGCTTTTGAGGTGTTTGGATGATCCCTCTGGCTCTCAGGTACTGGTTTGGAAGAGCGGGGGCTCCATTGCTCTGGGTGACATCTGCCAGCCTGGGCCCTGAGGGCACCTCTGGGATCAGCATTCCCTCCCCTACCCCACAGGCCTCCCCGCCTTGCACCCACCTCTGCTCCACCCAGGGAGCAGAACCCCATGTCAGCCCCTGAGGCCATCAGCTCCTGCCCCAGTGATGCCACAAGCAGGGCCAGCCTCCAGCCATGGGCCCTGCCCAGACATGGGCCCACATCCCAGTCTGGTCTTCACCTGTCTCTGTCCCCAGGGAGGTGCCTGATGGTCGCCCTGACTGCCCTGCTCCTGGGTGGGAGTGGGACAGGTGCTACCCTGGGAAGTCTCTGCAAGGGTACCTAGACCCTATGAGCCCTGGACTAGTGTCTGGGGTACCCTGAAACAGTGACCTGTATTTAGGGAATGGGACCAAGGCTCATGTTCCCTAGAGCAGAGGAGTAGGTGTATGATTGAGGAGCTCAGCAAGGGCTGCCCCTCAGCAGATTGATTTGAATTTGGGGGCTGTGGAGGTATTCTTGGGCCTTCCCCCCATCCAGAGGGGCAAGGAAAGGCCATGTCTGAAATCGGGGCTGGTGCTGGTATTCCAGAAGAGTTTGAAACCCTCAGAGGATGAAACTTGAATTTGACTGGACTGTCTGAGGTGTTGGCATATGTTAGTGAGTGAAGATAAAAATTATCTCTTTGCCTGTTAATGCAGGTGGAAATGATGTTCTAGATTGCCGTCCCCAGGATTTCTGATGGTGGTAGTCACAGCCAACCATAGTCTTCCTAGAGGATGTTTCCTTGTCCCTCAAACAAGAACGGATCAGACGTATCTTCACCTGTTTGTTACAAGTCTGTGTTTGTTTCTTTGAGGCTCAAAAATATTTTAGAGAACTTGTTTAATTCGCTCCCCCCCCACTTCTACGAGGAGCTTTACTCTTGCTTGTGTAGATAAAGGGATCTACTCATTCCTGTGGACCATTGTCAGTGCTCAACTAAGGAGAGGAGGACAGAAAGTTTTGGAGTGAAGGGCTGAAGCTCTAGATATATACCAAAAAGTTACTAAGCAGCACATCCAAACAACACTCCAGCAACACACACAGGCAGGTGATTGAAACGGTCAAAACAGCCTCCGTTAAATCCTGTCTCCTTAGTGGACCCTGTTGCTTCTTTATCTGTAAGAAACTCTATGCATATGGGCTCTCTTTTGGATTGCTGGATAAGTAATTTCTTTTTATGGAACTACTGGGAGATGAAATGTTCAGGTATTTGGGAATGCCATGGAAACCAGGAGGTGTTAGAGATAAAGACTTCTATGGGAGATGTTTATGCGAGCTAAACATCTGACTGTTCTGAAGATCTCTACAAAGATCCTGTAATCTACACTATTACTTCTGCAGCTTTTGTCTTTTTCTCCTAATCTTGTCTTTATATCTGCTTATACACTGATCTACATGCTCAGAGCAATAAGTCACTTGCTCTGTAGTATGCAATCTTCTTTCCTTCTGTTCCTCTCTAAAAACCTTTGCACACCTTTTCCATGCAATTTGCTTCAGAAATGCTGCATCAGGCCATATTACACTTACACTGTTGCACTGCCTGCTACTTGTGCATGTTGTAGTTTTCTTCAAATTTCAGACTGCACATTTGATCAGTAATAATCAGGAGATATCTAATAGACAATACAGTTGAATAAATCACTAAAAGCTTTGCAAATATTATGCTAACCTACGCTCTTTAAAGCAATACAAAAAGCAGTGCAAGCTTTACCTACTTAAATGCAAGGTTTTTATTGTCACTTTGTGCTTGCTCTCTTTCTTCCCTGGTGTCATGTAGGATGATTACACAAACATAGTTTAGTAAGCCATAATATATTCTTTTCCTTTCAGTTCTGAATCTTTTAGCAGCAAATGTATAGATCCATGTTACCCTTTAGCATTCCTTGTATCTTCTATCCTGGCCTAGCTTTCACATCTCTTAGTATTGTTAAACTCCACAGCTCAAATTTGCCTAGCCTGAAATCCATCATTGTGCATCGTTTAATGAGACATTTCTCCAGTCATCATTACTGCAGATCAATAGAAACAAATCCCTGTCTCCTGGCTGGTTTAGCTAAGTATCTCATGCATGACTGTCTTTCCAATTTGATCCAGTTTAACAGTCTGCTTCTCCCTCCCCCCCCAACCCCACTTCTCTAATCTACAGAGATAGATTGAAATCTTGAGCCAGACTCCAGGGGGTTTCTCTTGTATGGTCTTCCCTCTGTTTGTGCACAATGCTCTCTGACTGACTGGCCACTACTGCCAGACAAACAGCTGTCTTCACACTTGCACTAACAAATAAAAGGGGAAGGAGGGAGGCCTGTGCAGTGAAGAGAAGGTTTTTGCCCTTGGGGTCCTTGTTCACCTACTTTAGTGAGAAATTCAGAATAAAATGGGGGCCCATTGCTGGAGGGAAAATGGGAATAATCTGTGATCTTTGGAAAAGAGTAAAAATCCATCACCCCTGGTGAGTGCTTCACATCAGCATATATTTTCAAGATGACCTCCCCGAGACAAAGGTGTTAGAAACTGATAAGTAAAAGTTGAGATTTTCATTGCTCTGCCCTATAGGCTGGCTGAGGGATTGATAGTCTCTCTTGTCTCACTTCTCCTAACTTTCCTCCCCATCAAGATAGGACTCACAAATGTCATCCAACTTCAAGGAATTTTTAGTGCTATGTAACTAGACACAAACAGCCCAGATTAGACACAGACGTCTGTGGCCTTTGGGTGTCCCTCTCCTTGCCTCCTCAGCCACCCCTCTTCTGTTTTTATTCTCCTTCCAACTGCTCTGTGTGCTGCTGTTTTGTGAAACTCTGTACAGATGTGTTTATGTGGCAGCACATAGACAAGTGTTTCATTTGAAGAGATTTTAGGTGCCTGACTCACACGTGGGAGCAGATCAAAATTAAATTGCTGGAGTGGGTATTACCTTGAGCTGCTTGGATTACCTTTATGATGGAGTTTGCTGCCACAGGGGTAGGGATGATGGCATGGCTCCAGGACTGGGTCAGCTAGGAGCTGCCCTGAAATTTGAGAGCTTTTGTCCTGCAGTATCAAAAAACCCTGAAGTTGCCATCAGTTGCTGTTAATGTGTCGGGCTGTAACCTTTGGCAGCCCAGAAGATGTTTCCCAACTGATCTTCTGGCTGTAAGTGGAACAGCCTGTGTCTGTGCACTGGGGTGTGTGGTAGAGGAGGCTGCCAACCCACTTGGAACTGATAATTTCAGTGCAGTGAAGCTCTATGTCTTAGATCATTAGTCTGCTTATATTGTACCATTTATGTATACATATACACAGTCATGTGCATGTTCACACACAGGAAAGGTTTGTATGGATGGATCATGAAAATTTCACGTATAAAGAAAATGAGAGTTACTTGTTTTACTGGCAGTAATAACATACATGTTTCTCCTCAAGATATGATAGCCCTATTCATTAATATCAGGACTGATTATCTTTCTGTACATAGTTCTATTTATCTCAAAAGGGTTTGGAAGATGAGTCCACAGTTTGCAAAGTGCTCTGATATATACTGCTGTTCAGGTAGGGAATTGTAATGGAGTTTTCTATATTTTTGTCCTCATTCAGAATCTTCTCCCTTGCATATCTTCTCCTTGTGGTGGTCTTTGGGATGCAGGAAATGATGTTCTGTAAGCAGATCTATAATATAAAGGACAAGGTTAATAATAGTATATAATAAAATTTGGATCCCCAGCTCCATGTCAGGATGCAGTGTTACAATAGGGATTCACTTAACACTCCATCATTTACAGATATTGCAAACTGTCCTTTAAAGTTTGACTTCTAAAGCCCATAAGTACTCGATTCTTGAAGAATTTCTGAAATTCAGGTGAAAAATCCAAAGACTCAGTTGACTGTTAGTATTTTTTCGAACAGTGTGTTCAAAGGAACATAAACAAGAAAGGAGATATTTCAGTGGTTTTTTTTCCCTTTGAAAGTCGTGGTTTACGGGATGTTACAGTGACACCTGGTGGAAAACAGTGTTGGAAGTCTAAGAAAAAATTCTGCGTCATTCAGCTAGTTTTTCATTTGAATAGTGTCCTTAATGTTATTATTTTATTAACTACTGGTACTGTTTAGACCTGTTTGTGCAAAGTATGCATGTACTACCCATATATGAGTGTGCAAATGCTCACTGACAAGAATTATCAGCATCAGTAACAGCCAAGCTCTCCAGTTTTAAAGAAAGGGTTAGTTATGTGTATTTGATAGTAACCAAATTTCCTTGTCCTAAAAGCCAAACGCCAACATTTTTATGGTGCTGGGGAGTTTTTCTTCGGACTTTAAGACGCACCTTGATTGTATTCCTCACCAGACTCTTAACCTGGTAGAGTCACCATCCCTGGAAGTATTTAAGAAACAACTGGACACGGCATTCAGTGCTATGGTTTAGTTGGCATGGTGGTATTTAGTCCAAGGTTGGACTCAATGATCTTAGAAGTCTTGTCCAACCATAATGATTCTATGATTCTGTTTCTCACCTCCTATTGCTCCTCTGTATACATGACAAAAAAAGACCCAAGACATCCTAACAACCAATCAATTCCTAAAAAAACCCAAAACAAACCGACCCAAAGCAAAACAAAAAAAGTATTGAATAATTAAATGAAATGAAAAGATTTTTTAAAAAAAGTTTTAACTTAGACATGTTTGTTTACCTGTGCTACATCTAAGATAGTAACTTAAATCCGTGCCAGCCAGCATTCTTAATCCTGAGTGACCACATGGATCAATTGCTGAACTCTATCTGATATTGATTTGCATCAACACTAGGCCAAATAATATCCAGAAAGAGTCTGGGATATAATAAAGCTAGGAGCCATTACCACGGGTATTTCAGTTGCATCTATCCTCCTTTGGGATATGAATGATTTTTGAAGTGCGGATGTGGGTTATCCCCTACCACTTGCTAGGGCATGGGTGCGGGTACATTTAATTTACTGGTATAGTCCTACTAGTCCTGGAAACCAAATCCTGAGGGTCTTAAATGTCCTAACTATCCAAAGCAGCTTACATCTGCCTGTCACCAGCTTCCTCTTCAGTTTTGCTGATCATGTAAGCTCTGATGAAGGTTCTTCAGCCAAGATGAGTTGGATTAACAGAGAGCTACTGTTTAAGCAGTAAGACTAAACTGGCTTATTTTGGCTGGAGCTAAGGAGTTCCCTCCTGAGCAGCTTTGCTCATGGGCTGGAATGGGGGCAGGATCTTGCTAGAGCTGAGAAGTGACAAGCAAAGGGGGCAGTAATTCCCCCTCACCTGTGTAGCTGGAAGCCTTTAGATGAAGGCTAAGCTCATCCTAGATAAGTCTCACTCTCATCTAGGAGTTCCCTTGAGTAGTAGTGAGGACACTGAGATAATGCAAAAGGAACTTCCTAGGTGCTTCCCAGAGCAATTGGCAGAAAAGGAAGGAACCCTCTCCAGAAAGCCTTTCCTTCCTCTGGCCACCTTTGAACCCCGTGTTTTGCAGTATTCATTGGCTGTCTCCAGCCTGGCTTACCCTTTCCTCCTGCCTTAATGCTTTTACTCCTTTCACTACAAGGACAGAATAGCACAGAGCAGTTCTAGAGCCTGAACCAGAAAAAACAGTATCAGGTTACTGCTAAGCAATTCACTCCAGTAGTTGCTGGGTTAGTGTTAACCAGATTCTTAGTCTGTTTTACTGTATGACTGCAGAAATGCTTGCTTGCTAAGTGAACAGGGCTTAGAAAGACACGGTGGAAGAGCAGGCACCTTCTTTAAGCAGCAATAACAGGATATGCCAGCTTCAACTGATCATCAAAACGCTATATTATTTATAAAATAGCAAATTTGATTTATAATGAGTAATACATGTGCACAAAATGACATAGCATTTGTTTTTATATATATATATATATGTAAGCTGGATTGATTTTCTGCTGCAGAATGACTCTGTGAATAGCTTTGCCAACACAGCACGGATGTGTCACGGACCGGGACAGGATGTGTCTTAAGCTTGAACTTCCACTGACCTCTTTAATGTGAGTCTCCAACTCTTCACCACTCTTTAAATCAGATACATGATTTATCTATCAACTTCAATTTTCTTCCGTGATTTGGGTACAAATTTACTACTACAGTTGTATCCACTCACACAGAGAGCCTCTAGCAGTTTGGTTCTGCTTATTTTGTTTGTATCTAGATTGCATCAGAAGACAAACAGGAGGCTGTCAGTATTTTGATGTGGAAATGGAACATTTGGAAACAGTAATTAAAATAGAAAATTAGTTAAATTTTTTTTCATACCTGATATGGCCAGGGTTGTTTTAACAAGGTTGCTCATCATCAGAAACAGATCTGTGGATTCACTTGAAAATATTTAGAAATAGCTTAATCACTATAAAAATTAACTTTAAGCCATTTTTTTCCCCATTCTTTCCCTGTTTCCATGTTGCTTGGAACACTTGATTAAAAATACTGCACTTAGTTTCCCTTTTACGTTAATGATATTTGTGTAAGTAAATACACTGACTTTCATTGGTCAACTCTTTTGTTTCAGTGGCTTAATAAGATGTTGCGTAAGTTCAAGACAAGTGCTCCAGGAAGCTGAGAAGCTGTTGAAGGAACAGAGTGTAAACAAGGATTTAAAAAATATTTTAATAACCTGACATGCAGAAATTTCACAGTTGTGTCTCTATCACCTAGACTAAAAGGAGTTTGTACGACCAAGTGGAGGAAAGCATCAGGCTGACAGATGAAATTAAGTTTAAGTTATGAGAAACGCTTGCCTGTGGGTTTTCGCTCTAAAGAGACTTGTATTTTTTTACAGTCTATGGATTTCTGCAGTGTACTGTACTTTCTCGAGGAATTGTCAAAACTTATGTACAAGTAACCTGGTAAGTTATCAAAAATTGCACCTAATCTTTTGAACAACAAATGGTTTTTTTCACTTTATATTACATATCAGCTCTTCCAAGATTATTTTAAAGAATGTAATCTAGCAAAAGCAGAGTTTGAGAGCGAATGTTTGACATTTGAATTTTTGGAACCTGTTAAAGAAGAAATCCTACTGATCCGACTGAATGAAATTACTAAGACTGCTAAAGACCCTGGAAGGTGGGGGAGATAAACTTTTTTTCTTTATTTACTGACTTTATTAATTAGCTTCTGTCTAATCCAGGACTTTTTTAAATAAACCTAGGAAAACTGTATATTCACAAGAAATTGTTTGGGAATTTGTGTCTTGCACAACTATATTGAACTGGTTGCAGCTTAATTTTCAAGTTAACTGGCTTAAATTGTGGATGTTTCTATAAATATTAAAATTAGTGGTCAGATCCTTGGTCTTATGTTTTTTTAATATTCCTTTGAAGTGTGGTGTGGAATTCATTATATTTCCTTCTACAAATGCAGATCAAAGATTAGCAAAACCACTCAAATCCAAACAATAATGCTGCTTTCAGGAATTGTCTCCTTGTTTCTATTTGCCAGAAATGTTGATGCATATCTTTGCTTTGTAAAAAGCAAAAAAAGGACATTTTGTGCCTTAGTACTAAGTAACTGCAGAAACCTGCTGCACAGGACTATCACCTACTCCATTTTATTTCATACATTTTCCTGACAGTTCCTTTAAAACTAGTTCTAACTCTTGCATCGGTGAAAGAGTTAATTACCTTCCCTGATGGAAGCCTATCACGCAATGATAACTTTAATGGGGATCCTTTGATTTAAGCTTAAATTAATTCAGAATAAGAAGTAAGTTGCTCTTCCTTTCAGCTTTGAAAGACAGGAAAATCACATTCATGTTCAGTGAATATATTGTGTAAGGCACTCGGATGAGGAAAATATAACTTTGGGGTCTGAAAGATGTAAATCTTGTTTTATTCCTCCAGTCTACTTGTGTTCAGATTTGCTTTGTGAAACTTTGATTTTCAGTGTTGTCACAATGTGCCTAGTTGTGCTGAGAGTTGTTTTATTAAGGCTGCTCTTACCTGTTTTCAGGTCAAAACTTAAGAGCTAAGCTTCTCTAAGGTTGTTGTGTACATCTTCAAATCATTTGTGCTTCACAGACAGTGATTGGTTTTGCACACTTTGAATTACATAAAAAACCCCAGATACATTACCTGGAGAGCACTTTTGGCAGGAGAGGAAGGATGGTGGAGGTCACCATATGGCTGGGTAAAACCCTTCAAAAGGTGGTCAGACAATTAGCTTGAAGGAAGGGCTTTCTGCTCGCAGAAGCCAAAGCCACTTGGCTTTGTCATTTAAGCACACCATAATTGTGAAGCATTTGTTATTGACTCAGTGACCAGAATCAGGAGATAAGAGCCAAACTCCTACCTGAGATAATTTAATTAACACCAACTGATTCTTCCAATGTCTCTGTCTGATGATACTCTGGCATTAGTCTCAAGTGAGAAGCTACTGGTGTGTCAGCAGTAAATTTCTCCGGATCAGGAAACATGAGAAAATCTGTTTTACAAGAAACAAAGGCTTTGTTATATCTTAATCAAAGAATTTTGGGGACATATTCTGACTCTTTTTAAAAATGTCTGTATTTCTCTTATAGGAAGGAGAACTTGGAATTACTAACCTTTGTAATGTTAGTGACATCACTGGAGCAGTGAGTAATGATTTACTTTGTTGTGTAAAGACATTTTATATTACTGCTTTTTGAGTATAATGATCATATTGTCAATGTGCACAGTTGCTTGTCTAGCATAAGTCACTACATTGTGTGGTTAGATTGGGCTCACATTACTAGAGACATGGCTATCTCTTTTGTTTAAAGAAAATGTGTAAAGGGTGTGGATCCCCACTGTGAGTCATGTTCATGTTTGTGATCTACAAAGTTCACAGTCTCTCTTTTTTGAGACAAGTTGAAATGAGTGTTACCTGCAAAATGCATATCAGTAAGATTGTCTTATTTATTTTCCTCTGTACAGTTAAGTATTTTGCTTTCTCAATGATTCAATGCTAGAAAACTTATAATTACAGTTATTGAACATTTATAGTTTTCTAGGACTTCAAATGTGAGATCTTCAGCATAACATGAGCTTTCCATAGGAGCACTCTTGGGGGACTTTAGCTGATGTTTTCTTAGTTCAGATTTCAAATGCAATTCAAGCTGGTGGTTATACATATTCCTTGAAGAGTGCTGGAGAATTCAGTCATCAATATTTTCTGCAGAGACTGGTGGAAAGCAACCTCTCAGCACCTGGTCTCTAGTGAGGCTGGGTCATTTATGATGCTGGGACCATAAAAGTCTGTGTTGTCAAGACAATACATAACGAGGTTGACTCTCATGTTTAGGTTACCATTATCTTTGCTCAGTGTTATCACGTCTTTTTTTTTTTTTCATGAGGCTTTGCAATACTCAACATCAGAGTCTTCTGCTTCTAAAGTTGTTCCAGCTTCCCTTTTAAAGGAAAAACCTTCATGATCATTAAGAAGTGGGACAGCAGAAACAAGAAAGGTCCAACATAAAACTTGAACCATGTAATATTTATCACATCTTTGAAAACTCATGGTTTTAAAGCTGGTATCTTGCCTATTGGAGAGTGGGGGAGGTGGGCTTGTGTTGAATAGCTTTCCACTGTGCTTACCAGTGCTGCATACTGCATAGCTGTTACTTCTCCACAGAGGACAGGTGCTAAAATAAAGTTGGGAGGGTGGACCACTGGCCACATGCATCATAGCTGGTTGAGTAAACTCATTCCCAGAGCAATACTGAATGTGGGCTGTCTTGGCCAGGGCTCCTTCTGCCCCTGGAGCTGTGTATCAGCCCTTTCCCAAGGCCTATGTAAAGCTGAGCACCCTCCCCAGGTGATAGTCACAGTCTGCTCAAGTGTCCTGCTGTCCTTTAAGTGCTCTCAACACAAGCAAGAGTGTCACAGTTTTTACAGAGCTGAACAGGAAACTAAATATCTCCTATTTTTCACAAACCAGTCTCTAAGAATGATTTTTTCCCCCCTTTTCACTGTATATGGTTTTGCATTAAGAATAGCACTATACAATATAATTCTCTTACAGTAAGATCTGAGTACCTATAACATTTGATATATTTAATGTATTTTTTTACAGAATCTAAGTGCTATAAATACCTATTTTATTGCTAAAGAACCAGGTAATGAAGGAGATAAGTGACTTGGTCATGCAGAATATTATACTGCAACTGAAAATTGAATGAATGTCCTCATCATTAACTGGAGTATATCCCTCCTCTGCTGGAGTATCCCTTTTCTTTAAAAATGTGCTTTCAAAGTCATTTTTAAAGCCACCCTCTGTCTTTGCAGTGCACACAGGGATGTCAGTTTTGGAATGCAACGGTGCAAATCAATTGTCCACTGAAATGTGTGAGTATTACCTTCATCTTAGCTCTATAGCACTTGTCTCCAGTCCATCAAGTGGCTTATCCAACAACAGACATTTGAAATCTACTCAGAGTAGTGTTTCTATGAAAAGATATGATGCCGATATCTTCTCTCAGTTTGTTTATAAATTCTGTTTTGGGAAGCTACTAATTCTTCCTATGCAAGTTGCCTGCAATATCAAAAGGTTTCAATTTGTTTGACAAAATATGTGGGCATTTTACAGTTCATTAAGCTCAACCACTCATCCAGATTTTCAGACAGTGAGAAAGAACTAGTGCTTTTCAGAATTTTACCAGGGACTGTCTCAGAGTTGCATGAAGATGTAAATGAAGCACATGGTCTTTAGTAGGTTGATTTCTCGATTTTACTAAACCAGATGGATGAGAACTAACACTGGTCTGGGACAACTGTCATGACAATTTTTAAAATGCTCTTTTTTTTCTGGACCTCTTGAACACCTAAATCTCATTCATCCTTAGCATTGTTATAGTGTTGACTTTCTGGTTTTTTCAAGTGTGGGTTTTTCTTCTTTCATTATTTGCCAGTGGTTTCGTAATGTACTTTCACTGTAAGAAACTTCTAATTAATTGGCATTATCTGTTTGAAATACTCTGTGATTATATTTATACTAATCCCACATTTCATTAATTTGTTTCTTGGCAGAATGAGACATACACCAGAGCATGTGAGGTAAGTTAAATGCTATCAGAGCAGTATAAAAAAAAATCACAATTTCCATTATTACTGTGTCCACATAGTGCTAAGAAAAATAATACAAACTTGTCGATTCAGGTCTAAGTTTTTTATACTTCTGAAGAATGAGTTAAGTACCTGAATCCTTTCTTTTCAGCATGGTGGCTAAGGACATGTTTGTGTTAAACATTGCTGTATGGAAAAGAGCATTGCTGTAACGAAAGCAGACTAATCTCAACATTATGAAACTCAGTACAGACCAATTTAAACTATGTTCTAGGCTCTCACCAGAGTCCTGTTCATTAAGTTTTTCATTAATGCCATCAAAGACTGTTCAGAGAGAATGCTTGTTAAGGTTAGCCTGATACCAGCTTGGTAAGAAGCAGAAACAAGGAGTGGAAACTAGAAGACAAAAGATAAGTGGGTCAACAAAGTTCTCTTAAAGAGATAATGCTATCCCTTTTATCATGAACATAGAGTGTAAGATGGGATAGGATAAGGATGAGATGATTGCAAGATTGTGTTTGGCACTGCTGAGATCTTAGGATGAAGGTCGGTCTTAGTCGGGGGCAACACACTTCAAGCAGGTGACGGAGGAGTTAGAGAGAGTCCTGAACAGAATACAATCCCATTGACAACCTGGAAATTAGATTGAAAGGATTATTTTATTTTTTTTTGTGCTTTTTAATCTATCAAATTGTTACCATAAAAAATTTTTCATTAATGCACTAAACAGTGGTTTTGGAGTCTAGGAACTGTCCAAGAAAAAATTTACTTTTGTAAAAACAAAAGATTAGTGTTTTGTTGCTTTTGGTTTTGAGTTGTGGTGGTGTTTTTTGTTTTTTGTTTTTTTTTTTTTGCTTGTCTAATCACACAATATGCCAGTTAAATTCACTGTCACTGCAAGGGCTTTTTTTGGGATTATCTTTCCACTGGATCAGTCGATTGACTTGATTACCCACCTGGTCAGGCGTGCATCATGTCACTGCACAAAGAGGATCAGGTCATTGTAGTCTGCAGAGCAAAGGAGTGGGAGTAAGAGTAAGATTTTTCCTTTGATATTAGCTCAATTCTGCTGTGTGACTACACCCTGGGACTAAAATCTGGTAATATTTCTCCTTTCACCTGGGAGCAGGGGAGTGTCACTGAATTTGGTGGGAATATTCACAAGAAAGGACAGCATACTCTGGCTCATACAAGGGCATTTCTGATGGATGGAGAATATATGAGGATTTATTGTTTTCAGGTAGAGCAGTTGACAAATTTTCCTCCAAATTTCTAAGGCTGGGAGCTTTTGCAATCCTCTTGCTTCAAGCAAAAATTGGGTTTATCGTTCAGGTTCAGCCAAAAATCAGAAGAAGAAAGAATAACACAAAAACACCTAGATGCTCAGAAATGTGTTAAATGAAGCAGAAGGCACTATGAATCAGTATATAATCTGGGGCCACTAGCTTCTACAACTAAACAAATACTGGCTGTAAATGAAAGTGTACAGCTGATAACTGATATCTGCAAATACTTGGATCTTTGCCTGCTAACAGTCATGATAGTTCACTTGGAAGTACTTAAGTTCTCTGAATATGAAAATATTGGACAAAATTTTTTAAGTGCTTGCACTCAGCACTGAATGTTGACATATCTGTATATAGGAGGATACTGCTAAGTAAGTTTTCAAATCTGTCTCAGCTGCAACTGTGCAACTGTGTTGTCTGAACTAAAATGTCTTATCAGTTTCCAGAGGGTGGCAGAAGTGTATATCCTCAAATCATAGGAAAAGCAGTTAAAAATTTTCCTCACTTACCATAATGAATAGCTTCTTAATGATCTAAAGGTTAATTATCACTTGAAAGGTGGCTGCTGTATGAAGCAAACTTCAAGATTTCATAGGCCAAGAGAACTTGAAGAATAAAATGAGCTCAAATGAAACACCTGTCTAGAAAAGCTCAAACCACCACTTCTCAAAAGTTTTGGATTTCCAGGAGACTAGAATGTAATTTTAAAGCTACTGAAACCCACCTAGAACATGTTCCTACCTGTTCTCTACCTATAATACACAGTAATATTGTATCTATGTTCCCTACCTAAACTGAAAAGTCAGGAATTTCCTGTTCTCAGGGCATGAATGTGGAGCTCACTGCCCTGGGATAGTTGTTGTGTTTGTAGCTTGTAGACACAACTGTATCAGAAGGAGTAACTACTGAAAAGGAAGTGTGAATTAGGCATGACTGCTCTTACAAATTGCTGATTTCAGGCTATTTTGAAAATTCACATCTGTACATCTGTAAGAATGCGCCTCATTCATAAGGAATACTTGAAGCGGAAAAGGGTGAAATCCGACATGTGGAATACATCACTAACAAGTCAAAAACATTGGTTAAACTCCATGGTTATCTCTGAAGTGTATTTCCAACTTTAATGTAGCCCCATATTCATGCTTTCCACAAAGGGACAGTGTGTAAGGATGTAACCGTTAAGTCGGTGCCTAGTGAATTGATGAAAAGGCTATCAGTAAAATCACTGGAGTGCGTTCATGGTACTGCTATCTTTTAGAATGAATATAATCACTGTCGCAGGGTTTGTATATATGCAAAACGTCCGCAGAATTTGTGTGTATTTAAAATGTGTCTGCATGATTCTGGAAGGAAGTTTGCCTTTACACAAAGCTAACCAGTGACTTCTGTACACTACACAGACAGTTTCCTGTAAGTTTGGCTGTAGCCGTGCAGAGGATGCATATGGAGTTGAAGCACAAAGTAAGTTTGAATAGAGTCCTGTGTCCAATTGACAGCCTGATAAATTCAGTTTTAAGATTATAGTCTTGTTCTATGATCTGTGTTTCTTTGGAAAATAGGAATGACTTGAGTATTTTCATTAATCAGAATATTACCACTCTTCTTTTTTCCTTTGACAAATACAGTGACATTTATCTTAGAGTAAAACTTTTTTCCCTCCATTTAATGGACATGAGATTTTTGAGTCCAGTCTCAACTGTTCAAGATGATACCTTAGGCTGATGTAGGGCTAATGAAATAATGCCCTTGAAAATCTCTTCAGAGGTCTCCCATGGCTTCTCTAGGTTTCTATTCAGTAAAATTTTACTAAGTACCTGTAACTAAAAGCACATTTGCATAAGTGCAGAGTTGTAGTCACATTTGCTCATGTTGAACTTGGCCCATTTCAGGCTTACTTATCAAACTGTCTTTAAAATGTTATGGGATTTATTCAGCAACATTTTCAATATATTCTTTTGTGTGTTTTTATTGGCTTCACCACTTTCAGGTGTGTGGGGTAATGGGCTTTTACCTTTGAGACACAGAGATTACCATGAAAGACTTTTTTCTTACTGTTGCATTTTATTTTCCCCTCAGACTACTTGAACAAGCCTAGAGCACCATTTGCATCTGCCATTGGAAGCCATAGTGTCACATTAGGGTGGAAGCCAGCTAATATCTCCGGGGTGAAATATATTATCCAATGGAAGTACAATCAGCTCCCTGGAGACTGGAGGTACACAGAGGTAAAGAAGGACACTTCGTTTTACTTTACAAGGAAATAGGCTCTTCTCTGTCCTTTTTTTTTTTTAATATTGGATAATACGTTAGGTACATAAAAGAGGTTTGTAAAATAATGAGTAGCACAGAGAAGCTGAGGAGTGGTCGATTATTGCCCATTTCCTTCAACATAGGAACTAGGGAACATGATGTAAACTAGCAGGTAGCAGGTTCAAAACTATCAAATGAAGGTATCTCCTCACAGAATGTGTAGCTAAAATGTTCAGCTGATTCTTGGCCCATGTGGATGTTAAACTGCTATAAACTCCTTAATATTAAAGTTGCTAAAATTACTAAAGAGAGTTTGAAAAGTGACTGGAAAAATTAGTGGATGAAAATATTGAGTTCTACTAAACGTAAACATTCCCATATTTTCTCGTTGAGCCACACTTATGAAATGCCAAGACTGAGAGTATTCAAAAGGAATATGGCTGTTGGCTTTCTTTCTTTTTTTTTTTTTTAACACTTTTCCCTAGGGAAATTTATTTGGTTCTTGTCAAAGCACAATGCTTGGCTAGAAAGACCTTTTTTCTGACTCAGTACAGTTATTCTCATATTATGTTCTTTTGCGTCAACTATACACTTGTTATCTTGCCATCATCTCTATCGGACCAATTTACAGAACATGACAAGTTGCGGCTGCAAATCAAAGGTAAAGATAATTTACTAAGCAGGAAGTTCTTCTGAATGAATCATTGATGAAATAATAGGGAACAATTACTTCAGACAATAAATATTTCAGTGTAGCTAGGAGCCTTTGGATCTTATAACTGTAGTCTAGGTACCAGCAGTTTAAAATACATGGCTCATAATAAGTCATTATTTTAGCTTTTTTTTTTTACTACCTTCTTAAAATTTAGTTATATTACATCCATTCTTTCTTCCATCTGCTCATCGTTTAGATTTGGTCATGTTTTCTAAAGAAAAGAGAAGAGAAGAAGTTCTGAAAAGATAACAAATCAAAGTCTATGAGGAAAATAACTCCCAGAATTTCCTCTTATTTAAATAGGATGCTGCACTTTTTTATCCTGAAATATGTATGTTGTTGTATGAGACCTCTTTTGCCCTGACAGCATCCCACAGAGTAGCTGCAGATGGAGGAAGGCAAAAAACCCGATTGTGTCTGTGCATTATTCTAGGTAATCTCTGAAACTTCATATACAGTCAAAGACCTTCAAGCCTTCACAGAATATGTGTTTCGAATAGTTTGGATCATTACGTCTCAGCTCCAGCTCCATTCTCCACCTAGTCCCAGCTACCGGACACGCGCTTTTGGAGGTACTGAATTGTGCTATTAGTTACATCTTTCAGGCTTCAACAGACACATTTAGACTTCACTGTTGTTTCTTTTACAGAAAACATTGGTGTCTAATCTTCAGAATGTTGTCTATTGGGTAACTGCAGAAGACTAAACTCAAATATCACAGGTTCTTTTTGTTTGAAGTAGGGCTCCTTCCTACTTTTGGTTTTAAAAGCAAGCACAGAAAATTATGTGGTCAGAATTGTGAGGGCCCATTAGACACTTCTGTGTATAATTATGTGTGCTAAATTCTTGACTGAAACACACACATCTTTCCCTGGACATTAAAAAAAGTTCATTGTTGCTGAAATTATATGCTGTCCTTAATAATGTTTATCGGTGTATAAATGAATTAAGAAGTATGAAACCTAAAAATGTACTTAAAAAAAGAAAAATCATTAATGTCTTAAACACCATACTAGAGTCAGATATTTCTGTCTCTTGCAGCTCCTGCGACAGCTCCTGTCATTAAAGATATTCAGAGTTCAAGTCCAAACACTGTTGAAGTTAGTTGGTCTCCACCACTTTTTCCAAATGGATTGATTATTGGATACAACTTGCTCCTGACCAGTGCAAATCATGAATTGTTGAGAGCCTCAAGGGGGCATAGCTTTCAGTTCTACTCCACCTTCCCAAACACCACTTACAGGTACAAAAATAAAAGATAACTGATGTGGTCAAGTGTGCCATCACACTTCTTGCCCACATAGCCCAGAGTGTGCCTTAATACCACTTTTGCACAATTATGCTCTTTACTTGTCTTCTTGCCAAAATTAGGGGTGCATTCCTTGAGGTAATAGAGTTATCCCAGGTAAGTTGGCAGCTTATGTAAAAGTCAGATGGGGAGGAAGGAAAAGCAACTTGATATAGGACCAGGAGGCTGCATTTTCCTAACTGTTGTTTTTAGGTTTTTTAAGTTTGTTTGGCATGTTTTTAGTATATTCAAGAAATGATACAGCAGTCCTCTCTAGTCCTTTAAGAATCTGGAAAAATTCCTTCGTTTTTATTAAACACAAAAACCTGCATTCTGACGGCATTGGTAAATATAGATCTTCCTTTGAAGTGAAATTGAGTTGTTCTTTTGAGCCTGCAAACTTATTTTGAATTTAAATTTAGAATATTCTGTTGCTGCTTCACTTTTGGGCAATTCAGATTTTGGTTGGTTTTGTTTTCATTATAGATTTCCCAGAGCATTATATTTAAATGGGCATTTTCTAAAAGTCAAACACTTCTGTAACAGCTTCCCTTGATAAAGTGTTTCTCGGGCAACCTTTCAAAAGAAACCTTCAAACCAAAACCTGTCTCTTATGGTTTACCATAGATTCCGTATTGTGGCAGTTAATGAGGTTGGTGCTGGACCTCCTGCTGAAGCCAACATCACAACCCCAGCAGCCAAAGGTACAAAAGTCCTTATCACTGTCTGTTTGTGGGGACAAACTCATGTTTGTTGGCCTGCAATGTACCTGAGAGAAGAGATTCATATTTACACTGTAAACAATGTGTGTCAAGTAGTTGTATACTGATGAGACAATAACATTTCAGAGAGTCTTGTTCTTTAGCTGTAAACATTATTAAGCTACACAGCATGGTAATGACCTGTGAAGCCAGTGGGCCCAAACAGATTTGGCCTGACTTGTATTACAGATGAAAAACACCTCAGTGGTCTGGGGTAGCGACTGAAAAAACATGATTCTGTTTTCTAGATGAGATTTTAACAGCTGGCAAACAAATATATTTCTTTGAATAACATTAAATACTTAACATGAAACTCTTTCATCAGAACTTCTCAGTTGTCTCAAGCCAAATATATGAGATCATATCAATTTTTGTTGCTCTTTCATAAAGGTATTTATTTTGTTATACAAACTAATTAATATTGAAAGTAATGATACACTGTAGGTATCTCTCAAAGAACTACAGAAATATTAATTAATTTCCAGAGAAAGGTACACATTGAGATAGAGCACAAGTAAGAATTAAAGCAATGTTACCAAAAGAAAACAAAGGATACTCCCTTCCTCCTGAAGAAATTCAGTTGTCAAACACCTGAAAATACTTCAACTATTTGAAAACACTTCAAAACTGTCTCTGAATTGCCAGTGTTCTGCTATTGGTTAGAGAAATTGAACTTTCTTCTCTAGTGCTTTTTTTTTTCCTTTTAATAATAGTTCAGACACTGATATGTCCTTACTTGGTGACTCCACAGAAGTTTGCTCTAGGCTTGGCTGACCATAAACATTTGTGTCATTTGTGAAAAGTCCAGGCCATGTTCATTCATTATGTCAATACGATTACCAAGCAATTAATTTAAGGTAGAAAACAAACAAACAACCCTTTCCCACCCAAAAAATTTATGGGGATGGGGAACCACCCCACCTTCCCTTACTAGTCATCACGTAAAGTTTCAGTTGTTTCCCACTGAATTACACAGGCACACACTTTTTCCCTGTGCTAACACTGAACAGGAGCAACCCTTCCTCATGTATAGTGTTCAGAAATGGTGTTACTGCATCAGGTACTGAGCTGTGTATATCTAAACCCCAAGAAGAATTTGATTGCTGGTGTAGATTGCAAGAAATGTTACTTGAAAAGAGATGAGGATGTAATGTTGTACTCCTCTCTGGAGGCATCATTATCAAAATTACAGTGTGTGCAACATGTGAGAAATACATGCAGCTCAATCTATGCAGATTATCTGGGAATAAATTAAGACAGCATTTAATCACAATTTTGTGATACTCATATGAGGAAATGAAATCTGATAGCAGACAGCTGTTTAAAGTGGAGAAAAAAAAAAGGAAATATGGTTTGGCAATGGAAATCAGCCAAATTCAAACTTGAAATAATACACCACTTTTTAAAATGAAGGTAATGACCTCGTGAATCACTTTAGCAGGGTGTGTGATCGATTTTCAAGGATCTGAGGTTCAGAAGCAAGGTAATCTGTCTTTCTCAGAGTTATGCATAGCCCAGACAGAAAGTATGGATTTACTGCAGAGGTTTTGATGTAAGTTACTTGGGCCTTCATAAGCACGGAGTCAGTTTATGTGACCAAATCTCTCCTTCTTAACTTTAAATTCTGTGATTTTATTAGAAAAAAACCCATGATTAAATTTATCAGCTTTGAAGCAGATATTATCCAATTGTCATCTTTATCTGTGAAAGCTACTTGTTTCTTGAATAAATCACTTGTCAACAGGAGGAAACATATGAAATAAACATAATTGCCTTGCTCTTCCTCAGCTCTGTGGGATAATATTCTAGTTTCACTGGGGTTTTCAAAGAGGTTCAGAGTGGTTAAATATCCCACTTCTGCTGGATCCTGGCATCACATGGATGTCTTAGTGCCTTCATTTCCTCAGGAGTCAGTAGGGCTTCGTTTGCTCCAGGTTACTTTCCCTCACTAGGGACTCACTGTTGCTGCAGGAAATGATGGTGTGAAATTCATGTGGTGCATTCTCATCCTGTGTGAGGAGCCAGAAGGCACTGTATAATAACTCCATACATTTTTAACACTCAAAGAGTTTAGGTTTTAGTCTGTTATTCCAGTGTAAGAATATATTCATACATGTACATATGTGCATACGTGTATATGCATGTCTATTAAGGATGTATCTGCACTAGCAACATTTTTCTCTGTGCTGCAGTCATCTAAATTCTGAATTTCACTGTTTTTTTTAGTTAAGGAAAAAGCAACATGGCTCTTCCTATCCAGAAAAGAGTCTTTAAGGAAGAGATACACAGAATATTTCCTTGCAGCTGCTCAGTGCCTGCCAGATGATATTATACACCACCACATTACAGGTAAAATCTGATTGGGCTCTCTCCTTTTCTGTCAAGTGTGTCTAAGACCTCTGTGTTCATCGAGGACAGAAGGCACCTCACATAGCCTGAAACAGTATCTAGCCTCCCTTTAAAGTCAATTAGGAGAAACAGGAATTTTCAGGATATGATTAGACCTATTTGAAGTGACAGGCATTGGGAAGAGCTGAATTGTTCTCCCCAGTGCAACTTTTTCTTCACTTTTAGGCAGCTGCTTCAGAGAGAGACTTATACACTGTATATATCTACACTGAGGTAATGTGAATACATGTTTTCCTATGATTAATGTCTATATTTTCTCAACATGAATATGGGGATGTGCTTCAAACTTCAGAATAAAATAATATCAAGTGCTTAAAGGTGCTGGCTGGTGTGTTAGCATACTAATGACAGATTTAGTAGCCAAAGTCACCAGACAACCTTGTTATCTCAAATTCCTCACAGCTCTAATGTTTCTTATTTACATTGTTCCTTGGTGACAGTGTGGAAATCTGAGGTTACCAAATTTCACAGAGCCAAAGACTCCAGAGAAAGAATGTTACCCCTGACCAAATAGCCTTTGACAGTGCAGGGGTGGCACAGATTATGTCAAGCTTGACTGTTAGAGTGAATGGTACTTTGTGAGGTGATGCCAGTTGCATCTGTTTGCCCTATAGAGGGACAATCAGTGTTGGTTTGCATATTACATATCTTCTCTTTGTCTGATTACCTTTCTGAAGGGCAATTCTCTATAATAATGTCATTTACATAGCAAATGCAAAAGTTTCCTTATTACCTTAAAGAAGACTAGAAGCAGAGGAGAAAAAACAGTTAACTTTTCTCCTATGATGACGAGTAGCAGATTGTTAAAAATACATATTTTAAAGGCATGTAGAAATATTAACTGAAAAACTGAAAATTATTTCTTATATTATCTGTGTGTATATATTTTTTTCCATTTTTAGGAATTTCTTTGAATATTTATCAACAAGTTGTCTATTTTTCTGAGGGGAATTCCATCTGGGTGAAAGGAGTTGCAAATATGTCTGATGTATCTGACCTAATGCTCTTTTATGCTGGCTGGGGGAATATTACATCCATCTCAGTAGACTGGCTCTACCATAGAATATACTTTGTCATGAATGAAAAGGTAATGTTCTAGGGCTTACATAATTTTTTACTTAATTTGAACCACTACTGTGATTCATTTTACATGAGAAAATATGGTTTATATGTAGATATGTATGTACAAAATATACTTATGCAAACATATTTTTAACTTCAATAATATCCCCATATTTCATAATTTAAAAAATAAGGAAGGCTTGAGTATCAGGTCATATTTAAAGTAAATCCCCTATGTGACATTCTGGCTCCTTGTCTTATTTTTCTCCTTAGGACATAACTGTTTTAGTTTTCACTGCTTTGTTTTTGAGACTGACTTCACATCTTCCTCATACCCAGTATAGGCACTTTATCTCTCCACTTGGTTCCCATCTAGTGTGTTTGGTTCCTACTCTGCCTCAGGAAGGTGGTCAGATAACTAGTTAGTGATTACAATGCCCTTCATAATTGACAAAAGATGTTTAAGAGGGTAAGTGTTTCATACAATGATGACAGCTCTGATTACAACGGCTTCAATCTGAAGTAAAAATGGAGATGGCAATCCTGCACTTGATTTCCTGCTCATAAAACATCAATTACATTAATGGTAAGACTCTGCATGTACTTATGTAGTCTTCTAAAGTACAAAGGACTAGAAACTTGCCCTAAATGGTTAGTGGGGCAATTTTTCTTTTTGCAATCCTCTTGCTATGTCTGATTTTTCACTTACTGCTCAGGGAACAGAGAGCAGGAAAAGCAGTAGTGATAAAAAGATACAACTGAGCTGCAGATGAACAGACTGATGGCAGAGAGTTCTGAATCCCAAGCTATTGCTTCCAGAATCAGAAAAGCAATTCCCTTCCCTGCCAGATCATTTTCCAAGTACAGTTTGCCTAGACTGTCAAAATTGCGCTTTTCCCTCCAGCTTAGAGGTAGGAAGAGAAGATGACTGACAGACAGCTCTTTCAGAGTAAGCTGTCATGGCTGCATTTGTGCTTGTATACAAATGTTATATTTGGCTGACTGACAACTCAGGAGCCCAGAAGGACCTCAGGTTGTGAGAGAGCTGTTTCATTGCCTGATTCCCCTGAAGAAATCTTGGGTCAGCTTGTTTTCTCATTAGCAAACACCCTATGAATGCATCACCAGTTTTTCTTCTCATTTGCCAGATACATGTCTGCCATTTAAAGAACTGCACAGTAGCCGAAGACATCACTCCTCTTTATGTGACATCTCCTAGGAAGGTTATAGCTGATCCCTATAATGGGTAAGTGTCCTCCTTTGAGCACTTGGTGTCAAAGGTGCTATAAAGTTCCTCTCTAAATTTCTCCACTTCAGTAGTCATCTAGGTTCCTGTTTCAAGCACTTGCATTAGCAAAACAGAAGTGCAATTGGTAACAAATAGCAAACTACGAAACTAGTGGAACAAGAGTGGTGCCATGCAGTGTTGTTTTCTGCACTCTGTTTCTTAGGGTATTAGCAGAAGAGATAAAGCATTTCCAGCACAGAAATTTGGGTTTCAGAAATTTCATGAATATGAATCTCTATGCATTATAAGTGTTCATGCTTAACACTTGAAGTATTATGGAAGAATATTCTCTAATAATCTGCTATAATAATTCCCAGAAAGTAAAAATTTATGTGCTTACTTCTTGCAGTACAGTATATATATCTTAATACTGCCAAAACCATTTTCCTGTTGTACATAAAGACAGGCACAACTCTGAGCTATGAAAATATTTGTCTGTCTCTTACAGAGTGCTTGCACTGTAGTTATTTGGGTTTATTTTTCTCCATGACCAGTTATATTTTCTGTCTCCTGGACGATGGTATATACAGAGCAAACCTTCCACTCTTTCCTGGCACTACCTCCACAGCTTCACCAGTAGTGAGATCCACTGCTCTGAGAGCCTTCACGATCAACTTCCAATCTAAGAGA
Source organism: Pachyramphus minor (assembly GCA_013397135.1). Classification (NCBI taxonomy): domain Eukaryota; kingdom Metazoa; phylum Chordata; class Aves; order Passeriformes; family Tyrannidae; genus Pachyramphus; species Pachyramphus minor. Next base: position 60,894 of record VYXB01007634.1, on the reverse strand, counting down.
CTCATTTTCTTCAACAAAACAGAACATGCCTTTGTGTCAGGTTTTCTTGATGGTTCAGAATTTCGCACACTGCGATCACACGTGCCATTTAATGACGTGGAGAGCTTTGTTTATGAGGATAACACATTTACAGTCACAGATGGCTCTGCAGTTTTCCATGAGGAGGTCTCTCCAGGAAGTTCTAGCTTCAATGAGTATACTGTAGATTGCAATTTGGTGTATCCAGAATACTTTGGCTTTGGCAACTTGATTTTCTATGGGGCATCAGCTCAGCCTTTTCCTTTACCAAGTACTCCTCGTCTTGTCATGGTGCTATTTGGATTGGACCAAGCTGTGATCAGCTGGAGACCACCTGAACACAGTATTGGAACCAGTAAGTTCAGTTGTTTCTCCCTGAAAGTCCACCTCTTTCTAGAAGAGTAACTTTCTGGTTTCCCTTTTCTTGACTTGGGCTTTAGTGACTTCAATAACAGGCCCTCATAGAAGTTGTGGAATTACCTCAGTTTGAAAAATGTAAGCCATAATTTGCCAATAAAATAGCCAAATTGACTGTCTAAATTAATACAAGTGTATATTCTTGTCTGTCCCCTCCAAGGATTTTAAGCAAGGTTTCATCTTAAGAATGGTATGGAGTAGCAGTAATGTTGGTTGCTGATATCACACAGAACATGCATGTCAGAGATGTAATGACTTTTGATCAGTGACTGTGCTATGGTTTCTATCTTCTGTGTATGAGTCATTGACCAGCAGAAAATTACCTGGTTAGGGAAAATTTTCGTTCTTCCAACTTCAGTCTTCATGGGGGATTGAACCACTACTCTTGGTTGGTACCAGACATAGAGAGTGTACATTTTTAATGTATCCCTCTCCCAGTTCCCCTGATACTGGCATTTTTGGAAGGAGTCTCCAGTATACGGTTTTCTCAAAGAATGTGTATCATCTGTTGCAACCATCTATTCTGTAATAACATTTTTGTTATTATTAATTTGTTTCTCACAGGTTTATCTGCTTGGCAGAAATGGACCTATGATGTGAGAGTGTCATCTCAATACCCATTTGAGGAGAAATGGGTTGTCTCAAATATTAGTGACACGAGGCTTACAGTGAAGGGTCTGACGAGCTTCAGAGCGTATGAAGTGTCAGTTAGAGCTGTGTCTCCTGCTGGTGCAGGGCCATGGTCAGAGTCATTTAGAGGCACAACTTTAGAAGATGGTGAGAATTGCATTGTCACATAGGAAAAATGAAGAACAAATTGTGTATTCAGATTTCCACCTAATGAGGCCCAGACCTTGGGCAAAGACTGCAAAATAATGGACACAGAACGGTTTGTCTTAGAAATATTAAAGAACACAGGATAAATAAATTTGCTTTTAGTCAAAGTAGCGAGATTCTTCAACTAGTATAATGGGATTAAGTATTATTTATACATTTATTATTGCTACTTATCTACTTTTTTCTAATGCAAATACATTATCAAGCACAGTATTTGATACATTATCAAATGAACAGTATGAGAGGTGTTGTTCCTTTCCTGTGCTCTGTAAAGAACTTTCTATGATGAAGTGATTTGCACACTTGGGGGTTAATGACAGCTCATGGAAAAGTGCAGCTCACTAAACACCGAAAATCCTTGTTTTGAGCATAGATAATGATAGGAAATTGATGTATGTGAAATGTCTGAGATTTGTAGGCCTTTGGAATATTGTTTGAAACCTAGTTCACCCATAATAACCTATGTCTGAGAGGAAAATACCTTTCAGCTTAAGGTTCTGGATTGACTCTTAAGATTGGGGGTGACTTTTGCCTGACTTTGGTAAGGCCAGTTCAAAACTCACAGTGGTTTTTAAGCATCTAATAGGACTTGTTGTTTTGTACCTAAACCTGTCCTTAACCTCTGAGTTTGTCAAATTATGATATTTTCATGTGTTTCTTTGTTCATTATTCCTTAAGAATAAGTTTTAAGGGTGCTTTTGTAACTTTCCATAAAAAAAACCCCCTGTTACTGAAATACAAATATTATACATAAATTGCTTCTTAGTGTACACAACTGCTGTTTTCTTTCTTTATTAGCTGAAGAAGATCCATACATATTGTCAGTGGGGCCTGAAGGTCTCTGGAAGCAGCGATTGGATAGCTATGGTCCTGGAGAACTGCTCTATCCTCATATAAGAAACGTTTCAGGTGAATACTGAACAAATTGCATGCTGCTGCTACAGACTTGTTGGAATTTATTAGGTTTCCATACATTTCGTCAGCAGAATTGAAAGACAAGAGTTTTTATTGCAGCAGTCTAGACTTGAATGCAGTGCAGTCCAGTGCAGTGCAGCAGCTTCACTGAGCCAAGCCTTTGTGCTCATCCTCTTCTATTTTATGAGTCCAATGAATCCCTAGTGAAACCATACTGACATCACCACAGTTACAGCAGAGCTAAAATCAGCTCTCTGACCTAAATAGTTGTGTCTCCAGCATCCCGGTATATGCTTTACAGTCATCAGGGCTTTAAAGTTACCATGTATTATCTATGTACATTGTATTCCTATAAAGAAACATTTATCTTCATGTTAGTTGAGCCTAACTATGCTTTTGTATTGATCTTTAAAAAGCTGAAGTGTCTGACTTGTTTTTATTTAAAAAGTATGGGGCTTTTATTGGCATATTGGTTAAATGCTTAATATTTTCCTTTTTTTCTTCAAGACCTTGATTGGTATAATAACACTCTTTATTGGATTAATTCCATGGGGGAAGTTCAGACCTGGTCATTGAACAAAAGAAAGGGTACCACTGAGAATACTTATGTACCTGATGTTAGAGGTGCAAGGATGTTGGCATTTGACTGGTTGGGTCAATACTTGTATTGGGCTGGCAAAGCAAATACGGTAAGTATAGTTGCACTTTTTAAGAGAAAAAACATCCATTAAATCAACAATAAAATACTGTAAGAATTTAGAAAGAAAATTCCTACTTCTTGCAACCTGAGATGAATTTGGACCTTTGCTATGATAATGTAGAACAAGGTGGCCTTTCTTTCCTCATGTGATTTTCCAGAGTTACACAAAAGTTTGGGGTAAAATGTTCACTGATATTCACTAATCCAGGACAGTGAATTTACCAGGTGCAAAAAAGGCAAATCAAACATGCTATCAACAGTTTTGTTGGATTCAACATTGTAAAAATAAGAGAAGATAGTGAAAATGGAGACCACCAAATTGATTTCAGCTAAGAAGTAGATGGACTTTATTTTAATCAAATTTGACACTATTTGTTTACACTGAGATTTTCAAGATTGACCTCTGTACTGTGATATTTTGCAGATCACTGCAGTTAAAAAATAATTACAAATGCACTTTGTACACTCTTATATCAGGAACACTGACATGTGAATTATTTAAAAGGTATCTGACTTCAAAATTGTAGTGCTAATTTATGCAGTGCTGTCAAATTATACCTTTGATTTTCTTGTAAGTGCAAAGTTAGAAGCTGTTTTAAAAACTGGAGCTAGAAGGCCAGATTTCACACTGCCTTGCACCCTCATTTACACTTGTGAATAGTGAATATGAAGTGGGTGAGAAACTCTGTCAGACAGAAGGCTGCCAGAACTGGGAAAACGAAAGGAAAAAGCTATTTCAGCTTTTTTCTTTTGTTACTTTCTGGCAAAAATTAACTAATAATTTTGAGCTATTCTTCATCCTTATACTTGGAATGCAAAAGGTTTATGCTTTGAAAACCTAAGGCTTGCATAGGCTTCTGATGAATGGCTGTGGAAAAGTCGCCAGTGTATACTCAACTGATCATGGCTGATGATTAAGGTGTGATGTTAAAAGCAATTCTTTTGTCCTTAGATATACAGAAAATCACTGGATGGGGGCCATATGGATGTTGTGGCTCATGCGGTGCTCCCAGTGAAGGATCTAGTAGTGGATTCAGTAAATGGCTATTTGTACTGGGCCACAATGTATTCAGTGGAGAGCACAAGGTTGAACGGAGAGGAGTATTTGATGTTACAAGAGCAGCAACAGTTTTCTGGTAAACAGGTGATCGATTTTTTTTTTTTTTTGGAGTGATGGGGGTGGATTCATGTGTATTTTAGTATTTCGATCTCTTGAATATAGTCAGTGTTCATAGTTGCCAAAATTGACATTTTATGACCAGAAAAATAACTTGCCTTACTTGCAATATTTTTGTATCATTCTGAGAACAGGGTAAGAATTAAGTGATGTAATAGCTGTACTAAAACTGTGGCTCATAATTCTGAAATCAGATGCTTGCAACAAAATATGACATTAGAGATCTCCTTTTGGTTGTAATGCTGCTCCTTCCCAAATGCTAAAGGTACTTGCTTTTCCCCAAACAATTTAAGTCTAATGGTCACCATCTTTAACATCCAAATAAGTAGGCAGAGCTCCATAGCATCCTGCCTATTTTGTGATGTTGTGCAGCTTGTAGGCCCTGACAGGTCCAGTTTTGGGGTTAGACATTTGCCAGGGACATCATATTTGTACTTCAGGCTGCAGAGGTGCTGCTGTAGAGACAGGCTTTGTCTGTGGTGATCAGAGAGGGCAGCTCGTGCCCTGTTTGCACTCAGCACACCTGATCCCTGCTGAGGCCTGGCAGTGCTGATGAGGGTGCCACTGACAGTCTCCATCCTTCCTCATCCTATCCCTCCTGTGGTGCCAGGAACAGCTAGTCCCATACTTTGAGAATTGTCAAGACTCTCCTCTCTCAATTTACCTCTTCCCTTCCCCATCTTCTCTTTATCCTTTGCCCAAGTCAGATGCAGGCTTGGCCTCAGCTTGGTGCCTCTTTCTTTGCTGCAGGCTCATGGGGAAATCCAGAAGGCTGTGAAGGGCAGAGCAGCTCCTCAGGGAGAATGAAAGGGGTTTTTTTACAAGAGTGAGTAAAGACATTGGACAGTATAGGAGGAAAAAAGGGACGGAGGATTATCATTTTAGCTATGTTAGAGTGGAATAGTCCTACATGCAGGAGTAGGCTGGTGGAGGGCAAATAGAGATGCCATTCCCACCTATGGCTCATCAAAGACCCTGCAGTTTGTGGGAGTTCATTAACTCCCCTTCCCTACCTGAAGATATTTTTACATGCTCTGACGCCTGCACAGACAACCTCTGGATCTCTGCTGATCTCTTCCATGCCTTTTCTTTTCCTTTCACCCTCTCTGAAGTCCTATCAAGTCTCTTAATACCTTTTTTCACTGCTGGCTCCTCATAGATCATTTTTGTCTTCTCGAAATCCATCCTGCCTCTGCCTCCACGTGGGATTTGTCTTCATTTTTGCTAGGCAGGATTCAGTGTTGCCTATGCAATGAAGGATCTCTGAGACTGAATATTTACCTCATGAAAAGATTTAACAGGGTCTTAGCAGCTGCATATCCCTCTCTCCCTCCCTCCCATGTACCTGGAAGAAAAGTGATGGATGACCCAATTCCCTGGCAAGTGAATCCTTTACTCTCTTAAAAGGGACTTGAGAACTTTGGGAATCAGTGTATTCGGGACTGTAGACCCAAAGTGGTACCTCTGAACCTTTTCCAGGTTGTGTCCTGAGCAGGTCAGGCTGAGGGACTGTTCCATCTACTGCACTGCTTTTGCTCTGTGGAGTCTCTCTGGAGGGAGAGCTGAATGCTCCTCAGCTCAAACCACAGCCTGTATAGCCTCTGTCCCAAGTGCTGGAGTGAGACATAGTTTGACTGCCACAGAACTGGTCAGAACAGATATATTATTTGCTGCAACAGCTTTCTTTAAAACACAGCTCTTAATAAAGAAGCCTTTGTTTTTATTCCATCTGTTATACCATTTGTGTTCCCACCTTACCTGATGCCAGATTCTCTGTTAAAGACCCATTACAATTTTAGAGATCTATCTTTCTTGGTTAGCTTTGTATTGTTCCCTAGAACATTTCAATTTCCTTTCCCAAAGGAAAAGAAGATAGTGTTTGTCCGATTCTAAAAAAAATCCAAGCTGGGTTTAGCCCATGAAAGGGAATTAACATTCAGAAAGATCAGCTAACCTCACAGGTCTGTTACATTCCTGAGGGCTCGCGAAGAAGGAAAGCTCCTTCTGGTGTGGCACCTACTCTACTTGTAAACCTTGATAGAGAAGAAATGGAGAACTTTTGTACGTGACAGAAATGTCTGTGCTGCAAAGAGTCAAATATCTTCCAGTACTAACCTCCCACCTCTCTGTTGAAGGTGGCTGGTGTGGACTGTCTTCATGGGAAAATATATGTGGTACAAGCTCAATGGCACACTTAGGCTTATATCTTATGAATGATCTGTTTCAGAGGACCCACAACTTGCAGTTTATTTTAAGTGGTGAACACTACCTTCCGTGTCCTTTTCTTTTGATTCACTACCTGCTTCTCTTAATTGACTCATGCTAACCTTAAATTTCTTGTTCCTCTTTTCAAGAACCTTGGCAGCAATAAGACTTCTTTTCTGCTCCTGTCATTTTTTCTGCACCTGTCTCTATGTCAGTGATATCAGCCTTCAACCATCCACTTATTCACACCTCCTACAAGCAAGCATATCCTCTCCTGATTCTCTGCTGCCCTAATCTATGCACTGACTTCCTGAACTCAACCTCCTGCTGTGATGCATATAGGAAAAAAGCCAACTAAAAATGCCTAGATTGAGAAGTGACCAGTTATAGCTTACAGGTGTTTGTTTATAAAAATAAACCCCAAAATAAAGCCATCAGAAAAAAAAAGGCAGCACAACATTCTTTAATGGCAGTGTTATTGAGCTTGTCGTATTATCTCATTATAAAGATGCAAATATATGTTTGCACAAGTACTAACATGTATCTGTCTTCTTTATCCTGGAAAGATCACTTCTTACCTCAGTATTAAAACACAGATATAATCATTAATTGTTGTTATTCAACAGTCAAGGCATGTTTTCCACATAGTTGGTTCTTACTGGTATTATTTTTAGCTTGAGTGCTAGGAATAGGAGTGGAAGAGACTACTGTGAAAACGACAGGTTTCCTAAACTAACATGAAGGCAGAGCTTTGAAAGTCTAATTTCTTTGGCAGGAACTAGATCCTTTTATGACAATTATTTTATTTTTCAATCAGCTGTTTAACTTAGCTAGTGTGTATTGACATAGCTTGATTGATTTTAGAAGAGCTATTCTGGCTTATACCAACTTTGGACCTGGCGTAGCATTTCCAAGGCACTTAGTAAGCCATTTATACTGTACAATGGATGGAATAAAAGTAATTTGTAAGGGAACAGCAAAGTGCACTACATGGAAGGGAGCCAGGACTCTCTAGGTGTCATCTCTTAATATTTCTAGTCAAAGGGTATTTCAAATAGCTAAATTTATACTGCATTTTATGATGTTGAGTTACATTGCATCATCACAACTACATAATGTGTCCAGAAACTGATACCTCTCATGAACTGGAAAACGTTTTTCTGTTTTTGAAGCATAACAGAAGGGGAGATGTTAAATTACTGCCTAACTCCTGAAGATGAATAGTACAATTATTTTATTAATTGTACTAAATCAGGGATTAGGAGAAAGAAAATAGACACACCTATGGGAAAATATAATAGTTGCACAAAAAGAATGGGTCAAGGACAAAAAGCCCAAATGTTTAAAGAAAGCAAGATAAATTCAGGAAGATGTCATTTGGTGTTGAGCATAGGAGGGAGAATAGGTAAACAGGATAAAATATAACGTGGTTGACTAAATATACACTCAGGCACATACATGCTCTGAGATATTTTTAACAGGACAACCTACGGGAGCAATCATTCAAACCTTGATTTTCTGACATACAATGTCAACAGAAATATGTCAAGAATGTGATTACATAAGGAGCAACAGACAACTAAGTGATATGGCATTTGCTTTCCTGTCATCATCTTCTGCAGTTTATTAATGAAGAGTTAGGGGAAAAAAAAGGCTGTTCCACTTACATCCATAATGGAAATTTAAGCTTTAAAAGAATAGCTACAACTAGTGTTTGGATGAGAAGTTTGAGAGCTGCTGGAAAACATGTTCAGAGAGGCCCCAAACAACTTGTAAGCTGTGCTAATGATATAGCATAGACTAAACTTGATAACATTTAGCAGAATAACTTGTGGAAGCAAATTCTTTTTTATTTGCAGAACAGATTATTAGATGTCTGATTTCTATTACTGTAGCATATGGTATTGAATCTGTTGTTTACTGCAAAAGCAAGAAAGCTCTATTTTGTATATTAGATCCTATTAAAAATAAACAAAAAATCTTGCACCTCACTTAAATGAAGGTAAAACATTGAAATAATGAACAGGAAGATTGTTTAATTTCCTGCACAACCCCTTTTGTAAAATAATGAATTATTTACTAAAATGTAAATATTTAAATTTCCTGCTTAATGAAATAAATCAATAAAAATTTTGCACCTATTTTCCATAAGTAATGCAACACATTATTTATTCTATGTATAAAATGAAAGCCAGAAAACAAAACAAAAGGATTTGAAATACTTCTTTTAAAAGGTGATTCTGACTTTCAGATTGGATATCAACCACCTGCTGCAGACAAAGATTGTTAAAATACTGGAGGTATTCTAGAGATTTTGATAGGTAGTTCCATTGATCACTTGATACACTATTGCCATGCTATCTGAAGTACTCAGATACTCCAGGGATGAACACTGTGACAGGTGTTAATAAAATGCTATCTAGAAAATAATCAGCTGCTATAAAGAGGTTTCCACCAAGCACCTGATTATTTTCTAGAGCTACCTCATTTTGTGTTGGAATAAACATTCATGGTAGTAATGTTATTTTTGTCAATAAATACCCACACATGAAGTTGTCTAGACAACAGTTATGCCTAAGGGCTTTTACCTCATAAGTGAAGATGTGTTAAAGTTGCCATTCGGACTGTTTTTTTCTTAGGTGGTTGGTTTAACTTTGGATCTCACCCAAGGTTTTCTTTACTGGCTTGTGCAAGATAGTCTATGTCTAAACCTATACAGAGCTTCTCTCTGCAAAGAACGGTAAGTAAATGTAGAGCAGAGTTAAGAGAGTCTGTATTTTCTAGCTTTTGTGATACTCTTTAAGAAAAAAAATTGTCCAATGCTGGACACACTATTTACTAATTTAACAATGAACAAAAAGAAGAGCTAAGGATCACAGCTGGCTGATTGCAAACTACATGTTGAGATGGTTGGTAACACAGTCTTACAGAGAGAGAAACACAGTGTGGAAGCTTAGCTTAACTGAGATCATGCTCATTAATGTTTAGACTTAGCTTTAGGAAATAATCAACATTTATTGTCTATTTTATCTTGGCATTTACAACATCTGACAGTTTCCAAGTGCCTAGAGCTCTGTAATTTGTTCATCTTCATGAAGCTCAGGACTCAGACACCACTTTCTCATCTGAGCAATCAGTACTCAGCAGGCTCTCAGCTTGATCATCCTGAACATGAAATGGCTGCATTATTCCTAAATGGTGAAGTTTAAAAAGACAAAGTATAACAAAACCACGTTCATGAGTTAGCTTGAATACATACTAAGACCTTGAGAAAAGTGGTAATTTGTTCTCTAAGTGCCAAGTATATGATGAGTGGTAGTTTGTGAAACTATAGTTTTGCTCCTTTTCATGTGGAGAATGACACTATTTTTTTTTTCGAGCATCAGATTAAACTTCTTAAATTTACCTGACCAGCATCTGTATTTATATGTGCTTATAATGTTGCAGGATGGCTTTGTGTGGAATCAGCTGAATTTTTTGACTCGTTTTAGGCTTACTATGATTAATAGTAAATACTTAAAGAATCAAAATACGTTGATTAGTTTTAGCTGGAACATGCAGCCCCATTGTGAACCAATTGACCACCAGAAATCATTGTGCCTGACATGCCAGAATACCGAGATTAGAGGTAATCCATCCTGATGGACCTGATGGTGTGTCAAAGCTTTTCCAAATTTGTTTTGAATAATAGTTGTCTAAGCTTAAAGACATTTCTGAGATAGTAAAATGATGCCTCCAACAACATATTTAATCTCTTACACAGAAGATAATTTGGGAACTAAAAAGATCTTTAAGTTTTGATGCACAATATACAAGGTAGATTAAATCATCAGTGATCCCAGTGAAGAAAAATGTTAATAGAGTTTAATAAATAAAAGAAGGAAACTAGTAGGGTCAAATTCATCTGGGTTCCTGCTATAATGAAGTGGAATGAATGTTATTCTGTAAAGTAAACTCGCTTTCAGCAAAATTGTTGAGAGAAAATGAGCTGATTTTTCAAACTATTCACTTTTCTGCATCAGAATATTAAAATATTTTATAATTGCTTTCCAATGAAATAAAGGGAATGAAAAGGGTTTTTTGTTTGTTTGCAGGTGTTTCTGCAACGTTCCATATTCTGAAAAGTGTTCTGCTTTAAAGAGCTTAAAGAAAACTTTTTAATTTGTTTTCCTGTCTCTTACATGGGTATTAGGAATTTGAATTATGACAAAATTATAAATGTGTCAAACATTGCATAAATCTGCTCTCTCTACATGTGTGCTTTCAGTTTGCTAATTTCATACGTGTTTTCACAGTTGTGGCAATGGCATCGTAACAGAATTTGCAGCATGGAGTACTTCAGAAATATCTCAAGGTGCATTGGAATACTACAGTGGTCGTCTGTTTTGGATTAATAGGCTTCAGTTCATTACAACCCAGGAAGTAAATCAGAGCCTTAGCATTCCATTCTCACAACCAGCAGAGTTTACAGCCTTTACCCTTGTTCACGCATCACTTAAACCTTTGCCAGGTACATTATTTTCTTTATCCAAACTCCTCAATAACTCCCCACTTCCAGCCTGTAATTTTTCATTCTTGAAATTCTTTAGTTATTTGACAAAGGATAAGGACGAGTGCATCTTCTTAATAAATATATCAGGATATACCTCGTTAATGTACAATTATGAAAGCTGATGGTATGGGTAAAAAGAATACATGGTGGTGTTATTAATTGTTTCTACTTCAGACAGTTTATAGGATTTTCCATAGTACTTTAATGTTTTAAGTCAGGTTTCCTCACCTTCTTTAGATTATTATTATTATTTCTTCTGTTTATGGACAGGAAATTTGTCTTTTACACCAAAAGTGATTCCAGATGCAGTGCCAGAGTCTTCCTTCAGGATTAAAGGAAATTCTTCAAGTTTTCACATCACTTGGAGTCCCTCCACAAAGGTGGAATGGGGAGATGTCTTTTACTGCGTGGGATCAAAGGCTCTACAAGTGAGGATATTCATGCAATCCTTCTATCTACATATATTACTGCATCTACTTGCTGATATATCGATTTTTAAACAGAAATTCAGTTTGTTTCTTCTCCAGCATTTACAAATCGGTCAAGAACAAAACTAAACTGTAAATGGAATGCAAGTTGTCCAGGTTCTCCATCACTGCAGTCATCACAGGAGGAACACGGGCTTAGCAGTAGCTCTGGGCTAGCAGCTGGGGTGTGAAGAGCCAAGCAAGGAGTTCACAGTGCTCAAAGATATGTGAGAAAGCCTTTCACAGTAACTCAGAGAGAGAAGTATCCTCTGAGCTGACAGTGGGACAGCCTTTGCCTGAATGTGAAATCTAGCCCTCATCCACACTTAATTTTAGTGCATTTGTCAAGTTTTTCTTTAAATTCAGAGGGCAGATTGCTAACACATTGCTACACGTTGCTGCACATCGCTACAGTGCCACAGGAGTTGGTGAAACAATGATCACTCACAGGAAGAGAAGCTCTGTTTTGATTTAGTTGACCAGCTTTCTAAGTGAATTTTGGAAAACTGAAGGCCTTCCTGAGAGGGAAAAAATTCTTCCTTTATTTTGTTCTGTTTTATTTCATTCACAGTCTCTGAAGAGTGAACAGTACCTCCATCTCCATAACCTGACAGTGCCGTCCTACCGAATAGATTGGCTGGAACCATTTGCACTCTTTGATTTCACAGTCACTCCATACACATACTGGGGCAAGGCACCAACGACATCTGTATCTCTTCGAGCTCCTGAAGGAGGTACTAAAATTTTAAATCCCACTCCTCGCTTGTAATATGTGCTGGGGCCAGGTCTATGTGTGCAAGTGAAACCTGGGAGAAGGATAAGCAGCTTTCAGACCTAACCAGCTGTAGCGAGCACACAATTGCAGTAATAGAATTCAGAACAGAAAATACATGGTGATGTATCCACCATGTGATTATGACCATGAGCAAGAAGAGGAACTGAGATCCATCACGACGGATATCAAAGGCTGAGTGCAATATCTTAACTACTCATTAGATTTTTACTAAATGTTATGCAATTTTTATGTTTGATTCAGTTTTTACTTTTTTTCTTACACACATCAAAGTTAAGTTAGCTAAAGTATAGTGTTGAGGGACTGGAGCACTGAGAAAGCTTATGAGATACAGTAGGTTTCGAAGTGGATAGGAGAGAGAGTACGCTCTATGTTTTGAAAATTCTTGCAGCCCTATAGTTACCTACAAGATTTGGGTAAATAAATATGTCCCATCTCAGTGCAGGACTGATTTTTTTTTTTTTTTTTTGTGTTTATACAACTCTTTTTTTTGTTAAGCAGGTTAAAATCAGATACCAACACAGCAATGAAAAGCAGAAAGGAATTGCCATGAAGGTTTAGATAATCTTCTGTAGTTTACACCTCACAAATTACTATTTGTCTCTGTCAGCATTAGGGTTTAAAGCTCTGGCCCAAAACTAAAAGAGTTACTTATGAGGTAAAGTTTGTGTTTTAATAGGAGTATTTTTTCTGAGTTCTTAATTTTTATTTTTTTTTGGATACAGTTCCTTCAGCACCTACAAACCCTAGAATATATGTGTTACGACATAACCCACATGAAAGTGATGAGAAAGTCCTTGTGGAGTTCAGGTGGGACAGACCTGAAAGAGACAATGGAGTATTAACGCAGTTCAGAATTTACTATCAATTATTGAATCAGAGTGGCACTGCTGGCACTTCCACAGAGTGGAATACAAGCAATGTTAAAACCACCCTGATGCGTTTTTCTCTCAAGGATGTACTTCCCAGCCTCACAGTAAGGTTTCAGGTATGAAAAATTAAGCTTTATGTCATGCTAGACAGTAGATATTATCAATGCAGTCTGATGTGTTTGCCTAGGAGATGGTATTAGGCTTGGGGTAAGAGCTTATAGTTTCTGCAAGGACTCACACAGCTGCTATAAAAAAGGATTTCCATTTTAAAATTTGTCAAGAAGTTATAGTCTCATCATGATAAAAGCTTTGGAACACACAAAATGTGTGCTTGAAAGACAAGTTAAAAGCATGAGACCAAGTAAACGACCAGGTATTGATGGGGAGAACACCATGTTGGTTGAACCGTCAACCAACAATAGGAATTGCTCCAGGCTGGGGAAAGAGGCAGGACTGTCTGGAGTTCTTTGAGCTCCAACTGTTAGACAAAGCATGGATTGTCACTGTCTAGCCCACTGCTTAAAATTCTCTTCATAGCCATGGTCCAAACCTGAATATTGCCTTTGAACTGACCAGTACTTAAGTCAAACTGAAGCACACACATATGTTCCTGGGTGAGCAGACAGTGGGTCTACTGGTTTTGTCATTAACTATGACTTTACAGACCTTCAAATGCAATCATTTATGCTCTTACTTAACATAAGTAAGATTCTCCTGTCCCACAGGTGCAAGCCTTCACCTCTGTAGGTCCAGGACCTTTGTCTGAAATGGCAGAGAGGAATTCATCAGGTATGTATGATTTAGTTGCCATCTCATGGTTTGTGTGCAATAGCTTGTGAAATCAATAGTAGAAGAATTTGGTAATCTCATAAATAGCCTCCAACACTGCCATGATGGTAGTGGATCAAGGATTGGACTTGATGATCTCAGAGGCCTTTTCCAACCTGGCTGATTGATTCTATGATTCTATGTGACGTTTGTTCCACCTTACAGCAGACACCACAGAAATAGTTACAGCTTCTGACATGAAATGATGAACACATTACTTATCATTAGACTAAATTTCAGGAATTTCAAGCCTTTCCTCAAAACTATGCTAAAATTAACTTTTCTAGACAACTCCAGGAAGTATGGCATGGTGACTTTTGATCTGTAATCTGCATATTGCTAGAGATTGTAAAATATTTCTAATTAGGCTGTGAATGGTAACCAGGAGAATTAGAGATTTACTAGAGATGATAGGTTATTTCTAGTTGGGCTCCTAAAGTTAATTAAATGAGCAAATCTGTTTTATCATGCTTAAATTTGTTAGGTAAGCATCCACAATGCCATTGAAAATATCTGAGGAATTGATTGTGATGACAAGAAGGCATCTCATTATTTTATTTATTTACTGAGTGCAAGGCCATAATTTATTTATATCTTGTGCTTGCTTTCCTTATGAATTACTGTGATTATCTAAAATGTTTTTTGTAAATTCTGCTGTTCCTTTTTCCTTCCAGATCTTTTTCCTGTCCCAACTCTTATAACTATTACTACCAATAACTTGGTTCTTACTGACATAGACAGTAATCATACCGTGTGGGAACTTTCATCAAAGACAAACGTAAAGGACATCTGTTATACTGCTAATGATGACAAAGCATATCATATCATTGAAGATTCTCTTTTTATTCTCAATATGCAAAATGCTTCAAAGTTTCAGGTATCCCTATGTTCATTCCCTTACTTGAAAGAATCTAAAAAAACTGTGTGGCCATAATTGTCATTATTTTGTGACCAACTGTATTTCTGAAAAAGTCAAAATAGGTGGAGTATACCATTGATAAAGTTGTCCTATTAATCACAAATAGCTTTACTGACGTCTGCTTTGTTGATATTTAAAATTCACACTATTAAATACGCAAAATTTATTTTTTGTATCAAAGTTATATAATTTTGTTTCATTCTAATTTCAAGAATACACAAGCAATATGGAAGCAACAATTTGTGAAACAATAGTTTCCAGTTGTGTAAAAATATTGCAATCTTCAATCCGTGGCACCTCTTTATATTCTGACTTCTACTTCCCAGGCAGACATTTATTTCAGAAACAAATGTAATTTCATAACGTTCTAGCATAAGGTTGGAAAATTCTACTTTTAAGCAGTTTTAGTAATGTTTTTATTTTTTTCTTAAGTTTTTCAAAGATGCATACCTTCACAATGTCACAGCCATAACAGTTGACTGGATTGCAAGACATCTCTTTCTTGCCTTGAAAACGCCATGGAATGAAACTCAAATATTTGTCATTTATCTTGAGCTCAAGAAAAAAACTCTAAAAGCCTTGAACATGCAGTTGGGCAAAAATAATTCAACTGTATCATCTCTGTTGTCATATCCTTTCTTAAGGTAAGGCATATATGACTAACAACTTTTTAAAGACATATTTTAAACTTGATTTTCATTAAATCTTCAACTGTTAAGGACCAAAAAGGACATTTCATAGTACATGAGTCTTTGGCATTATGTAAATTTCAGAAATTTTTGGGTGTAGTTCTACTCTGATACAGCTAGTTCAGCTTTGTTATATCTAATATCAAAAGATGTCTGTGAGTAAAGATTTCAAATCATACTTAAATACTGACAAGTTCTTCCATTTAAGTAATACAAATGAAAGCCAGCATGAGACAACAATTTTTTCCAGTAACAACTTTATCCGGAATAATCAGTTATTGTGACCTTCCATACAAAAATAACCAGTAAGCATTTGGAATCACTTTGCAAGTATACTGCTGTAGTTACCTCATTTTAAAGGGTTTTGAGGTTTTTGACTAATAACTCACAGGACTGCACTTGGGGCAGATTGCTCAGATTGAAGTTTTTCTACTGTAAGAAATGCACTTTATTTGACAGCCGCTTGTACTGGGTGGAAGAGCTTGATTATGGCAGCCGAATGTTTTATTACGATATTCCGAATAACACTGTGGACCACATTTTGGGATACACATCAGCAGAACAACAGATGAGGAACCACTGCACCTGTAATGTGGCAGAAGCAGAGCTAGGAAGACCTATGAGTATAGATGTGTCTGACTCCAAGAATCCCCAGCTTCTCTTTATCAGAGGAACAGATGAAATATGGGCCTCAGATGTGGACGGTTGCCACTGTTGGAGAATTACCAAAATACCAAGTTTTCAAGGTCTGAGTGCTCTGTTATGTTTCTAGATGGTTTGTGATTCTTTCTGTCTCTTACATCAAACAATATTAATTTCTAAAAATAGCAGTCTTGGAGCACATTATTTATAAAATTGATTCATCTTTGGTCAACATGGACAAAACGTTTGTGTTCTACATTTCCAGTTGTGTACCCTGTTGATACAAACTGGGAGGAAGAGCAATGTGATGGAAGTGTGTATTCTAGTCAGATGTAAATCAAATGAGATGCTACAGCCTCAAATGCTACCTGTCAACAGATTTCACTTAGAGTATTAACACCTTGTTTTGCTAGATTTTCATATTATCTACACATATTTGAGTTTATCTCAAAGAGAAAATACAGTAGCATATTAAGTCATGCCTGAAAATGACATTGCAAACCTCAGTATGTGGGGAGGGTACTTCATGGAGGTGTGGTCTTTTATGACAACTTATCTATATTTCAATTCTTATAATAACACCTAATCTTTGCTGCTTGGTTTTCAGCTCAGTTCTGGAGGAGTGCTGGTAAAGTTGTTCTGTTACCAGAGGAGCTGTCTAAGTTGCTGCTGCGAGAGGGCAGATCACAGTGGTTTACCTCCCGGAAAAAAGATGAAAGTTTCTGTAGCCAACTCTCGCTTTTGTGTTTCATTTCTTGTGCTTGGTGATAGAATTACAGTTCTCATAATTATGGATAATAAAAACCCTTCAAATCTACACCTGTAAACTGATATAACAGTGTCTCAACTTCATGAGACCTACTTGAAAATACCAGAAATCTCTTTTCAAGGAGTGATCTTTGAAGAGCTATGGCCAAGATGTTGACTCAACTCATTTTGACTCACTGTGAATACAAACACCCATCTACTCTTGTAAAATTGTTTGCTCAGGGTTGGACTCAATGATCCTTGTGGGTCCCTTCCCACTCAGCATATTGTGTGATTCTGTGATTATAAAACTTAACTATGCAGTGTTTTCCTACAGGTAAGAAAATTGGCAGCTTGACTGCAGACAAGAAATTTATATACTGGAGTGCAGAATCAATGGAATACACTGAAATTTGGCTGGCAAATAAAGAAAACCCAAGACACTTTCTTCACAAGAGACAAAATCATAAACTAAAAATCTTAGCTTACAGCTCAGCGGCACAATTGTATCCAGGTAGAGGGGATTTCGGTTGTTTTGTAAAAGTAACTAATTTATTTCAGAAGCATGTATTTAAGTTGCTGATGTTGCTATGTGTATTTGTGCAAAGTATGCTTCACGAATTCAAGTACCTTCTAGAGGGAAATAATTTGCATATTTTTAAAAGGATGAATATAAGGACTGGCTTTGTGTTAGATCAGTGATGACATTTTCATTATGACATGAAAAGTCATAATGATGAGTATTACCCGTGTTGTTAATGCCAAACCATGCCTGTTTTCACAGTTGTGTCAAACCTGGAGATTTAGAAAAGTTGGTGCACATTAAAGCACAGAAAAAGAGCAAATATGTTCCACAGAGTGTTGTAGCAAGAGTTTGATAATGACCCCTGCTATGACACAGATTTCTGGTTTTGTTCACAAGTATGTAAAACTGAAATAAAAAGATCTGCCCTTCCAAAGATGAATAGATAAGATTTCAATTATTAAAATTATTTATAAAGAAGTACCTGAGAGAAAATTATAGGTTACATTATAGTTGACCCAAACTTCATGTAAAACTCCTGGAATTTTAAACTATTGTAGAATGATAATGAAAGAAATAAAAAACTAGTTTGAATAGAAAATTAGGATTCATGATACCTATAGGGATTATCTTCGTAAATGCAGAGGGCTAGAACAGCTACTAGTGTGTTGAATATATTCAAAATAATTCTTTAATTCTAGTTCTGTATAAAAATCCTGACAAATACACAAGAGAATATTTTAACAAGATGGAATCAATTGGAATAAAATAATTTCACATTCTTTTGGGTAGCTAGTAGCGTTACTCCTGTCTGCAGCTGTTCTTACCAATGCCTTACCAGCACTTTGGGCATGTTTGTTCCCATGAGACCTGTGTGGGTTTGGCAGTGGTGCAGGAGCCTGGTTTGGCCCTGATACAGAATGTGCCAATCCCTGTCCCCAGGGGATCGAGTTTCCCACAAGAGCTCCAGGCTTAGCTGGCTTAGAAAGGGAAAAACCAAATCTCGGCCCAAATAGATTATTTCTACCCAGAGATTCCTACAGAGCTCTTCTTATTTACATTGACTGCTGCAAATATATTTGGAGGAATATACAAACTGGGCATCTTGGGAGGAGGGCAATAAAGAGAATTATTCACACAAGTTTAAAATAAAAGTAACTGAACATGCTAAAATAAGAAAAAGAAAGTTCTCAGTACTGAAAGCAAATGGTGTATATGTGGAAAAGTGACGTTTGTAAAGACCATCTGGGTTGACTGATATGCTTTTTACTGCTTTAGTGATGTGAGCAAGGAGTCCTGCTAGAGTTACCTTTCATTCTAACCTATTTAATTGCCATCCAGAGATGTGGTGTCAGTTGATCATTTGACACATCAGAAGTATTCGATGAAAATTATTGTCACAGATTCTCTGAGAGAATGATTTCTCTTCAGGGTTAGAAGGAAGGTTAGAATATGTAGTGAAGAATTTTCTTGTCAGGGTAAACACATTTCTATGGAACTGTCTGACAGAAACTTTACCACTGAAAGTGAGTCAATTCTTTATTCCATCTGGGACTTTTCCCATGGGAGTTTTACTACTCTAGGTAGTAAAATTGATATAAAATTGACAAAGATTTAATCTTCCATTTATTTCTGTTAAACAGACTTCTTAGTTGCTTTCTCTTCTATGCATGAACCTGACTTTGTCAGGAATGTTGAGGTTGCTTATTTAGGAAGAAAAGATCTTGGCTATGAGGTCAGTTGTTCTGGCCTAAGGGCAAGCATTTGTCCTTATACCTTCTTTCCTATGCAGACACCTTAATCTTTTCTTTCTTAGCAGGAAATTCATTCAACATATCTTTATTTTGTTTCTGAAAGTACATTAAGTGATGAGGATTTTTTTTTGTTACTTTTTGTTAACTCTCAGAGTGTAGTTTCATATTGCTTTCTCCTTACAGACTCCTTTTCTAGTTCCAAAATTTGTCTCTTCTTCCCTGTTGTTGCTTTACACGTGGAAAGCTGTTTGGAAAAAAAAAAACAAAACAACAAACCAAAACCATTTAATTGCTAAAGAAAGGTACTCTCTAGTCTCCATATCTCTCTTTCCTGTGACAAGCCAGTTTAGCCTTATCAATATTTACTGCCCTTGATAACACACTAACTACAATTTGCATTTCCATTTTCTTCTTAAAGAAGAACATAAATTCTTTATTAAAGTTGTATCCTACCAAACATAAATGAGATTTCCTTTGGTGACCACTAGTTTTGTGTCCATGAAGGTCATCAAATAAAGTACATTCATGTGGGGTTTTCTTCTGTTTTGGTTTGTAAAACCAGAGAGAATACTTTGTGGTTATGCTTTCTGGTAAGACTGGTGGTAAGATCCTATGCAAGTTTGGAATGATCCAGCCATAATTAACTTTTTTTAAATTTTTTTTTATCTCTTTCCTAGATAAAAGATGCCTGATTGTATTGCCAGACACCAAGAAACCTACTATCCTTGCTACAACCAACACCAGTTTTACATTAAGGTTGCCATTTGTCACACCACAGCAGCAATGTCCTGGCATAACGCTGCCTACACCAACATACCTGGTGTTCTTCAGACAAATGACTGACAACTGCAGGAACTCAAGATACTGTTTGTCTGCTCTACAGCAGAAAATGTTGGTATGGCTATTTCAGAACAGAAATGCATGTGATATTGCATATGAACAGGGAATATGATATCACTTGTAGTAATTTTATAAATCATTCTGTAACTCTCTATCAGTGAGTTTTTCCATTTCTATGTCCCAACAGTAATTCACCTTTCTGTCTGGTATTTGGTAAGTGGTAGATTTCTTGGCTTTCCCTTGTGCAAGTACTCCTCTACTTTTCAACATGCCTTTGCTAAAATCGTGCTGAAATAGGTCTTCAGTTTCTACTTGTAAAATAAGTGGTTGTGGTTGATATTAATCTAATTAAACCTAATTTTTTCTTCTTACATATTTTTAAACTTTGTCATTTCCTGAATTGCCATTGAATAGTGCAGTATTACACTTTGGCTTGTTTTTGGGTATGTGCTTTCTTTTCTGTAGTGACCTATTACCCACTCTATGATTTTAACATTCTTTTTTTTGAACGCCAAAGTGTATTACAATACAAAAGAACTACTGTATTATTTTTTTTAACATGCATTTCACCAACAGATTTTTGGGTTGACACCCTTTTCTAAGAATGCATGTTTATTATCTGATTTCTAATTACAGGAATTTCAGGATCCTATTGCCGTCCTAGACAACCTACAGCCATTTTCAAGTTATGCCATACAAGTAGCAGTGAAAAACTACTATTCAGAAGAGGAAGAGCAGCCTGTGGGAAAACACATAGTTGGCACAACTCTATGGGGAGGTTTGTTTCATATTTTGTTCTGATTCTGAACAGAATTCTCATCTATGTTAAAGAAAGGTATATGTAAGTTTGGTTTGTAAGTCAGGAAGCAGACAAATAGTCTGCTTAAAATGTAACCTGTGTAGACCTTCACAAAATGTTGGCAACCAGATGATGAATTTGTAAGATTCATAAAACACATATGTATTCTTTAACGTTTTGGCTCATTGGTTTCCTGAGGAAAGATAAAGTATGGTTAAAACTGGGTAAACAGTTGCAGTTTCTGCCTTGGACCACATCTTTTAATAGGTTGTATTTGAATGTATACGTGGTTTGTATGTTTTTTTAACTTACAAACATACATTTAAACATTTAAACACACATCTTTTAAATGTATGTTTAAATATGTGTGTTACATATTCATTCAGCTTTAGGATTTTTTCCCCTTGGCTTCACATCATTCTCATCATTACTGTTTCTTAAGGTAATGCAGATTTGTTTTGTTGTGAACCAGGCTGAAAAGACAAGGCATTGTTTTTACTTTTGGCCTGAATGACAACAGCCCGTTTTCATTTGGTTTCAAGAATTCTGGTGCACCCTTTCAGTCGTTTCCAGAAAGAAGAAGAAAGCTAGGACTAGTACTTTGCACTTAAATGTTCACTGTGTCATTTAGGGAAGAGTGGACTGGTTAGAGGCTACCTAGCAATAAATAAACATATTGGTAAACTTATCTAATTATGGCAGAGGGAAACTAAGAAATCTATGTGTGAGTGGATAGGTGAGAGAGGTATTAGTGAAGGCAAGAGGCCAAGATAAGATGTTAAGTGTGTTGGGTTGACCCTGACTGGATGCCAAGTGCCCACCAAATATGATCTATCACTCCCCTCCTCAGCTGGTCATGGGAGAGAGACTATGACAAAAGGCTCATCGGTTGAGATCACTCACCAGTTACTATCATGGGCAAAACAGGCTCAATTTGGGGAAATTAATTTAATTTATTACAGATAAATCAGAGTGGGATCGTGAGAAATAAAACAAAACCTTAAAACACCTTTCTCCCACCCCTCCCTTCTTCTGGGGGTTCTAGTTTTCTCTACCTCCTCCCCTGCAGTGCTGCAGGGGAGGTGTGGAAGGTGGGTTGTGGTCAATTCATCACATATTGTCTCTGCCACTCCTTCCTTCTCACAGGGAGCGCTCTTCACATTCTTTCCCTGCTATAACATGGAGTCCCTCCCATGGGAGACAGTCCTCCATGAACTTCTCCAACATGAGTCCTTCCCACAGGCTCCAGTTCTTCACAAACTGCTCCAGCATGGGTCCCTTCTATGGGCTGCAGTCCTTCAGGAACTGGCTGCTCCAGTGTGGGTCCCCTGTGGAACAAGTCACCAGTCCTGCCAGAAAGCCGTTTACAGCATGGGCTCCTCTCTCCACAGGTCCACAGGTCCTGCCAGGAGCCTGCTCCAGTACAGGCTTCCCATGGGGTCAGAGCTTCCTTCAGGCATCCACACCTTTTAGGTGGGGTTCTCTAGGGGCAGCAGGTGCTCCACCATGAACCTCCTTGGGCTGCAGAGGCACAACCTGCCACTCTATGTTCTTCACCACAGGCTGTAGGAGAATCTCTGCCCTGATACCTGAAGCACCTCCTGTCCTACCTTCTTTACTGACCTGAGTGTCTGCAGAGTTCTTCCTCTCACATATTCTCACTCCTCTCTCCAGCTGCAGTTGCAGTTTTCTTTTTCCTTTTCTTAAATATTCTACAGGTGCTACCGCTATTGCTGATGGTAATGGCTTAATGGGTCCATCTTGAAGCCAGGTAGCACTGGCTCCGTTGAACAGAGAAGAAAATCACGGGGAGTTCAACTTGTCATATTTGATGAAACTTGGGGCATGTAATAGTGAGGAAAACCAACTCTCTGCCGCTTTAGTGCAGACCCATGTATCCCATCTGTTCTTGAAGCCAACATGACCTGGAAACTTTCATCAGTTACCAGAAGAGGAATTGAGATTCACATGCAGCTCAAGTCCAAGATGTCCTTGTTCTTGGAGAATACTACTAGTCTGAGCTGGATGTCTCCTGTGCTTGGAAACACCTAAGTTAGGGCAGGAAGATACTTCAGCTCACTCTGTGCTTCACTCCGCTTGTTTGCAGCTACTGGGTCAGTTCCCTGAAGCTCTTGTTGTCTTCCAGAAAGAATAGGGTCATCCAAAGATACATGTAATGCTTTTGCACATGTTGTCTTCCATTGTAGCCCAAGCCAATAGAAGAGCCTTGCTCAGCACTTTTTCTTGTTTTGCATATGTGTGTACACATGCACACTTGTACCTGTCTTCCAGAGGAGTTGCCTTTGTGCTTCTCTTCAGATAATTTTCTCACAATTGGAGTGCATCTGCTGAAGTCTCTGAAAACATGGAAAACTATTATGAGAGGTAGTTATCCGCTGTAGTATACATAGTGCTTGCTCTTCTGTTGTATCAGATTCGTTTTGTAGCTGTCACCCATTTATTGTGCCAGGTGTCACCAGCCAGTGTCAGCTTGATCCACATAAAGTCATCACTTGCATCAGGCACCTTTGATAATACCTAGGTCAACAAGGCAGAATTATAGCCAAGTCTACGTGGAGGTAAGTCCGTGTTCTGCAGGAAATACTGGGGAGATTGTACCTAAGGATGCTTGCTGTTGAATTCACAAGGATATGGGAATGCTATGGTCCTCATCTTCACTAGTTTTTCTGCCTGGCTCTTGTCCTGCAGAGTTGGAGCAGTTTTTCTTTGAGAAGGGAATCAAACTGAGAGTCACAGTAGCACCTGGTCCCTGGGCATTGGCTCACTTGGCCCAGGTACAGCAGGGATGGCTATAGCTGCACAGAGCTGTGCAGGCTGGGCAGCTATGCGGATATTGATGTGACATGCTGTTAGGGCGCCACAGCAGAAGCTCTAAGGTTTCCTCTTCTCTTTCTTGACCTCTTCTTGGCTTCTGGCTGCTTCAGAAGGTGCTAAAGTAACTACAATTGAAATAAGGACAGACACTGTTCTGTTTTTCTTACTTGCCTCAATGTCTCTCTCCCCTAGTGATCAACTGTGTCCAAGGAAACACTTTATTCAGAATACCTGGCAACAAGTACATGCCAAGAGTCCTGTTTACTTTTCTTCTCCTCTTCCCTTGGGAATGCACTCTGTGATTTCTTTAAAGTTTCATTTATAGAATAAGTAACCTCTCTTTCTGCTACCATTGTCCACAGGAGAGCATCACCTGTGAACTGCCAGTGGCTTCTGTTATGCACAGATCGTTCTCTGGTTTTTGTCTTGGGAGCAGTCACATTTTTCCCCCCTATTTAAGATAAACCTCTTTTCATCTTTCAGATGAAAGTGGAACAACAGAAGCAGGCATATTGCCACTCTTGGAATCCAGACATACCATATTTTTGAAGTTCTCTTGCAACTAAGCTATTTTTTTTCCTCTCAACAGTCAGATCTCTTGGCATCTGCAGCATCAAGCAAATAGGTTCTCATCCTATGTGGATCTCTGAATATTACAAGTCAGTCTCTTCTATCATGTCTTTAGTGACAGGACTGGAGGAAATGGCCTTAAACTGAGACAATTTTTTCACTGTTAAGGTGGCCAGGCATTGGAATAGGTTACCCAGGGAGATGGTGGAGTCACTATCTCTGGAGGTATTTAAGAAGCATCTGGATCTGGTGCTGGGTGATTTGGCTTAGTGGTTTAAAGGATACAGTTCTGGGTGGACAGTTGGACTGGATGACCTTAAAGGTCTCTTCCAACCTTGATGACTATATGATTCTATTTTTTCTGTATTCCTAAGGAATCTGTGGTAAAAAAAGGAATAAAATCAATAGATTTTAATTATTTGCATGGAAATCCATCTTCATAGTATAAAATTAGTGTGACACATTGATTGAATAAGATTGAATACTACTGGGATGTGGCAGGAATTCACAGCGTGACTTCTTTTTATGGTAAACCGATCCATCCTACAGCAATGCGCACCCTTTCAGTGGTGAAACATAAGGGTAACATATGAAATGGGAGACTGAATTGCTCCACTGAAATGGAATTTTTCAGTCTCAAGTTAAAATGAAACACGAACCTCAGAATAGACCTCTCTAGCTGGGGCAAAACAAAACATCCGGATCAAAATAACATCCTAGACAAAAGCCAAACCAAACCAAACAACCAAGAAACTCCCTCCCTCCCCCAATATCCCAGCCCACAAACCCTGAGAGTTTTTAATATGTATTTATATCAACGTTTAGAACTTTTTTCACAATTTGTTGAAAAATTTCCAACCAGCTGTAAATAAAAGGTATTTGTGTCCTGACACTTATATTCTCAATTTCATGAATGTAACTGCTAGTTTAAATTGTAATCAGATACTGCTAGAGCCTCTTGAAGTGTGCACACTATTTTACACCTCTGAAGCTGTTTGAATTCCTTCTGCCTTTCTCTCAATTCTGTAATGAAGTAAAAGAAGCTTGGATTAATCTGTGCTTTCCATCAAATAGCAAGATAGAGGGAAGGAAAAAAGGGGAAGACAACTTAAAAAAAAAATAATGTATTGCTCTTGCCACAGAGTGTCACTCTTACTCCACATATGTTTAAGCTAGAGAAATGAGAAATTTGTCTTCTTTATTTGTCTAGTTTCTGCATATTTCATTAAATAATTTACAGTCTTGCTACTAGGACATAAATGATAGCATATGAACTCATCATTCTGATACATTGCGGAAAAAAGTGAACTTCTTACCTACCTGGACAAATGAACTTTTCAATGCAGAGGTGAGGCATGCCACATATTATTTCAAAGTCTGTGACCTTAAAGCTTCAAAGGAAAGCTTGATTTCTCCAGAACAATTAGTGAGTAACTGGCTGGTATGGACATCAGACCAGCAACCCAGTTTCTTCCTTACACAGTTCAACCAGATTATGTATTTTTGAATAAAATTGCAAATGATGGCAAACAATACTTAGTTGTGTGCTTTCTTCCATCAGAAGTTTCTGTTCAAGAAAAGACTTTCCAATTGGAATAGTGCACAGGTATTTATGCGTGTGTGTGTCCAAGTAAACATCATATTAAACTCGCATCTGAGACCCTGACTAGGAAACCAAGAGAGAGCAAGAATTCAGTGATATGGCTATAAATGTAATGGTATAGGACACCAGCTGTTTTTTTTTGTTATTTTTTTTTCTGCTTTCATTGTAGAATAGCCAAGAAGATACTAAAAAGTCCCTCAAAATATTTCAAACTTGTCTGCAGCTGACTGACTATACAAGAATACAAGTTTTATATGTGTAAAGTGTCAGTCCTGTAAATTAATCATATTCATATAGATCTAAACATTACTCTCTTTCTATTTCAGTACCAGAGGCAGTCAATACCATTAAAACATTAGTTTTGTCTGACACCACCATCAATATATCTTGGAGTGAACCTCTGAAGCCAAATGGACCTCTTGAATCCATCCGCTATCAAATCTCTGTCAATTCATTACCTCCTGTTCCAGTGACACCCTTGCAAAAAAGTGAATTTTCAAATGGGATGCTTGTCTGGTCTGTCAGTGGGCTCCAACCTGGAACAAACAATTCATTCAAGGTATAGTTGCAAGTAGTTTTATTGGTTTATTCAATAAACTACAAATATTTCGACTGCTCTTCTGTAGAGCAGACAAATTAAAGTGTCCAGCGTAGATGCATAACGAAATGTACTGCTTCTTCCTTTACAGCTGAAGACTTAAAATAATAAATGATTTATCTGGACAGCAGGGGTTTCAGAAAAGTGACATTTTCAAAAGCAAACAAGTAAACATTGCCTACAGAATGTGGTCTGAGTACATTTCAAATAGTCACAGTGTGGTTTTCACAGTTGGGAGAACATTCAGATGATGGCAGGAGGGGATCTCTTCTGGTCTTAATTTGATTTTGTTCTTTTGTTAATGACTTGGATGTTACAATGAGGAATATATATATGTATGTATGTATGTCTGTATTACATACACACACCTATCTAAATACCTGTGTGAGTTTATGCAAGTATGCATACCCAAACACAGGTCATATTAGACCGTGGCTAGTGAAAGGCAACATCCTAAGGTGCCTCCTCGCTTTGTGTTTTTATGTTTCTAAACCCCTGCATAATGTGATGTGACATCTGCATGTCTATGTAAGACCATGTGGCATTTAAGAAAGGTCTAGAAAGAGAAAAGTCTTGGTAAGAAAGGTGAGATGAGAAACTAAGAAGAATCTCTGAGGAAGGGAAGAGTACTCCATGCCCTCCAGACCATGAACTTCCAGCACGAAGATGTGTAACACTGCAACTGTGAGGCTTAAAATCTTTCTACACCTGTATCTGTGTTGCCTGAACACTGTCTTGTTTGAAAACAGCTAGTCTTCTAAACATTTTGAGTTGCTAAAGTGAAGCTGTCTTTCCAACTGGTCTGATATTGTATATTCTTTCATTTCCTTACTAGGTTCTTGCTTTTCATCCTGACCAGAACTGGTTTTCTGAAAGTGTCCCTGTCATTGCAAAAACTTTTGAGACTCCACCTGCACCTGTCAACATAGTTCCCAGAAATACTAGTTTCCAGCTAGAATGGAGAGCTCCTCTGCACATCAAAGAATCCAGTTTCTGGTTTGAGCTGTGTAAGGTAAAAATACCACTTAGGGGGTTCTTTCATATTAGAGTGAATTTAAGCTACTCCGTTCTGGTGAGCAGGACAGGGTAGGTGGCAGGATGTACATGAAGAGTCTTAGTGGATAATTTGGGTATGGTGATGTCAGTCTTAGTGTCTCAGAAGGGGCAGGATGGAGTCAGCATTTGCCAGAAACAAGGAGGAATGCAGCTGGAGCATTTAGTACTCCATAGTGCCAAAGGACATCCTGGATGACCCCACCAGAATTCCTCCTGGGTCTCCTGTTTCAGCAGAGTCCTCTCCCTGTTTCCTCACTGCCCTGCCCCAACCTGGCTTGCAGCTATAAATCCTATGTTTGCTCTGCACAAGAAAAAGAAGAAAAGGGTTTTCAGCAATAAATATTAGCTACAGCCTAGTATTTGAATTTTATTTTCCTGTGTAAGAGGTTAGGAGAAAATGCTGGAGAAAATGCAAACTGTAGAAGTAAGTGCTAGAATAACAGTAACGTGGACAGAAACTTCAGATTTTAACACTTGAACCAGTGGATACTGAAAAAGGCATGTGCTAAGCTGAATCACATAGATTCTTTACTATATAAAATCAGATTCATTAGACTTACACCAAACATTTCCCTGCCCCAAAGCAAATGTCATTGCACAATTCCACTAAACTGCCTCTTTTCAATTGTATCATGGCAAGCTGAACTCATGGGCACATCATGGTGATCCAGAAATACAAGGAGAAGGCTCCTTTAGACTGTGTAAAGCAGTCACTTAATCTGCTGATCTTTATTACTGGCAAGACTTGTAGGTCTTCTGAAAACAAAGAAAAAAATTAGAGTTTGTGACCTTGGGCTCTAAGAGGACGAAGTCCCATGACTGAAACAGCATATCCCCACTACAACACTAAGAGGTGGAAAAGTAGTTATTCTACCCAGGAATAGAACTGTGACATGCTTTCAGAAGACCAATAAAGTTGACCATGAAGATATTTTTTTTCTAGTGGCCAACAAAGAATGACTGGTTTTCTCCTGCGAGCACTACGTGCACAGCAGATCTCATTTATACATGCAACCTCACAGGAACTCTTCCTTCAACCAACTACTTTGTAAGAGTAACCACAGTTTATGTTACAGGAGTTAAAAGCACTTCCTCTTCAACAAGTTTTAAAACTACAGGTAAGCATTGTAGGATTACGAGATTTTAAGACTATTTTCAGGATGTGAATATTAAATACAATACTTTCTAAAATTTAGCAGGCAATTTTCTTATACTAAGAGATAATAGTCCTGTGTGTTTGAAAAATAAATAACACAATATCATACCTTCAAAAGTAATACAAGGAAAGAAATGAGGTTTATTTCCAAGTGGAACATGACTGAAACAGGAGGGAAACTGAAATGAAATGCCTATACACGTGAACCCATTACTGGTGAAAGACTGCATGTGAATAAAAATTTTGAAATTTATCTATTGCAAAGAGAAGGCCAAAGATACATTCAAAATGGAGATTATTGCTGTAGATCCTCCATCCTAAACACCCACGTGCACATCTAATTTTTTTCCTGTTAGCCCTTGGTCTTGCTATAGACACATTCTAAGGGTTCTGTTTCTTTCCCTTTTTGGCTTAAGCTGGTGTTCCCAGTAAACCAGGAGTACCAAAAAGAGCAGAAGACACTAAAAACTCCATACAGTGGGAAAAGGCTGATGACAATGGAAGCAACCTGACTTACTACATCTTAGAAGGCAGGTAGGCTATGCATGCATGTACCCTTCCCATAGGTAGCAGCCCAGAAAAAATCCCGTGTGCAGGGATTTCCAGGTTGGCTGTGATGGGAAGAGTGAAGTATCTATGATACAAAAGGCCCTTCTCATTGGGATCTCTTTCTTAGATAAGCCAAGTAGCCATAATTTCCAGAAATTCCTGGAAAACTTAGAAGAAAATACACACTAACAATATTCTCAGACCAACTTTGAAATATATAGTTGGATCTTTGTCAGTGAATTAGAAGATTCAGAGATAATTTCAAATCACAAATTCCAAGTACGTAAATATCTTAGTGTTCAGAGGACTCATGAAAATATCTTATAGTGTTGCCAGAAGTAGAGTATTCCCACCAACATGGGATGACTGACTATTGTTACAACTTGTCCCAGAAGGGAAGTGTAACCCGAGTTCTTATTAATAAATCCCTTGAGGTGGATTAGAGTGAAATGACACTGAATAATAAGTGTTTGCAAACGTATACACGTAGAGTTTATTTTGGAACAATTTTGTTTCGAAGGTAAACAGGTATGTTGCCATTTTGGGTGTTATCATCTATAGCAATACAGCAGTATTAAAGCATGTATAGCAATATAGCAATATTAAAGCATAGCAATATTAAAGCATCTATAGTAATGTAGCAATATTAAAGTATAAAGATAACACTTCAGGAAATGCATAAGGGGGAGAAAGGGAAAGAAAGGATAAAGGTGGAAAGATATATATAGTCACTGCCCACTGGGTCCAGCGATGAAACTTGGTAGTTAGAGCTTCCATGTCAGCTGGTTGAAGTGGTGGTCTTGGTCTGTTGGGTCTGGGGAAGCCCCCCCCCCAAAAACTCCAATATTCCATGACTAAATGTACGCTTCCAGCTCAGTTGGGAACACTTTGTACCTTCCTGAGATGGGGAGTTTTACCATGGATCATGTCACGGGACATGTCACAAGTTTTCAGTGCTCCTCCGGAGGGGTTTTCACAGCAGAGTCATCATGTAAGGGAGCACATTGGCATGATAAGACGAATTTATCCCACCTTGCAGAATTTACCTCTTTTTAGCGTCTTTCCTTACGTGGAAATCTGGTTTGTGGCTTCAGGTATGCATGCCCTCCTGCACATGGGATAGTTGGGCAATGACACCCACTTATCTGATTTAAAAGTCGTTTCACAGTTGGCACATTCAGGGAGGGGCAGGCTTTGCTGCGTGAGCAGTTGGTTCTTTGCAGAAGGCAAAAGTCTTTTGGTGATCTTATAATGAGTAAGTCATTAACTGTTTCAGTCTCTGACAACTACATAATTTTTAAAATGCTCTGTCATCAAATACAGATTGCCTGGACTATACATGTCACACTAGAGTGTGTTCATGCTTATTCCTATACTGACATTGGAAGGGCTGAGTGGGCAGGTTAGAGTATAGTGCTGTGGGCAATGACTCTGAAACTTCTAATTTTTTTACCATGACTCTGGAGAGATCTGTTTAAAGCAGTCAGTGCACAGGTTAATTAACTGTTATTTAAAAATAAGGAGAGTCCCTCTTCTGAGATGTCAGCCATGTCATTGTTTGAAATCATTACTGGTGGAAGGAAGCAGTTTTCTAAACTCAGCTATTGTTTCTTTCTTCTCAGTTAACTCACTGCTTATGAAAGCTAAGGACTGCCAGCCCTCTGGAGCTGGACACACTTTACCTATATAAGTTTTCACTCAGACATATTTTCCTGATGCTGTAAGCTTCCTCCGTACAGTTCCGTGAGCAAACGGGAGCACTGACCCTCATGCTATGAGTCAACAATAATTAGTGTATACCAACAGCCAGTCTGTATCTGGCTTGCTGTGGATGGGTAAAGAAAAATCAGTCTCAGAGCTGTGTATTAGCTGCTGTGTTCTCCAGACTCCAGCTTCTTACTCATCTCTGGAGTCATAAAGCATCATTGAGGTGGTCTTTTAATGAAATAAGCTTTTCTCCTTCAGTTTGAGTGTGCTCATACTGATGGTTTTGACTGAATTTCGCTTTGACCCTCATGGCCCTTTTACATCAGGTACAAAAATGTTAATTCAGTTGCATAACAGTCTAGAAAATATTTGCATAGCCCTTTGAAACAACCACTTTTTTTCATAAAACTCTAGTAGGGACATGTGCACCCCAAGGACATGAAAATATAGTTTTCCCATGTCTTTCTGGTTTTGAAACATTTGACCTTTTTAATGCATTAAGATATTTTGGGAGAATGATTGGCATGCTCATGAAGGTCATTTCCCATGATATATTATGGTCTTGCATGACATGAAATGATATTTCAGATATGGCCTTGCAAGTTCAAATACATGATCTTCTTTTGGTTTGTGAATAATCAGCTCTAAATTCACTGTGAGCAATCAGTCTCAGTCCAACGGGGAAAGGAAGAAATACACCCATCAGTCAGGAGATACTATGGGTAAGTGGCTAGCTAAAGAATTGTGGCTTTGCTGCCAATTACTTGCTTCCTATTTAGCTTGTGAAACCTGATGCACAAGAGCCACTGAATTACTCTGGGCCTGGGTGATCAAAAGCTCTAACAAAAAATGGTTACTTTTTTCTGAAAGCTAAATGAAAAAGTTTTGAAATTGTGACTGTGAGGCATACACTGAAATAGGTGAAAGTGTTCTGGAGCTTTTTGTGTCTAAAATGTTCTAGTATTTAATTTCCAGTGCCAAGATAAAGATGTGTGATTCTTAGCACTGCTGAAATGGCATGGCATAATTTTTTGCTCTGTAGCCAGAATCCCACAACCAGATTGAGCTTTCATGCAGGCAGAGGGATGTTGTGAAAACCATGGAACTGAAGCGAAGAACAGAGTGGGGGGGAGCAGTAAACTACCCTCATGGCATTAATGATATATCTGTGTCATTGTGCTGTGCATGTTTCAGAAAGCAGTCTGGCAACACCAGCAAAACTAAGTCCTTGTGGGAGGTGGTTTACAATGGTTCCTGTGGCAGTATTTGCACATGGAAGGCCAAGAACTTAGAAGGAACTTTCCAGTTCAGAGCGGCAGCTGCAAATGCACTGGGAGTTGGTGAATACAGTGACACAAGCAAGAATATAATTCTGGGTAAAGGTATTGTCTCATACTTTAGTACTCTGTTAATTTATTTTTTTTTTTAATTCTAAGTAATCAAAGCAATTTATGAACAGTGACTTGTTATTTTGATAATGATGTTGCTGCAAAGGTAAAGTGATGTGTCTTGTAAGTAGTAAATGGTGACGTTTGTAGGATTGACCCCAGCTGCTAGTGCTCATGCAGGCTCTTTTGCACAGAACAGTGGGCCTGAAACGTACTTCTGCTCATTTATACCAGTTTGTTTCTCTGGCCCTGCTACTGCTTTATGACATGATTCTTGAAAAAAGGCAAGCTCCCACTGGGCAAAGATGTGACGATTACTTCTTGCCTTTGGCCAGAATGTTAGACCTACACTCTCTGGGCGCTTCTGGAAATCCCACTTTGAGCAGTTAAACAGTTCAGCATTTTCTCTTTCTGCGTACACTGTAGGTCATCACCACAGGAACAGCCCAGGTGTGGGGGAGAAGGATTAGTTTGACCAAATGCAGGCATCCACATACAGTCAACAATAGAGCTTTGTGCAGAGGAAGACACAGCAGGATTCTCAAGGGTTCTCTCAGGTCACCTCCATAGGATTGATCCTGTTTGTATACACAGTCATTAACCAATTTTCCCCTTCTATTTAACAGAAGGCATGGGCACCGTGGACACCATAGCTGCCATTGCTTCTGTGGTTGGAGTTGTGCTGGGTTTGGCTGTGGTCTTGCTATTCGTTTTTGGTATGTGGCTGAATTTTTTGCATATGCTTGGTTTGCCAGGCTTCAGTAAAAGGCAGTCCAGCTGTTGGGAGATGATTGGCCTCCACGTTTAAGGAAATGCTGAGTTATTCCTAGGATGGCAGCTGGAAGGAATTTGCATATTCTCATTCTTTGAGGCCCTAAAGATAACTGTTTATATTTTCAGTATCAAGAACAGGATGCAAATTCACTCCATCCTCAGGTATTCCTTGCCGTTGATTACCTACAGGGAGAGTACAGGAATGCTGAAGGAATTCTGATGTTCTGATGTGTATCCTTATGAAAACTTGTACCTTACTATTCTCAAGTTTGGAACTGCATTTATTCCCCCCCAAGAGTCTCATGATCTTCCTCTTAAGCTTTGTTCCTGAAGAAAGGATGTAATGATTACTCTGAGATGTACATATCCACATGTGATGGTCCTGTCCTCTCACTCCTCTTCCTTTCCCTGGGATGCAGTAGCTGCCCTTTGGGCATGTATCCCACACATACAGAAATGAATGTTTGACTGGTTTCTCAGCACAATGAGCTGAGTATGTGTTTTGTGGGAAAAAGTTGGCCGGATGGCTGGTTGGAAATGGCTTGCATACATCTGGGTGATCGGCTCTGTTAATTTATGAATAACAAAAAGTGTGTAGCCTTTCAACCTGTTTGCACATTGGGATGCTCTCAGAGTGAAATACTTGATCATCTCCTTTTCTGTTCCAGTATGGTACCAAAGATGGAGATCCAGAAAACAGGCCTTGCCGGGACAGATAGTGTTTATCAAGGAAGATAAAGAACTAGCTCAACTCAGAGGGATGTCTGAGACAGTGGGAATAGCCAATGCCTGTTATGCTATACGGTATGTCCTCAGTGCAAATGTATTTTCAGGACAAAAACATGTAAGAGGGCTTCCCTGGACCAATTTTCATCAGAGCACTCATTCCTGACACTGCAAGGTAGAGTTAAGGGCTGCATATATGATGCAGGGTGAAGGGTGCCCTGACATATGGTCTCCCTGGCATGGAGCCTGGCCTGCATTGCTCCTGGCCCACCCTTCATGCTCACCCTGGCAAGAAAAGCAAGTGCATGAAGAAGGAAGAAGTTCTGATGTTTTCCAATAGCTTCCAAAACATCCAGGCCTCAGCTAAGCTTCTCTTAAATGTACCTGATGATACAAATAGTATCAGCTTCATTTGAGGAAGAATTTTAATATAATTTCAAACATTCTTAGGTATGAACAAGTGATTAGTATTGCTGTTTTGTAGTACTCTTCCTTCTCAGGCAGAGATTGAATCATTGCCAGCTTTCCCTCGGGACAAACTGCACTTGCACAAATTGTTAGGAAGTGGCGCATTTGGAGAAGTGTATGAAGGGACTGCCGTAGATATCCTGGCAGATGGAAGTGGAGAATCCAAAGTAGCAGTCAAGGTAATCGTAGCTCTGGC
This sequence comes from Pachyramphus minor, assembly GCA_013397135.1. Taxonomy (NCBI): domain Eukaryota; kingdom Metazoa; phylum Chordata; class Aves; order Passeriformes; family Tyrannidae; genus Pachyramphus; species Pachyramphus minor. The sequence goes on along the minus strand of VYXB01007634.1, from coordinate 26,574 downwards.
AATGAAATGGGATGGGCAGATAGGTTTGTCTGAGAGGTTTTACCTGAGACATGGGTGTTGACAAATCTGGGTACTTCCTTGTGGCGTTTCTTGCAAGTCACTTAAAGCTATGCCTATCTCCTTGTAATGATTTCTGGAAAATAATGTATATTTAAGGCCATGTCTATGTCTGATTGCTTTACTTAAGTGCTGTGTGATGATGGTGGTGATGACCAAAGTGTTACTACACTTTTGCTTTCTCTTGAGTAGACTTTGAAGAAGGGTGCGACAGACCATGAGAAGAGTGAATTCTTGAAGGAGGCACACTTAATGAGGTAGGGACAGCTCTGCCTCTGGGCACCCTACAAAACCAGCATCATGTGAAGATGGTGGCCTTCCAGAGGAATGAAAGCAACACTTTCCTCTAAACAAAGTATTGTGGCACTTTCAGGGTGTTCTCCTGTTTCTGCTAACAAAGTAAATCACTACTGATGAATCTTATGAAACTAAAGTCTAAAACAGATTAGCAAAATTTAAAATATATGTTGCAAGTTCAGTATGCTCATATCATTAATTTATTTGCGTTTGGACTGATGTATTTTGTTATCCGTGCTCATCTAAGACTAAGTTACTTGCTAAAGGCAATTGGACAACATTTGGCTAATCCCGTTTTACCAAAACAGATCAGAACCAGCTGTTGCCTTGAAGTTTTAACTTACTGTGGAAATTGTTTCTAAAAAATGCTCATATTTACCACTAGAGGCTGCTACATAACTTTTCTATTGAGGTAGACTTAATACATCTGTCACCAATGCAAGTATTTGACATAGGAAGGTTTGTGTTTCAGCTGGAAATCTGGTTTTCCAGAGTCTCCACAGAAATAAATAGAAGTTCAACTGAAGTTTTCAACTGGTAACATCGGACTAAGAGTGTAGTTTAATTTTCAGACACACTTCTGCACTTCTTTAACTTTTATTTCATGAATGCAAAATTAGAAGCATTTTTTTGAAAAATGAAGGATTTTATATGCACAGAAAACATTGTGTTATTAAATTTGAAATTGGTTTTCACAGCATTCTATTTTTGGTTACATATTTTTAAAAAAAATCTTGCATTTTTTTCTAACTTTTTCGACACACTGTGCCTGAATGAGGTAAGAGGCTTGTGAAAACCAGAATGTAACCATGTCATTAAAGCAAAAATTAATTGTAAACAGTAGCAGTTGTGTGTAAACATCTTATAATCTATTTTCAGTCTATCTAGCAGTCATAAACCCCATTAAGGTCTCTTTTCTGTGTTGTATGGAGATTATATGGACCCATAGTTAAAGTTTCTGAATCTTCCCCAATTCTCCTTTATTGTTGCATGTAACAATCCAAACCCAGAAATCCTGGAAGACTATATAATTGAAAATTGTTGCATTTAAATGTAAATTTAATACAAATGTAAATGTTAGTGTAAAACTTAATATGAACACCAATAAAATGAGTCAGAGAAATTAATAGAATAGAAAAATTTATGTATTCCTAGCAGTCATTAAACAATAGCAATAAAATGATGTATTTTTTATTATTTAATTTTTTAATATGAAAAAGTAACTCAGCTCACACATGGAGGACTTAATTTTTTTTTTAAGTTCATCTGTAAAGTCTCATAAATGAAATCAAGCAGAGAAAGGAAAAATAAGAGGACCTGTCTGTTTATAAACTTTAAAGTAAGGTTTATAAGTGCAGCTTTTATTTTGCATGCCTTTTTGGATGTTCATGAAAATTTGGATTATAGTGTTATGCATACTGGCCCAGTTAAGCTGGATATGGGACTATTTATTACTTCTATTATTGTTTTGCAGCAGTGGGAAAATTGAGTTGTCTCTATTACAAAAAGTCATTTGTTATTGGCAATTGGTTAGTCATTTGTGTACAAATATATGTAGGAAATTCTTGTCTGTATCCCATCACTTCGGACACAAGGAATGACAGCTCAGTGGAGAAAGGTCTGTGTTGATTGTCAGGAAAATGCCAGGTGCTCCTTCCCCTCTTTTTGTTCCTGAAAGTGACGAAGTTTTTCTGATTGAGAGGTATGTGCTAGGGGCCAGGGGGAACTGTCAAATTCTAAATCACACTTTTTGCTAAAGTTTTGCCCATACCTGAGATTATGTGAATTGAAAGAGGTTAGAAGGAAAATGTCCCTCTGTTTTATTTGTTTACACTTGCACATTTGACAGCATTTTGGGCACCATCACTTCTCCCGGTAGAGTCAAGTTTCTCTGACTGCTTATGCAATTGCTTTCACAGAGTGGGGAGAAGAAAACCATTTTCTAAAACAAGAGGTGTGATTGTAAAAGCACAGGCATGGACAGAGGCAAAAATATTTTTCATTCTTTAAAAAGTGCTAGGTCTGAGAGTGCCAGTTCCTCTGTGGTAATCTTTATCTTTTTAGACACACAGACAATTACTTGTATACCTGCAAGTATTTGTCCTGTTTATCTTGTTCCTCTTGAAAACGTACTGTGAAAAACAGCTCCCCTCTGAATTGTGAAAATATTCTATTGCACCTTGAGCTTTTACCTTTCTCTGTGTGTTTTTCTGAATCAGCAGTTCTACTAACTGTTAGTAAAATGTTAGTAAAAGTAATCTATTAAAATAATACAGATACTTTCAATGTACAGATGGCAAACCATGTTGTTCCTGGAAGAAAATGCCATTTGGCTACCTTTCTTTGCTTCCTGGAAATAGAATGAAGTGTGCTTTTTAATATGTGGGCATGTATTAGAGTGCCTGTCAAAGACAGTGCAAGCCTGTGTTTTGAAAGGATGTCCCGGAATTCTCTCTATGACTGAGTGAATCCAGGCACTGTGAGTTACTGAGTCGTATTATTTGTAGAAACAGGATTGTAAAAGCCAAACTGCTCATTCATTGCTTACAACTATATACACTTTGGTAGCTATCAACCAGCTGGATTTCTCATATGTAGTCTTACAATTGTTTCCTTCTCTTTAGTAAATTCGATCATCCCCACATTCTGAAGTTACTTGGTGTGTGCCTGTTAAATGAGCCTCAGTATCTTATACTGGAGCTGATGGAAGGAGGAGATCTGCTTAACTATTTACGAGAAGCCAGAAAACAAAAGGTAGGGTAAGGACCATGAGACTTATATGTTTAACCTGTAAGTGCCCACAGTTTCTCAGGTTTTTCCTTTCTCAAAGTCCATGCTGATTTTCAGCTGTTTCTGGTCCTGCAAATTCTGACTTGATTTTTCCTTAACAAGCCAAACTGTCCATGTTGAGACCCAACCTTCCATTCAGTGATGCTGTGAAGAAGATTGAATGTCATTAGATTGCTGACCAAAATTGTGGTTTCAGTCATGAGATGTCTGCTGAATTTCTCTCTGTAAAAATCATAACCAGTCCTTTGGAAAGTGATAATAAATTATGGTGGTCATGTATGTGGTCTACTAGACATCATAGGGGGTTTTTTTTGGTCTTTGAATAACGGCGGTATCATTAAGGTATGAGGCATAGTCCAGGCATATAAGAAAATACTATCTGTGTATCCTCAATATCTTTAGAAGGAAAGAGGAGAAAAAAATAAAGAATAAACAACCTGAGGTCAATTTTTTTCGTAGTTAGCATGCAGATTAAGAATATGAATAGTAGGATTGCAGGTCAAAATGACTCAACAATGAAATTTTATATCATGATAGCAATTATACAGTTCATTTACATGATCAGATCAAATCCACAGTCAGTATTGAACTGTACTGAAATGTATATACATGTATTCTATATGCCACACTGATTAATACAGAAAAAAGAAAACCTGATCTGATAGGGGGAGGAAATTTTCAGGATCCCATTTGTTCCACAGCTCTGAAGGTCCTAGAATACTTTTAGCCCCAAATCAAAGAACAGGATGTGTTCACCTTCCTTATAGTGTAGTGATTTGGCAGTTTACCCTGCTCCTAATTAATATTCACTCTATTGATATACAGAGATTTTGCACCTGTGCTTTGACTCTTTTGGAAAAATCCTACACATTTCAAATGAGGAAACAATACCATCTTTGCACAGGGAGGTTGTCATTTCTGAGCTGGTAAAACTGGAAGGCATGATTAACTTTGTCTTTCTTTCTTGTAGCTCCAGAACCCTTTGCTGACAGTGACTGACCTCTTGGACATATGTTTGGATGTTTGCAAAGGCTGTGTCTATTTAGAGAAAATGCATTTTATACACAGGTACAGAATTTATGTCCTTAGTCTTCACAGGTTAACCCACAGAGTCAGGACTAATTATTTTACCTGGGAAAAAATGCCCAGAAAGATGTCACAATATAAGAGGAAAGGGGAGAGTGCTGGGGTAAAATCTAATGTTACGCTTTTCTGCTAAATATCACCTGCAGTTCTCTCACAAAATGGTGGGCTACTCTAAGATCTGAATCCAGGACTTATTGAACTCTTGGCAAGAGTCATAATCTGTGCAACAGAGAGAAGGGCAGGTGGAGAGATCCAGTTTACTGTCCTCATCTGCCTAATGGGCAGCTTGGGAGGACAAAGACTTTTCTCAGAGAAGTACAGGGAAAAGATGAGAAGCAACAGGTATAACTTACAGCAAAGGATATTAGATAAATATTGTTCCCAATGCAAGATTAACCACTGAAACAGATTGTCCAAAGGGGTTGCGTCTTCTCCAGTCTTGAAGATATACCAAACTTAGCTAAGTGAAGTCCTAAGTCACATGATCCAACCTTGAGGTTGGCATGGCTCTGAAGAGAGGGTTGAATCAGATGGCTTACAGACATGAGTTATTCTGCAATGCAAACTCCATCCTCTTTTTTCTGCCTTACAAATCAGGGACCTGGCTGCTCGCAACTGCCTTGTGTCTGAGAAGGAATATGAGAGCTCCTCCCGGATAGTAAAAATTGGTGATTTTGGACTTGCCAGAGATGTCTACAAAAATGATTATTACAGGAAAAAAGGAGAAGGCTTACTCCCTGTCAGATGGATGGCTCCTGAAAGCCTTCTTGATGGTGTCTTTACAAATCACTCTGATGTCTGGTGAGTTACAGCAGCTACTAAATCCCACAACAAGAAAATATTGGTTTATAGGAGGAGTTATAAGGTTATATATTGCCATCTCTAGTAATTTTTAGGCTATGACAGATTTCCTCCTAGGTGATATTTTAATGGGCTAATGAAAATTTGGTGTCACAAATATATATATTATGGGTATACCTCTTTATGCTTTGAGCTCTAGCTTTGGATTCTGGATTAAAAGTACTTACGTCACTTAAACAATTTTGTACTAGGCTCACAATGTGGTTTTTGCTTGATTGGACAGTGAATTGACTGCCTGCATACTGTTGCATTTTGTTTTCCATTAGGTTTACTGGCATTTCATTCCTACAGCCAAATACTTCCCCCTTACCATTTCACCCACTTCAAGTGACTTCTTTATTTTGAAGATCAACTTTCTCAGTGTCATCAGAGTAAGGTCAAAGTACTTTGCTATGGAGGTTTATCTAAAGTGTGTATTTCAGTGGCTTTGAGTGTATGGTGAAGAAGCAGAGACCCCCCGTCAGGAGACATGAAAACAAAACCCCAAAAAAACCCACACCCACAAAACCTGAGATTCACACAAGTTTAGATTTCGTGGCCATAGGTACTCATGGTGGGTCATATCCATCAGTCTTGTCCAAGTCCTCAGCCCCCACACCAATCCATTTGACTGCCACTCTTGCACTTATCTAAGCAAGCTGTTTAGTGCTCTGTGCCAAACCAAATGAGGTGCTGATTGCTCCATGAGTGGTGCTTAGGAGAACTTGTCTCTCTCAATTTAAAACGTCACCTCTAGAGATTTCTAAACACTTGTTTAAGTGAAGACATGCTCAATCAGGGAGTGTTGCCCAGGGAAGATGTGGGTACTCAATATCTTCTGAGTTGCATCTCTTTGAGCCTGGGAAAGTGTGTCAGTTCTACACATCTATTTTAGCTGTTCCAGAGATTGGCTGAGGGACAACAACGAATTAAGACTTCTAACTTAATTTTTCTAACTGAGTCTTATACTTGGGTTAGACATATTTTAGCTGTTAATAAGGAGATTATTCATGATGATTATGGCTATTCATTTTTCTGTCTTCTATCTTTCTTTTTTTTCCTTGGTGGTGTTTTTTAGGGCTTTTGGAATACTAGTGTGGGAAACATTAACTTTGGGTCAACAACCATATCCAGGATTGTCCAATACAGAAGTTTTACACCATGTACGATCAGGAGGAAGGCTGGAGTCTCCAAACAATTGTCCTGATGACCTGTAAGTTAATTTTGTTTAAATGTTGTGGATAATATTTATGAGAAGCAAGAGGCTTGTTGCCAGTCATACCCACACGAAGCTGAACATCGTTCCTTTTTGTTTCCAATAAAACAGCTAGCACTAGTAGCTACCAGCCTGCTGTTAATTCATCCAGTAGTGCAACCTGTGAACAGGAACATAAGTGTTGAAGTTGGATGGTGGATATTGGGTTTTTTAACAGAGTTTTAGTGACAATATAAAGTCAATCTTGGGCATGAATCTGGTAGTAATGTGAGAATAGGCTGGGAGTACCTGATGGTATAGGTTAAAAGTTAAGATGGCCTTAAGAAAGAATTTACTGGTCTAGTAATAGTGGATATAACTAGCTTTCTCCATGGTCACTGCAAGAATTAGGCTAATATTAGAACATATGTGAAAAATAAACTGTGCTCTCTTTATAGATAGAACTCTTGCAGAAACCAATAAGGAAAGCTGAAGCAGTACAGGAAAAGGGAAGTCTGCAATTCTGGTTAGCCTTTAGCTGGGCTGGATAAATAAAGCCTTGAATTTCTATTTGTCTCTTGAGCACAAAACTCAGGTTTAATTGCAAAATTCTTGCAATTAAACCAATAAAATAAATCCATCTAGTGGATCAAACCCATACTGATGAGAAGTGTGTAAAGGAGGAAGCTTGACATGAACTCAACAATCACTCAATATTGTCTAATTTCACGTCTCAATTTCTTTATCACCCACCCTGTATAAGCAGTCACGACCAATGCATGTGACAGCTGATCCTGCAAATAGAAGGAGAGGCTACGGACAGTGAACAATTCTTACTCCTGAGGCTGAGGAAAAGGTTTGAGAATAATTCTGTGATTGGAAAACCAGTATTTCTGTGATAGATCTCACAGACAATTATCATGCTCTGAGTTACAAAAAGGATGATTATTTATCATTATGTAAATATAACAATTAATAAAACCCAAACCAAACAAAACCAAAAGCCCAGAAGCTTTAGCACTTGGAGAACTGAAGAGAGTAGGATTTTAAGAACAGAGGGAAAACTCAAAGTCACAGAATAAATGAGAACCAAAAAGCATTTTATTTTCAATATCTCCTGCTGAAAAAGGTTTTCTGACAGCTGTCCTGTGAACAAAAAAGCATAGGAGGCAGCTATATCTATGTACTAGTCTGATATTCAAGCTTAAGCAAAAGCTCATAAGTGACCAGATCTTCAGAAAAATCAAGACAACTTTGCTTGAAGTAATTTTTAGGGTTCCAGATCTTGAACTTAGCATAGCAAATAGGGCTTAAATACTGGTCTGCCTGTTGTAACTTGTAGGATCAGTGCCTAATAGCAGGAAAGCCAAGGAGCTGATGAGCTTAGACTCTTGAACCATCTTTTATCTCATTTGGGGAACACTCAGCACCTGCATGCAGCTTCTGTCAGTAGCACAAATAGCTTTTTGCTGCTTTCCTAGGTCATTAATGGCATGCCGGGATTCTTGACATTCCTGTTTCCCTCCTTGAGGTTTTGAACCTGCATCAGGACACCAGCCGTCAGTAATTGTCTCCTCGGCACTTTGGCTTGCTCATTGTCATTTGACAAAACAAACCATCACTGATAGGAAGAGAGTTCAAAGGCCAAAGTACTTCAGCTGAGAAGTGTTTAGGAATCTGTGGTAGGCTTACACTGCAAGTGCAAGTAGGGCTGGCACAGAAACCTTGGGGTGAAGAAGCACTAAGGAAGGTGGATTGGCTTGATTTTTTTTTCTGTTGGTTTTTTTTGTTTGTTTTTTTTTTTTGGCAGGGTGAGAAATTCTCCCCCTTACCTCCATAAGATTTTGCTCCAGGGACTAATCATCTACTTTTCCCCAAAGAAGTGTGGATAGGTAAATCTTGGTAATGAACAGGAAAAAGGGGCTTGGGGACCTATAAACGACACTCATTTATTGGAATATGAATTAGATCTACATTTGCAGTCAGATCCACATCTGGCACAGTCATTTGTGTGAGGCTTGCATGCAAAAGAATGCCAAGGTTTGGACTGATCTGAGCTAACATAGATCCTCAAAGTCTGTGGATTAGAGTCAAGAGAATTTGTACAAGCACTGTACCACTTGCTCACTTGAAGTTGCAGTTTCACAAAATTCTCAATCCCATGCAAATTCACACAACTGACTTTGATGAAGAAATTTTAATTTCGTAACTGAAAGCTTTTTGCTATTTGTCTCTGGGAATGGTCCCCTGGAGGGACTAAGAGAATGAGAGAGAAGAATGCATCAGATGAAAGCAGGGACTCTTCTTCATCATAACAAATTTTTCTAAGAAAATCCCACATTGATTATATTTTCCATTTCATGTGAGAAAAAATTGGTAATGCTGCCCTGTAACTTCTTTGCACTGTAGCACATTTCAGGAATTTTTAACTTTCAGCTTCCAGTATTGGATACTGAGTATTAGTTCTTTGTTTTCCAGGCCCCTGAAATTTAATTTGCACCATGTATGCAGCTCTATTGGACATATGCTTGTCAGTTGTTGCACCCAGATAAAACACAGGTGTGAAGTATAGGTGCGTAGGGTTACATCTAGGTGTAAAGGCTAGTTCTTAACCCTAACATAAACCTTTAGCTGATGCCGTGTTTGGAACTGTTATTTTTCATTTTTTTTCCTGAAAGGCTTTGCCTATAAAGTAGGGAAATCCTCTGAGTCTCTTTCTTATGCTAAAGTGATGCATTATTTGTCAACATATGTTTGGATCCCCAAATATACAGGAATATGCCCAGGATAAAAGCTATTTTTTGTAGGTAAATTGGCGTATTAACCTGACTTTCACCCTCTTGACTGACCTCGTGCTGATGCATTTCTGAGCTAGTGAAAGTTTATGTTGTGACTTAAAACTTTTGATACCACAGCATGACTTGAAAGCTAAATATTATGCCACAAATAGCTGTATATGCAAAATTTTCAGATATATTATGAGACAGCATGAAAGTTTTTGTCATTAGAAACATATGGCCTACTTGAATTAAATGCTTGGTGAAAAATACCAGTTCTATCTGGTATCAATATTTTAAGACAACTGAAAAGTCATTTAATGTAGGAAAAAAAAAAAGAAATATATTTAAAAAGAGAAAATTACAGTACTGAATGTTTCAGCAACAATTAATATCCCCACTCCTTAGCAAAACTGAACTGCTTTATAAAGCAGATTGTCCAATAAAAAATTAATTAAATACAGTGATTGGTCACACTCATGATGTTCTTGTTTCATAAGTGAAAAGAGGGTAGATTTAGATTGTATATAAGGAAGAATTTTTTAATTATAAGGGTGGTGAAAGACTGAAACAGGTTGCCTGGAGAAGTTGTGGATATACCATCCCTGGAGCTGTTCAAGGCCAGGTTGGATGGGACTTTGAACAACCTGGTCTAGCGGAAGATGTCCCTGCACACGGCTGCAAGGTTGAAAGGTCCCTTCTAACCCAAGATATTCTATGATTCTATGAGTTATGTATCATTTCCTGTTTCTTTCTTCTTCTGTTGGCTTATGGCTGGCTGTTTCTTCCTTTCAGTTGAAGGAGAGGTGTACTCCATCAGCTCTTTTACTTCATTGCTACACCTTCCACAAGGCTTTGCTCATGAGAGCCCAAGTGCTAATGTGGTGGAGCACAGCACCTGAACTCTTGTATTTTGCTTGGATATCCTACCAACAAGCACAACCAGAAAGCAAATTGTTTGGCTTCCAGCATCCAAGGCTGGAATTTAGTGTGACAGACACTTCGCTGACAGCAGAGGGAAAATCAGTTATTTAGCCTCACTTTGAGTCCAATTCAGTACTTTTCCTTCTATATTTCCAGTGTCATCAATAACCAGTATATTTGAAAGTAAGCAGATGAAGTGATCCAGTCTTATGAAGTCACTACCATTTTTCAGGTTCTTAAAATGGATTTTCAAAATTTCGTAGGATCATTTTCAAAAAACAGAATCACCTTGTTTGACACAGGATACAGGTCAATGAAAAGTGGTTTTGAAACAGTTTTTCTACTCACATTCTCGTCCAACACTAATATTTTAATGAAAAATATCATTGAAAAATCAGAAGTCAAGAGATTTTTCCCAGTTGTCGCTAAGGGTTTTCTGAAATACCCAGTTGTGGTGAAGGACGTCTTTTTAAGATGGATAAGCAAGGATCTGAGCAAGCCAATTCATTTCACATAACAGAGTAATGCCTGGTATCACATAGCAGTAGGTCTGGGAGGGTGTTTGTCAGGGGAGGGTTTGAACTTAAGGCTTAGAGGTAAATACTCCACATTCCATGAGCAGCTTCCTGAACAGACCTTTCGCTGGCTGTTCTCTGGTTTTGAGACTCTAAGACCTCTTTCCACTCCCAACACTTAGCATGTCCAGGTGTTGGCTGTGTTTTGGTTTTCAGCCTGTCTCCCCCTGGCTTTTGTAGGATTTGGTTTTGTGTAGCGTAAACTCACCTTGATTAAGGAATAAAAACCAGCCCTATCCTTTACACAAACAGGAGGTAAAGTTTTCCACAGAATGGTAAAAATAGTGTTGTACAAGGTGGGCTAAAATTCCTGCACCCGGAGGAAATTCATACCATTTTTGCCTTTGATGGGAAAACTTACTCCACTGTTTTGGTCTGGAGGCAGAAATCTAAATTAACCCTTTCTGTGCTAGAGGGTTTGCCTTGAACTTCCCCTAAATTTGAGGTAGCATGAGTTGAAGGAAGGTTAAATAAATTGAAAGCTTCAGGTTCATTTCTGGGTTTACGCACCCTTCTTTTTTTTTTTCTGTGAGAGTGTTTCCTCCTTGTCTGCTTCATTAGAAAACATTTCTGGCTTCTTTGGCGACAGTAGATATTAATGGTAAATGTGGTTTTTAGTGGTGGTGGGTTTTTTTGTGTTTTGGTGTTGTTGGTTTTTTTTGTTTGTTTGTTGTTTTTATGCTATAGCTGCTCCCAGTCTCAAAAATATCCATCTTTGAAAAATTAAAAGGTTTCACAGTGAGTGTTCCTGGAACCTGATCTTTAATTTTTTTTTTTCCTTTCCTCAGCAGCTGATGATAATCTTTGTACCACATAGAAAGTTTTCAGGCCAAACTTGCTTCTCGGGTGTTTAATGGTAAGTGTGGTGATGAATGATTCTATTATTGTTAATATTTACATTGTAAACTTTTCTTTTTCAGATGTGATTTAATGACAAAATGTTGGTCCCAAGAACCTCACAACAGACCTACTTTCTCTTATATTCATAACAAACTGCAAGAGATAAGACACTGTTCACTGTCCTTCACCCACTACCTTGAAGGCAAAGAGGGATCAACTGGAGTCATCAACCAAGCTTTTGAAGGTGAGTCTGGGCCAGGACCTGCTGTTCTTGGGGCCTCTTCCCTGTGAACAAAGTGGGATTCAGCAGTGCTTTTCATTGCATTTGCCATCATCTCAAATTCTCTGCCTATACGATGGAAACAGCAAAAATTTACCTTGGTCATAATGAACTTGTAAGGATTCGTTAGGTGCCACTAGGTATAATGCATTAGATAAAGCATGTATAAGATTACCAAGCAAAAAGGCCCAAATGAGGCTGCAATTGAACCTGACTCACAGAGGCATCCAACTTGCATCTAAATTTTTGATACTTCACAGCCCCCTTCCACTAATGTAAATGCTGAAGTTCCTTGTACAGCCAGGAAAGCCTTAGAAGGCTTCTATGTGGAAATCTGGTTCAATTTTCAAAGGCATCTATACCCTCTCCAACTGCTAAACATAGCTGTTAGACACTTACTAGAAGGAGTACTGATTCAGTAGTCTCCTGAAAGTGAGGTATAATTCAGGCTACCAAGTATGGCAGCCTTTATCCAAGCCCAAATTGTGATAGAATCAGGTCTTCCCTGTGCTCTGCACACTGTGAATGAACAAACTAGGTGATGTTAGGGAAGACACACTTAAGATACGGGACATGACAAAGCCCAGTTATGTCAGAACATTATTCAGGTTGTGAAGGCAGGAATTAAAAAAAATAGATGGTTCTAAATTTGAAGTTGTCTGTGCAACTGTGATTTAAATCATCTAAATATGGAAATGAATGTCCTGACTGGGTTAGAACAACAATCTCTTCACATCTTTCAGTAATTCCTTAGTAACTAAATATTGAGAAAGTGACAAATATTAGTAAACAATGTGACTGAATCTGCAAGAAGTAAGTTTTTTTCAGATGAAATTTTTCACTTTTGTTTCACTAATCTCTTTTCTTTCATTTGATCTGTTTGCATTCTATGGTTTTCTAAAGAAAAATATTGAATGGCAAAAGAGGTAACTTCCATTCTAAAAAATGGAAAAAAATCCCAAATCTGTCTGTTTCTAAAATATCTAAAGTCTTTGTTTTGGTGGGAATTTTTGGTGTTTTTTTTTTTTTTTTTTCTCCTTCAAATCAACTAGCACTGATAACCTAATCATTTCATGCTTTTTTAACAGCTGATTTTCCACCCTTAGGCCTTAATGAAAAGCTTTGTTCATTTGCATATAATAGAATTCCTTAGTTTCTTTAAGGGTATCTTTGTTCTGAATAGTGGCATTCAGGAAACAGATACTTAGTCTGGCACAAATCCAAGCCTGGCATTAGCTCAGGAAAGGAGTACAGCCAATTAATTAGGCACTATGCCCAAGCTAATAACCTCACATTTCGGATAGACTTTATCTCACCTAAATGTAGCTGTCTACAAGCTAGGAGTCCTTTTCTAGATAGCTCTATAGTCAGAAGTAGAAACAGATATCTCCAGAAAGTGACAACTCATGTTTTAGGCATGTATCATAGCATGAAAGGAGTCACCTTTTGCTTTAGTCTTCACTAATGATGGCCAGTGTCTGGGTGATTTGCTAAATTCATGGAGTGAATACACAGAGTTGCAGGGTGGGTAAGATTGGAAGGGACCACTGGAAGACATCTAGTCCGACATCACTGCTCAAGCAGAGTCCCTTAAGCACATTACTCAGGATCACGTCCAAAATACAACATCTCAGATACAGTATCTCAGCCTAGGTGTTTAATATTCAGATGGCTACAGGAACACAACATCCACTGGGCACGGACCGGGCTTGTATTGATTCAACTGCTCACACCTACTCCTGAGCTACTGTGGTTCCTAGCTTAGACATCTCTGCACTGCTGATTCCACAGGTGACAGAGGCATCAAAACTAAGGGAGTTAAAAAATTCTTGTGGCATATCTGCTAAAATCTTTATCAGTGCTGAAAATTCTAAAGAGAAGCCTACCCTTCTGCTGCTTGGAACTGGGGAGAGAGGATGGAATAAAAGTTGCTGTCCTTTTTAGTGAAGCAGACCTGGCGCAGATGTAACATGAAAGAATTTTAGTTTAGGTCTCTGTAAATCTCTGTTTAGCATGTGTCAACTAACCATAATCTTTTCCCTGCTGTTAACTTGCTCAATCTAGGTAAATAATTGTTTTCAACAGGAGGACAAATATATATTCTTAATGTAAAAACCATTATTTTGTCAAGATTTCAGGTTCTACCACACAGCAGAGATCACAGAGAAAAGCCATTGCTTTGTTTGTTTGCCAGGAACAGAAGTAGTATTTTTAGAAATTACCAAGTTGTTGTGAAGAGAAATATGGATTGAGTCTTCCATGAAAAGTTTCACTTTAAATGATAAAAAATTACAAAATCAGTTTACTGCAGAAAATGTTGTTGCATAATGGACTTTCAGGGTTGTCCTAATAATAATAGTACTCCATAATGCATGTTGTATTCAGGGAATCTGTTGATGCCGGTCACTTTTAAAATCAGACTCCATTAAGCCTGTTTATAGTAACTTAGTTGGTAAAATCAGACCCACTCTGGTAAGCAGGATAATTCAGTGTAGGAAGAGCTTTGGCTCTCAGGGCTCATGGTTGGCACACTCTCTCCATGAGCCTTAAACTCTTCCCCACTAGCTACTGTGTTTCTTCTTTTGGCTTTCTCCTATTCTTCCCTTTCCATAGGTTCTGCCCAGCTGCTGTTGCCACTGGAACAGGAAAACAACGTAACTTTTTTTNCCTTTCCATAGGTTCTGCCCAGCTTCTGTTGCCACAGACCCATTGCTGGATCTCCACTGGAATGGGAAAACAATGTAACTTTTTTCATGCTTCTGTTCAATGTTTTCATGCTTCAATTTTCAAAACTCCTCCATAACTTCTCCTCAGACTCATTTGGTTTTTCATATAGGGAATACCCATCAGGAAACAGGATAGCTTGAATTTTATTCATCTACATATCATGCTTTCATTTAAATGTATTTACAAAACTAAACACTTGATTAGCTCTTTACATGTCTCCATAATGCACAATGCTTATTTTCCTGTATATTCATAGTTCTTCTGTGCGTTACCTTGTTCTTTACCCAAGTACAGTCTTTATAAGCCCATTAAAATGTTATGCTGTGTACTTGACTGAAGGTCTAGTGATGTCTAGTGATGTTGTTGAATTCCCTGATAAGGGAGACATGCATGTTAGTTTTCTGTAGCTCTCCAGACTTATATTAATTCAACAGGTTTTTTCTACCTGCAGTGCAAATCTCATGCAGTAATAATATAAATAATGGCCAGACTTCGCGAACGAAGATCTGTGGAAGGTCTTTGTACGCCTTCCAGCCTGCGCATTGNATGTTGTTGAATTCCCTGATAAGGGAGACATGCATGTTAGTTTTCTGTAGCTCTCCAGACTTATATTAATTCAACAGGTTTTTTTCTGCCTGCAGTGGACTTCAGAGAAATGTGGGCTCCAGAAACAAGATTGATTTAAACAAGAAAAGGCCATTCAAGTTCTAACTAAGCTTCCCAACTAAAATGTATGCTCCATTATGACCCTGTTGAAAACAGTTTAGGGCTTGGAATATGTCTTAGTTTGTAATTTGTAAAATAATGTATAGTAAGTAAGTGATTTTAAAAATTTGCACTAATTTTGAGCTGGAACTAAGTGAAGTACTTGTGTTTGTAGTAGTAGTAGAAAGATGACAGCCAAAACAAATCCAAAAGACTGTTCCATGATGGATTGTCCTAGACAACATTTTCCAAAAATGTTACACGGTCATTGGCCTTTGTGTGTAATGAAACTCCTGTCATGAGCCTCCTGCCAAGAAATGTTTGCTCTCACCAGGTGACCTGGTTCCAAAAGAAAGAGACAAATGTCAAGCAAAGTGAAACAACATGCCTCAAAATAGCTGTGATACTTAGCCTTACATGGAATCAGGCATCTTTCAAATTGTCTTGAGGTTTTCCTACTTGTAGGTAGCCACGGCTTTAGTAGATCCATACATGCTGTCAGTGCTTTTCATAGGTGGAAAAGCTGAAAAGCATTAGATTTTCTCAGTAGCCTTAATGCCAGTGCAGCATGACACACAGATGGCAAGTGTGGGTGAACTAATACAGACAGTATGCTAGTGGTCTGGGCAGCACTCTGACAGGATAGCATGGGGATGGTAAAAGAGACACATGCTGTGCTATTGCAAGAGTTACCCTTCTAAAGCAGGTATCAAGTGTCAATAAATACGCCTGAGCAATACCAGCACCTCCTGGCACTGCTGCTTTGAAAGGGAGGGAAGAAAACTCAGGACCAGGGTCTACCAGTCTAGAGTTTTTCTTTCTAGCTCTTACAGGCTTTCCCAGGACATTGACTGTGGGCTTAAAGTGGCAGTAATGATATTTATTTGAGTGAGGGCAGCTCTAACCAGCTGGAGGACTGAGACACCAGTGGGTTTTGAATTCAACGGGACTTTACTGAGCAGAGGCGCTGTCACCAGAGTCCCCATTCATTGCTGAAAGATAGTCTGTTCTTCCCCCAGTTGCAAGAGGTGCAGTGTGCTAGAGGGATGGCCCTGCGTTGCTGTAAAAATAACTGGACCATCTATTTTCAGACATAAATTTTTACATTTGCATATATAAGACAGTCCTATATTTTTTCAGGTCCCAAGAGTGCCTCTTTACAGATGGAAACACCTGTTTGATTTGGCAAACGTTTTTGCCGACATCTGACAACTGGGCATTAAGCAGCTGGAGCGACTCCTTGCCTTTATGACCCAGGAGGACTATTCTTATCAGGGCTGTTCCCCACAATCCCTTTTGGTCCTATATGGAAAAGATGTCTAATTGCTCAGAAAAAGTACCTCCTCTGGTGAGAGAAGATGCAGGGCAGTTGGATGAAATCCAGAGTAAAAGACTAAAGACTAAAAGGAAACGCATTTGGCCTCAAAATGATTTTTAAATGATTTTTAATGACTTTTAAATCCCTAAGCTGGAGATGTTGCTTGAAAAATGTGGGAAGATAAAGGAGTCAGAGTTTTGTAATGTTTCCTTTTTTTGCTTTTCTTTCCAAAGCTAGTCACTCAGTGTATTTATTCTTTCAGTAGTTCAGGTACTTGCTAAAACTGTCACTTGTACTTTTTTTAAACCTCTGTACAAAACTTTGCACTGAGGGGATTTGTTATTAAAATATAGAATCAGTGATTTCATCATTAATTATATATTGCACTCTCTGCTGACTGAGTAGCCCCTGTTTTCTGTTCCCCATGGAAGAGTCATCAGTTTATTTTCCTAAAGCCAACTGCCATTTAAAAACTGTTCCACACAACTCTCTGAACGTAAAGTAATCACTTGGGCAAACGGAAGCTTCTCTAAAGCAGATGTGTTGATAAGAGACATTTTTAAAACCTTGCATCTAGTCTCCTTTGTATTTTTCTGAAATTCAATAATCCTCTCCCCACTTAGCTTAGTGAGTGGCTGACCCAAAGCCAGCAGAGGTCAGAGAAAAGGCTTCTTCTAAAAGAGTGAGTGGAAAAGGGAGACTTGACGGTGTGATTTCTTATTTGTATTCTGGATAAATGCTGTTTGATTCCAGAGGATGCATGTGAGCCATATGATGCTGCAATTAAAGTCATGTTAATACTTTGTCTCGGACAGAGGAAAACAAACTACATGATATAATGTTATAAGAGCTGACATCCATGTAGACAGATGTGGATAGATATAAGCAACTAAAATGTGAGCACTGCATTCACACTGTTTGTCTAGGCTGTTTGACAGTCAGTAGAGAGATGTAGACACATTCAGAGGGTGTTAATGCATTAAGGCAAGGATGTGAAATAAATATCTCCACAAAGCAATTCATTCCTCCTTTCTCTCTCTGTTGACTGTAATGACAGCCTAGACAAGGAGCTTAAACTGGACATGTAAGACATGGGTCCTTAAAACTTGGTAAAATGAATCCTGCTTTGTGACCTGGAGAAGGAGAGTGCTTTCCTATTTGTATAGCCTTATTGCGTTGCAACAAATGTGGAATTGGTCTTTTTTGGTGCTTTTATATTATTAACTATAATAAACTAGAAAAGAATCATGTTTATATCTGTGATTCCTCAGACAGCTTCTTGCGCACAGAGATTTCAATTCACAGATATCTAAAAAGTCTATTAAAATAAAAAGAAAGGCAGGCAGTCAGTGCTCCAAGCAGGTTAGAGCTGAGGAAATGCAGGATGAACAAAATTCTCACTTTTAACACATTTAGTGTCTGACAGAATAGCAAAGCTCCGTGAGTCATCCTCAAACCATGCAAGATCATATGCTTCATTAGACAGGAAACACAGATATATCTCCACTGATATATAATACAGAGTGGAGTATTAAAACGGATATATATTTGTTCTATTTATATTCTTACTGGCAATGTGCAGAAACTGAAACACAGCACCTCCAGCTCCAGGTGGCCATCAGGTATCAGGAAAATATTCTCTACACAGGAACTATCTCCTTGAGATAACGAACATAGCTGAGGTAGGGAAGTCTAGGCTCAACAGACTCGACAAAGGTATGTCATGAAGTGATTCTCTTGAATGTGGTTGCAGCAGCCATGCCAGTAAGGCAGCCAGTCTCTTGTTTACTGCCACATACATTGTGTGGCAGTGACAAAACATAGATTATGCATGAGAAAAACAGGAAGGTATCAATGAGAAAAAGCAAATGTGGCTGCACTTCTAAATACCTTACCATAGTGAAGGTGCTAAGCGTTGCATGGGATTACGTTACCCAGATTTAGTAATGTCTCAGGATAGCCACTTAGCTGGTGTAAATTGGTGGTATCACACTGGTTTCTATGGAGCTTTGTTAATTTATGCTAGCTGAGGATCTGGCCCTGAAATAGCTGTAATAGAAGATCAGCATCTCTGGATCAGTTTGTTCAGTCTCTACCAATCAGCTTTTCTACTGACATTCTTTTTCTTCTTAAGTGTTGTCACCTTCTTGAATTTAAACACCAAAAAAAACCTTCTACTTATCAAGACATCACAAAAATTTGCACCCTTCCAGGCAGGACTTCAAAACATGTTGTGAGCCCTCAGAGTCTACTAAGCAGTCAAGGAAAGACACCACAATCATGAGGCAGCACCCTGGCTACTCTATGGCAGGAAGCAGCCAACTGAGATGCTGAGACTGGGAAGGGAAAACACAGATTTTATCAGGTTAGGACCAGTCTCCTCAGAGGAGGCTAAGCAAGCAAACTTTATTCCTCATTATGTATGAGTCAGGCGATCATAGTTTCTTGTGTCAATTAATGCATGGCTCTCTAGAGTGAGCTTCTGCCTACCCCTCGAGAGATGTACTGTAATTAATTTACCTGCTTAGTTTAGCTCAGGTGCTGTGATTTATGCACAAGCTTGAAACATAAGATTTAAGCTTTAAGCACAGCACAACGAGGAAAAGTGTCCAGCAAGCTCAAAGCAACATGAATTTAGGACCCGAGACGTGTCTGTCCAAGTACAATGCTGTTTTGAACTTGCCATTTTAGCTATTGGAAGCAGTCTACACGAGAGAGCTCAGAGCTCGGTGGGAACTTGCTTCTCAGCAGAGTACTTTTTGGCCTGTACAAAGCTCTGGTCTGACAGAGCTAGCTTGTCTCGTGCCCTGAGGTAGGTTGTTTAAAGTGAACACGGGTAACTCTACACTATGCGGCAGCTCACAGTGTAGACAACTCCTCAGAATTTAAGCATTTGGAGTTGACTCCCCAGCACGACTTCAGATTCCATGAAGGTGTTCCTTGGATGTCTCCTCTTGGGGTGTTTTGTTGACTCAGCCAGGCTTTGCTTGTGAAATCTGAGGGGATCACATCACATGGTTTATCCTGCATTTACTCACGTATAACACAGCATGACTATACATCAATCAACTAATTTTAGCAATGTTAAAACTGAAGAGAAAATAATGTTATCTCATAAATATACTGGCCTGCTTCCCTACTCCAGTTTCTCTCTATCTTCCTTCAGTTTCTTAATGTTTTTTTGAAACGAGGTTATTCAAAATTCTCTGAACTGACTTTTGGGTTCTCATGGTGCTGGTGTGCTTCTAGCCCTCACATTTCTAGGGTAATTTCACACCTTATCATGATTTTTTTCTTCAATTGTTCATTTTCAGTATTTTCTGTCTCCATCCATCCTTTTGCTCCAACTAAATCAGCAAAAAAATTATTTGCTTGTTTTGCTGACTTACACAACAGTCCAGCATTGCACTATATAACTTGAGATCTTTGTGTAGCTTCTTTGGCTTGTAGAGCAGAGTGGTGCTAGGCACTGAGTACTGTGCTAAGAGATGACTCAATAGTGAAGGAAAGGGCAGTTACAGTCAAAAATCTCACTGTGAAAATGGCAGTGTATCTTATACATGTCATGTTGTAGGAGAAAGGTCATCAATACTTCCCCCTTTGGGTATGATAAGAATATTCTGCAAAAATAGGCTTTCTTGATTATTTAATTACCAATGCCCAAGAAGTAAACCCAAGGCAAGGTACTTGATTTTTTAGATCTTTTTCTCTATAATGAGAAACACAGTGGTGCATAGGCTGAAAAAGGATTATAATATTTAATATATTCCGTAGTTCTTCAGACCTGTTGGGGAAAGAATTAGTAATGTATCTATATATCTGGTAAAAATATCTCAGTGACCTCATACTCACATTTGTGTAAACATCACCTCATCAGTTCCAGATACTTATACAGGAAACAAATCTGAATGCTCCTCTAGTGTTCTATACTTAGGTAGGTCAGCCGGCATATGTCTGGTCTGTAAATACCCAGTTTTACTTGGGTCCTTATTTTAAGGTTTCCCTCTTAAGAGTTTGCTGTAAACGTGCCCTCAGCATTTGCTTGTGTGCTTTTTTCAAAGCAACTTGCCCCTGGAGGCTCCCATTAAAAGCTTTATTAAACAAACAAACAAACAAAATACAAAGAAGAGCTGAACTGATTGGTAAAGTCTTAGTTGGGGTTGAATTACCAAATATTGCTATAATAACCTTGAACTGATGAAGTGAGTATCAAATGATTTTTCATTGCTGTCAGTCACTGTGGTATGTGACCATAGTTTGCTCTGTGTCCCAAACCCTGTCTTGCTAACGGGTTTCTAAAACCAAAATTCTCTTTCAGACTTTTACTGATAATATTCCCTGATGGACTCTAGCACTTGGAACACATTTCTCACTTTATAGCTGGGAGAGATGTGTGATTATAGTGGCATAATAAATTGTGTGTTGCCTGGTGGAACAGCACAACGGTTGCAATTCCTTTGAACACATAACCCTGAATGTCACAAGCTTAATTTTCCAGTTATGAAGTAAAATAAGGAGGGAGTGTAGTAAAAGAAGGTACATGTTGCAGTAAACGCAAAAAATAACAACATTTATAACTTGAGCATTTAGTTAAACCTTTTTATATTTTTAAAATATATATCCCCTGCAATAGATTTCAAGCAACTATGTATATGTGAACTGCATCAAATTAAGGAAAAATAGAAAGTTTTTAAAAATGGGAAAACCACAATGGATTGACAAGTTTAAGCTTCTAGAAAGACAGAATACTACAGGTCCTCTAGAGAGAGAGTATATAATGATTTAGTAAATATAAAACTGCCTATGTTAGAGGACTCTGTAGCAGTATTATTAGCAGGGTTACTACAAAGGTACAGATTAAAATCACTTTGGCTTTATGCAATCTATCTTTACAATGAAAGGAAACAAGTCATGTATTCATAACTGTATTGCTGCCTCTGGAGGTATGAATACTGATGACCAACCTTCCCCAAGTGATTTGCTTAAAGTTCTAATCCACACAGGCATTAGCAGAAAATGAATTTGAATCATCAGTCACTCCTTATGCAGTCACTAGATCAACTTTCTCCAACAGCTGTCTGATTTTTTTTGCCTTCAAATACTACATGCATATTACTAGGCTGTTGTGGTTTTTTTATTATTTTGGTTTGGTTTTTGTTTTTTTTTTAATGCAGATAATGAGATTCCATGTGCAGATTCAGACAGTGTTCTTTCAGCCACATTAATGGAAATAAGGAATCAAGAGGGCTTAAATTACTTGGTATTAGTCAAAGGAGGCAAACAAGATGAAGGAAGCATCAATTCTACTGAACTTACTTAAGTCTGGTTCCCCCGGAGAAAGAAGAGAAAAACTCTTCCAAAGAAGACAGAAGCAAAGGGAAATATTTTGCTCATCATCATACTTACAGAGTTGTTAAAAAAAAACCTCAACAACTTTTTAATAAAGCTATCAGAAAATATAATAAGATACTAAATTATGTGTACCAGAATAAGACAGCAATTATGTATCCTTTGATTTTCTACATGTTAAGGCTTGGGTGCTTCAGAGGAGATAGTTTAAGGTAATAAAACATGTATCAGACAATAAGTGATTTTACTGTGGTATTGATTAAACTGATGCAATCACATGTGCCTCAGATACAGACAGGCCTTCAAAAAAAGGGAGCACTGGTATGCTGTTTCAAGGAGCTGACCAGCATGTTCATGAAAAAAAAAAGAACAATTGCTTCACTGTGCACAAACAAGATTTTAAAAATTGAAAAAACAACATAAATGCTGAGCTTCAAATCAGAAAGCAATCAATGAAGGTTATCCACTGCTGCAGATGGTCCGCTTCACTATTTAATTTAAACAAATGCTTGCAATCATCTTGCATATTAAGTTGCACAGCAAATGGTCTGTGAATCTGGAGAGTTCTGTTTTCTTATATTTCTTTTACTTTCCCTTTTTAATGTTCATCATCCTCACTTATTTTTTATGAGACTGGGTGAAGGGAGATACTTTTCCTTGGTGTGTTTGGAGATCAACTCAAAGTATATAATAAAATTAAGTTTAAATCATTACTGGATAAAAAACAGAAATAAACTTTTCAGAACCTTTCGTCATGAGCAGTAGTTAGCAAATTATGCAGAACTGTTCACTGGCATCTTTCAGGAAGCTAGAAACATGCTATGATTTTATGCAAATATTTGATAATGTGGCACACTGGAGAGTAGTAATGGCACTATCCCATGTCAGAATATATACATTTTCAAAATGCAACTCCAATGAAATCAAGCTTATAAAGTTTCTTAAATGGAGATTCCACACAAATAAACAAGAAATTTGGACTTTGGCTGTTTTACTCAAATGAAATAAAAATTAAGATGTTTTGAATTAGGATTCTTCAAGATCCCTGACAAAACCCATTGAAGCATTTTGTAAGTATATAAATAGATTTGCTAATAACAACAGTTGCAACACTTTGCTATTGTCACCACACTGTGAGCAACAGATAAAAAAATAAATACTGTATTTTGTTTCCTTCCTCTTCAAGTGCTTCTTGATTGGTTGTACAGCCATTCCTTCCATTTCAATAATATAAATTTACTGATGTTTACTAAGCTGTAGCATGTGTGACCCAGAAACTAGAAGGAAGGCACAATACCTAACCTTCCCCATGAGTCATGCATACAGTGTGATCATGAGCATGGCCCTGCTCATACACTGGGGTTACAGTCAGTTGTTGTTTCTGCTGCTGCTCAGGGAGAGGACTCCTTCCCCTGCTCCCGTGGGGTCCCTCCCACAGGAGACAGTCCTTCACGGACCTCTCCCATGTGAGTCCATCCCACAGGCAACAGTTCCTCACAAACTGCTGTCTCATGGGTCTCCCCTCCACACGGTGCAGTCCTTCACTAATGAGCTGTACTGGGGTGGGTCCCCCACAGGGGCCACAAGTCCTACCTGGGAAAAACCTGCTCCAGTGTGGGCTTCCTTCTCCATGAGCTGCAGATCCTGGCAGAACCCTGCTCTATCTTGGGCCTCCCACAGGGTCACAGCCTCCTTCAGATATCCACTTGCTCCCGTATGGGCTCCTCCATGGGCTGCAGGTGGGTCTCTGCACCCCAATGGGCTGCAGGGGCACAGCTGCTCCACCATGGTCTACACCACAGGCTGCAGGGACCTCAGCTCCAGCACCTGGAGCACCTCCTGCCCCTCCTCTGCACTGACCTTGGTGTCTGCGTTGTTATTCCCATGTTCTCACTCTGCTCTTCCTTGGCTGGAATTTTTCACTGCACAATAACTTTCTGTTTTTAAATACGTTGTCACAGAGGCACTACTATCACTTTTGATTGGCTTGGCCTTGGCCAGCAGCAGGAAACCCATCCTGGAGCTAGCTGGCATTGGCTCTACCAAACAGGGGATGCTTCTAGCAGCTTCTAACAAAATCCACCCCTGTAGCCCCCCGTGCTACCAATATCTAGCCACAGAAAGCCACTACAGCAGGGAAATGGATACTACCAGGCCCGTGTTTGTCTTTGGCCATTGGCAGACTCTCTCCAGTGGCAGATCAAGGAAAAGAGTCAAGAAATCCTTGAGTTCACCTGTCTTTACTTCCAAGGTTATAGGTTTTAAAGAAGTATATACGGGTTTAAGGGTAATAGTGTCATTTACAAGAAATATGTGTTTAGAGGAAATCCTGACATGTCAGAAAGGCTGTATGTGAGATAAGGGTACAAGTGAAGAAGTTGTTGTGACCGCACTGGTGTGACACACTTCTGAGAGAACTCATCTTCAAGCATAAAGGCAATAACTTGCATTCTTAGTTACTTCCTTTAAGGTGTACAGTGAGACTGAGTCTAGGTTGTGATGTCTATGTAGTCAGAGAAGGTCTGTAAGTCAGAGGAAGCCACCTAAATAAGAGGCGGTATCTGTCCTAGTAAAAGTCCCTCTGCAAGAGCTACGGTAACCAGAAAGTGATGTCTGAACTCTGAATCATAAATGAACAAGGGTCAGCCATGCCAAAACCTTCTGAACAAAAGCATCATTCTCAGGCTAGTATAAGGCACATGAACCCAATCTTCAGCTGTTGTAAATCAGTTAAATATATTGAGCTAAGCTGGTGCAGAGCAGTAGGTAAACTCTTTAGCTTAGATTTGGCCTGAGACAGGCAGACCTATACCCAACTAGTTCCTAAATGAAAGATGGCTAATCTCCTTAAGTCTTCTCCTCTCCATTTTGTTGCTGAGCAGCACACTATATGGTATGGAATACCTCTTTGGTTAATTCAAAGCATCTGGCTGTTTGTGTCCCCTCCCAAACTCAGTCTATTCACTGGGGACGGGGAGCAGTGTGAAGCAGAGAAGGCTTTGAATCTGTGCAGGCACTTTTCAGTGAGAACCAAAATATTACTGTTATTAGTATTGTTTTGGTTGCAAATCTAAAAACAAGGCGAACTGCTATGAAGAAAATAAACTCCAACCCAGCACAGTCTCTAACCTGCCAGGGAAGAGGAGATGTGTGACCTCAGGTACTGATCAGGGGATGCCCTAGGTGAGTCTCTGGATCACAGCCAGTTACTGTCTCAGGCTCTTCCACGTTCCTTGGTGCCAGCACAGACAACTGGAGAGATCACTGAGACACAATGGTGAGCATACTCTACACATGGTACCACACACATAACCCATGAGTGCTGGACTCTCAAATGACTATGGCTGAACTCTGAGCTGTGCTTGGACAGACAGGGACATATTGTGTGTCTTTAGTGGGATTATTTAGTCCTGCAGCTGCAGACTTGACATTCACGTGAACAGATGAAAAATATTCCACTTCTACCTGTGATTAGTATTTACTATAACCTAACACAAATGCTGCGGTGATTAATTAATATTTGTAAATTTTTTTTGTAAATGTGAAGGGCCAGGGCAGATGCTACTTGTTTACTAAGGCAGCATTTTCAGTGGCATCAATTCTAGGTCTTCTACCTTCATGTCCCTTGGTCTACAGCAGGTGGTAACACTCAACAGTCAGTGGATTTCTGTTTTTCAGAGTTGCTTGCAAGGACTTTTCAGCTGATCATCAGTCACATACTGATGACCAGATCTATCCAAAACATAGATACCTCGTGCTTTCCATTTGGGATCATGATCAAGATCCTACAAAGGAAAAAAAAATATTTTATGACAAAAATATTGAGTCATTACTGGATCAAAAATAAAATTATGGAAATTGTGTGTGTGTATTTGCTGTTGAGAGATATGCCAGGCTTTAGTGGGATTCGCTCCCATGATCCCCATGTGCCATAGAGGGAGCAGTCAGCAATTCAATGTGAGCAACAGGAACATGGCTCTTGAGAGCTCTCAAGGGGAAACTTATACAGTTTGAAAAAATGATTTGTTGAGATATGAAAGACAAAAGACATGATTGCTTGCATCACATTGGACTGAAAAATTTGGGTGTTCAAGATGATTTTTTTGCCTTTTTTATGTTTAACATTCAGGTCTCATCTTCTCTGGGAGACATTATTGTCAGTCATTCAGTGGCATGATCACAAGATTTGGGAAACTTAAAAATGACCACCAGAAAGGCAAAAGGTTGTGCAGCTACACTGCTAACACAAATTTTTTTCTATTAGTCTTTGACACCTGCAGAAACTAGGTGGTGAGAGCAAGAAAGGCAAGAACTAAGTTCGCCTCAGCCTAACTTATCTGAGAATCTCAAGCCAGGGCCCAGGGTTGAACCCAAACTTGGTTTTCCTCAGATTTCCTGGTACCCTATATAACAGAGACTAGTAACATCCTCTAGATCACAAGGTCCCTCAAACTTTGATTCCTTCACCACTTGTATAAAAGGGTGCAAAGATCCTTACAGCAGTGTCACTGGACCCTTGCTCTTCACAGCTGTTGTCAGCAGGGAAAGTTTTACCATGTCTTCCACTTGACTAGTGATTCCAGGTTATTTCCTTTTTTAAATTTTCCTTGACATCTGTGGCATGCTGTCTGTGATGGTTTGAGTCAGCAGTTATGGCTTTACTGAGCATAAATGGATGAAATTGGTCCTCTGTAATTCAGGTTTAGGACTATGCATTTTCATAATAACTGTGAGGGCAAGCTTTGTTCTAAATTCAAATTTACACCTTTCTACACAAAGCTGATATTAATTCAGCTATCATCATCATGGCTTGG
>VYXB01007631.1:101781-128961 GCA_013397135.1 Pachyramphus minor | reverse complement strand
CGGCGGGACCCGCGGGCACCGGGGCGGCTCCGAGCACCCCCCGGCTCTGGGGAGCGGGTGGGTCCCTCGGCCGTGCCCCCCCGCAGCCACTGACCGCGCTCCCCGCCGGGCCCGTTGTCCCCCCGGGCCCGCTGTGCCCATTCCGGCGGGGGTCAGGGTTCCGTCCCCCCTGAGCTCTCCGTCCGCAGGGTGACCATGAAGGTGGTGAACCTGAAGCAGGCCATCCTGCAGGCCTGGAAGGAGCGATGGAGCGACTACCAGTGGGCCATAAACATGAAGCGGTTCTTCCCCCGCGGAGCCACTTGGGACATCCTCAACCTGGCAGGTCCGGGGGGACCGGGGCGCTTCCCCCTACTCGCTGGGCACGCAGGGGTGTGCTGGGGGTGGGTTTTGGGGTGTCACCTCCCTGTGTTCCCCTCTCTGGGCTGCGGACAAGGGTATTTTGGAGGTCCCTGTTGCACTTTGGGCTCTTCCACCCTCCCCCCATCCTTGTCACACCAGAATGCCCTTTCCCAACCCCTTCAATCCATTCCTGGGTGTTCTCCCCAGCCCGGATCCATTTTGGGGTCGTTCCTGCCTTTTTCCTGCTGCGAGGGTTCAGGAGTCCACACAGGCTGGCTTTTAGGACTGAGTTGTGCCAGGAGGGGATTAGTTTGGATAGTGTGGCAGATTTCTTCATGGAAAAAGTGGTCAGGTGTCGGAACAAGCTGTGGTGGAGTCACCATCCCTGGAAGGGTTCAAAAACATGTGGATGTGGCACTTGGGGGCACGGGTTGGTGGTGATATGGCAGTGCTGGATTAAAGGTTAGACTTGGTGATGCTGGAGGTCTTTCCAGCCTTAATGATTCCCTGGTTCTTTCCCTGCACAGGAGCCAGGTGCTGCTCCTGATGCCTCTTCCCACCCTGGCTAGGGGGGGTTCCTTTTCCCAGCCCGATTCAAGGGCATTTCACACAAATCCTGCCAAAAGCTGGGACCTTTGGTTTAAAGATTTGCCAGGCTCTCCTGCTAATTATAGAAACTTGGTGCTGGGATTTTCCCTGTGCAGCACGTCCCGGGATAAATAAACAGAGCCAGGGATCGCTGCTCCAGGGGGTTTAAAGGGAACCAGCCCCACACAGGCAGCAGCTCTCACACCTCCAAGGGGGGAATCTTTCTCCAGTGGATATTTTTCCCCTCTCTCCACCTTCCCAGTGGATTTTCCAGCAGTGTCTGGGTTTTGTCAGACCCTGAGCTGCTGTGGCCGGGTTTGTTCCCTCCGATGTGGGGCTGGAGGGGCCAAGCAGGAGCTGTGGCTGTGGGGAGATGGATTTGCTTTGGATGGATTTGCTGGGTGTGGGGGTGGTTGGCTAGAGGACCATTCCTGCTGCTGCCCAGCTGGTGCCCAGGGCTTCCTAGTGCCTCTTCCCACCCCAGTGGCACCGGCTCCTGCTCCGCTGGCAGCGAGGCCTGTGGGGTGCTTGGTGTGGGCTCGTCTGTGTATCCCCAAAAACGGGGCCAGAGGTGGTAATTCCCTGTGACTTCTGTAGGAACAGGTTTCTCCTGGCCCACACTCAGCCAGGGGGAGGCTCAGCAGCCCAGGCTTTGTTGGGGGCAGCCCATATGCCAGGAGGGGAAGGAGCCATGTCCCCTTTTCCTTTTGGGAGCCCCAAAGGCGGGATACCAACCCCAACTCCGAGCACACAGGGAGAACCATTCCCAGGGCCCCCAAGGCTGGAACAGCAGCTCCCCTTCCTCACCACAGCCCTCAGAGCTGTCCTTCCCCAGGCTCAGGCCTTTCAGCTTTGGAAGTACAAAGGAGGGAAAGCTGGCACAGGCTGCCGGGCTCACGGCGGGGCCGGCAGATCGCTGCCGACACGTCTGCAGCGGGGAGCAGCATGTGGCTGGCTCGTGGTGGCACTCTGGGCTGGGCTGGGGAGGGGACGGCTGCCACCACCTTCTGTCCTCATCCCAGACGCTCTTGGCCCAGGTCTGAGCCTTGGAGCGAGACCCAGGGAGTCTCCAGCTCCCGCGCTCGGGATCTGCCGGCGGCTCCTCCTCGGCTTTGGGGCAACAACTTCCCACCCGGCTGCTGCTCCCCCTTTTACATCTGGGTGCTCTGACCTACTTGCAGCCCGAGCCACAGCCCGGGGCCTGCTCAGGGAGGTGCTTCCTGCGCTCTGCCATGGCTCAAATGGGCAATTAAAGGCTTGGCTGAGCAGATGGGACGGGCAGAGCCCCTCAGGCCACCGAGGGCCAGACGGGCAGGGCCCAGTGCAGGGGACGGGCAGCCCCGAGCTCAGCCCTGGGTGCCTGGGCAAAAGCCACTCGGTGGAGGCTGCGGGGCAGGAGGTGGGAGGGAGGGGAATGTGTTTGGAGAGCAGCAGGCGCAGTTTCAGGGCCGGAGTGCCCAGGGAGAGCTGAGTTAGCAGGAGGCTGCATGCACTGCCTGAATTATTCACTGGCTTGTGCCATTGGGGCTTGGAAAGTTGTGGGATTCAGTGAATTTTGGGGAAAAGCAGTGTGGAGTCGCTGTGGTTTTCGCAGTTGGGCTTTGCCAGCTTCACTCTGGGTTGAGGGCAGAGCAGTGTATCTGCTTGTACCTGTGTCCCCACATGCTGACCTGGGATCCCCGGCTCCTCTCTTTCCTTGCAGAGGCTCTCCTGGAACAGGCCATGATCGGGCCATCCCCAAACCCACTCATCTTGTCCTACCTGAAATATGCCATCAGCTCTCAGGTAAGGACCTGCTGACGCTGCTGGGGGGCACCTCCCAGCCCCAGTGAGGTTGGCAAAGAAACTGGGGTGCTAGTGGTGGGCAGACACCCCAAGTCCCCCATCTGAGCCTCTCTGTGGCTGGGGCGGGTGGTGGAGGGCTCAGCGCGTGCCCCAAGCAGGGATGTTTCCATAAATAGCCCCTGCCATCGCCCAGGGCGGGAATTCTGCCCCCCGACAGCCTCCGCGCTCGCCGTGAGCTCCGCGCTTCCACATCCCGGCATTTAATATCGCCTAAAGTTTGTGTGAAACACATCAGCGATCACCTAAAAATGTCTGTTTGGATTTGTGCCGGGTCAGCGCCCCGGCCCCGGCCCCGTCTGCGGTGACAGGCAGCGGGGCCGTGCCCTGACCTTGCCGTTCCTCGGCAACGAGCGCGGCGCTGGCACGGCCCCCGTGTGACACCGCGCTTGTTTTGGCTTTGTGTGTTGTAGATGGTGTCCTATTCCACGGTGCTGACGGCCATCAGCAAGGTACGGCTCGGGCAGGTGCTCTCCGGGGTTTTGCTCTCTACCCACAACCCACGAATGCCTTTCCCTGCCCACAACTCCCACCAAATATAGGTCAAGTGGAAGGCGACGTCCTGGGCTGAGTCAGCAGTGGGCAGCCGGCACGGATTAGCACCCGAGCCCTTCCTGGCCCTGCTGGGGATGGGCTACTGCGGGTCCTGCGGGGTTTTGAGGGTGTCAGCGCCTCATCCCTCTGCCCTGGGGGGCCTGGCAGGCTCCTGCTCTGTGTGTAACCCCAGCCTGGCCAGCGGAAACCACATCCCGCCACAGCCAGTGGCTCTGGCAGCGCCGTGGGGATCGGAGCCGGCTGTGGAGGAGCTGCCAGCACCGGGGCCACGCGGCTGCGGCCACAGGCCACGCTCGGCTGTGGCTTCCCATGGATGTTCAGTGTCCCCATGCTGCTTCCAGGGGGATAAGCCCTCCATGGCTACCTCTGCTTGGTTTTGGGGAGCTTCTCACAGGTTGTGTCAGACTCCCCACTTCCTGCCTTGTCAGGGTCACCTCAGACCCTCCCACCCTCTGGCTTGTAAGGATCACTTCTGATCTGAATGAAAAACAGTCTGAGGGAGAATAATTTCTCTTCCCCCCTCCATGTTGTTATGGGGATGAGAGGAGAACAGCGCTGGCAGCCAGGGTTGTTTTGGGGGGCCCCAGGCTGAGCTCAGAGCTGTGCTGTGGAGCCCTGGTGAGGTGGGGACCCCTCCAGCAGGCTCAGCCCCGATCCGGCGGGATGGCTGCGCTCCCAACACGGGGTAGAGCCGAGCCCACCCACAGCTCTGCCCCGAAGGGCGCGGGCTCGTTGCTGTTCCCCTGGTCCCGCATCGCTGCCCGTTTGGAGGGCGGGCGCAGCGCTGACCTTGAGAGCCGAGCCTTCCTCCTTCAGCTCAGCGTGGGCCCAGCGCAGAGCTGCGGGCAAGCTCCGGCCCGGCGGGGCTCCCCATCTGCTCCGGGAGGAGGGGAGGGACTGTGCTTCTGCCGCCCCCCGCCCCCCAGCCCCGCGGCCAGCCGGGCTGTTGGCACTGCCAGCCCCGCCGGGCCAGGGTGGGCAGGGGTCTGGCACCCGGCCACCACCGCGGCGTCAGGGCAGCACAGCCCCGGCCCGAGGCTGCGGAGAAAGCCTGGCCCTGGCCAAGCCCAGCCCCGACCTCGCCACCCTGGGAGGGCACGACCTGGCCGACAGACAACCCTGACCTACTTCTCATTCAAATGGCTTCTGGGTGGCTGCCAGGGCGAGTGTCCTGCAGCCACAGTGCCCAACCCAGCCCTGGAGGGAGGGCTTGAGGGTGTTTTGGGAGCTGCTGAAGCTGGGCAGCCCCCGTCTGAAATCCCTCTGTGTCCCCCTGCTCTAGTTCGATGACTTCTCCCGGGATCTGTGTGTGCAGTCGCTGCTGGAGATCATGGACATGTTCTGTGACCGTCTCAGGTATGATGTGACTGTTCCAGTGCTGCCACCTCGATCCTGGCTGGGCCATGGACAGCACTGGGAGCTGGTGGGGCCTGGCTGATCCTGGGATGCTCACACTGGCAGTTAAGGGCAGATTCCCCCTCCAGCTCCCATTCCCAAGTTGCTGCCAGCATGGGGAGAGCAGAGGGAATCCAAATCCCACCAACTTCACAGGAAGCTGCAGGAAACCCTCTCCCCTACTCTGGGATAAACCTTGCCATGGTATTCCTGCCCCACTCAGGTAGGTGGGGGTTGTAAACCCTGCAGCCCGAGGGTCTCTGGCCCCTTGGAGTGTTTCCTTTCCCTCTGCAGCTTCCCAGGCCCTGCCTGCATGTCCCTGTCTGGTCCTGCCTGCGCTGCCCCAGGCACTGCCTTGTTTTGCTTCATGCTCTTCCGCTGGTGTTGCAGGACCCAGGGGAGTCCAGACAATTCAGGCCACAAAAACTTTTTTAGAAAGCTCAGAAATCTTCCTGTTAACCCCTGACAGCCTCTTCTGGGAGGCCAGAGGGACAGAGGGAGGAGGAAGGCTGAAGGTAGCAGCTCTTCAATGAAATGAAATGAAGCAGCTGCAATGAATATGCATCAGTGGCAGATGTTGACAAGGAGCTGTCGCTGGCCAACTGCAGAGCCGGCCCTTAATCCGCTCCTGCCTGCTCTGATCCTCTGCTTAATTTGATCAAAACTTCTGGCCCTGATGATTTGTGCATCAGGAGGGGAAAGCGTTCACCTCTCGCAGAGCACTGATCGATGCTGAGCCTCTCTTAGCAAGATAATTTGATTAGAAGCTTGGAAAGTTTCCCTACAGTGGAGTTGGCCAGCGAGGAGGCTGCACCAGGGGGGTGGGGGGTTCCTTCCCCCTGGCACAGCGGGAATGCTGGTGGGATGAGCAGGGTGGGATCTGTAGCAAAGGAGCAGGGTGGGAGTGCAGGACGTGGGTTTGGGTTCCCCAGCCTGTCCCATGTCTGTGCCTCAGTTTCCCAGCACACATTCCCATTTTCCTCCCCTTCCAGCTGCCACGGGAAGGCCGAGGAGTGCATCAGCCTGTGCCGGGCGCTGCTGAGTGCCCTCACCTGGCTCCTGCGCTGCGCTGCCTTCTACGCCGAGAAGGTGAAGGAGCCCCTGGAGCAGGCAGCGGCTGAGAACCAGCTGAAGATGTGCCTGGAGCGGCTGGAGAAGGTGCTCAGCAGCACCAAGAACCGCGCCCTGATCCACATCGCCAAGCTGGAGGAGACGTGTATGTCCCTGCCCCTGCGGAGGTGGCACTGCCACCTCTCCCTTCCCCCTGCCCGGCTCCTGCCGCATTGTCCCTGCGGCTCCAAACCTATCCATCTTCCAGCCCTGTTGCTGTAACTGTCTCTCCTCCCTGGCTCCGTGCCACCCTCTACCCCCTCCTCTCCGTGCTGCCCTTGGAAGAGGAGCAGAATTAATGTGGAGGCTGCGTGAGCTGTTCCTGGGCGCGTGGCGAGCCCTGTGCTCTGCCAGCCTGGCACAGCCCTGCACCTTCGGCTGTGCCTGTGTCTTGCCAGGAGGCTGTGCCAGGCCAGGCCCGAGGCAGGAGCTGCTGGGGGCACACAAACCCTTGGTTTGTGCTCACAGACCCTTGGTTTGGGCACACAGACTGTTGGTTTGGGCTCACAGCACCAGCAGGGACCCCCAGTCTCTGCAGCCCCTCTGTGCTGCCATGGGCCTTGGAGCCAGCCTGCCCAGCTTTTCCATGTGCCTCTGTCCCTCTGCTGAATCCCTGCCCTCCCTCCCCAGCCTCCTGGAGCACAGTGGAGCAGTCCCTCGTCAAGCTGGGGGAGAACCTGAACAACCTCGGCACGTCCCCGCTGCGGAGCCAGGCTGACGACTGCGTGTCCCTCATCAAGAGGTGGCTGTGTGCTGCTGCTTCATGGGCTTGGGGGGCAAAATGGGTCTGAGCCCCACTCTGGGTGCCCCAGACTCCTTGCTCTGAGGGCTGAGAGCCTTCTGCCTCTCTCCATGCCGGTTCTCTGCTTCCCTGTTTCTTCCCAGCTTGGATTCCTGCTCTGGCAGTGGGCTGGGGCTGACCAGAGGAGAGGGGACAGGGCAAGTGGTGACCCAGGGGTTGTTCCTCTGGTGACCTGGGGCTCTTTACCATTCCTCAGCTGCTCTGGTCGCACCAGAGCTGCCATTCCTGCTCTGTATCACCCCGGAACTGCTCCCAGGTCCCAGGGTCTTGGCCATGCCTTGGAGATCCCAGGCACAGGTGCTCCGGGCTGTCCTGCCCCGGGGAGACACAGGGCAGCAAAGGTCAGGGGCTTGGCCAGGGAATGAGGGTGGGACAGGAGGAGCAGGAATCTGTCCCTGCAGGGCCCCAGTGACCCTGAGCTGTCCCCTCCCACCCAGCATCCCCACCATGCTCTCGGTCCACTCGGAGCAGCTGAACAAGACTGGGTTCCCCACTGTGCACGCTGTGGTGCTGCTGGAGGGGACCATGAACCTCACAGGAGAGACCCAGCCACTGGTGGAGCAGCTCATGATGGTGAAGAGGATGCAGGTACAGAAGTGACAGCGTGTTCTCCTGCTCAGGTGGCCTGGGGCCACAGCCAGGGCTCTGTGCTGTGCCTGCCTGTGCTGATCCTGCTCCGAGGGAGCAGCAGGAGCCCATCAACACCGTCGCAGGGGTTCAGGGGGTGGGGGATGTGCTTTGCTGCCAGCCCAGCACTGAGGGGGTCTGTGTGTGTGCCTTGCAGCGCATCCCCTCCCCGCTCTTCATACTGGAGATCTGGAAGGCCTGTTTTGTGGGCCTCATCGAGTGCCCCGAGGGCACGGAGGAGCTCAAGTGGACAGCCTTCACCTTCCTGAAGGTAGGGTTCATCCCAGCACTGCTCCAAGGCCTGTGCCTGTCACTGCCCTTTCCCTGCATGCCCGGCTCCTGCTGAGCCCTGAGCTCTGCCAGAGCAGTTAGTCCTCCCCTCCTGCAGAAATGCTGCTGTCCCCAGGCTGGGAGAGCAGCTGTGTGCAGCTGTGTCGGTCTGGGCTGGTGCTGCTGGGGGGTCTTGGCTGTGGAGCGGGGTCTGCCCCAGTGTCACACTGTGCCCTGTGTCTTTCAGATGCCCCAAGTCCTGGTTAAACTCAAGAAGTATCCCCAAGGGGACAAGGTGAGTCTGGAGGGCCATCCATTGGGGCTATGTGTCACCACGTGTGAGCTGTGTCATGGTGGTGCTGGCACCTGGGCAGAGCTCTGTGGGGAAATGGTCCGTGTCCCAAGAACCTTCCCTAACGGAGCAGGCAGTGGGAAGGGGCCGTGGAGGTGTGCTGGGAGTGTGCTGGGCTGAGTGCTGGGCTTTGTGCTCGGCAGGATTTCACCGAGGATGTGAACTGTGCCTTTGAGTTCCTGCTCAAGCTGACCCCTCTGCTCGACAAAGCCGACCAGCGCTGCAAGTGAGTGCTCACCGTGGCCAGGGCTCACATGTGGCCACGTGCCACAACCACCCTGTCTTCTGTGCAGGGTCCTGGCAAGGCTGGTTTAGTTTCTGATCCAGTTCCTTCTTCCTGAGGACCTGGTGCTGTCACATGAGTGAGGCAGCGAGTGTGTGACAGCTGGGTGTGGGTGATGCTGTGTGACACCCAGAGCTGCCCTGGGCCCTGCAGCATCCTCAGAGGGGTGGGAGCAGGCCCAGGAGGGCAGCTTGGGAGACCCCCTGCCCTGTGGCAATGCCTGGGGTGACTGGAATGCTGTCCCTCAGGCTAGGGCTCTGCTCTCTCTTCCAGCTGCAACTGCATGAGCCTGCTCCTGCAGGAGTGCAGCAAGCAGGGGCTGCTCTCTGAGGCCAACAAGACCAACCTGATCGACAAACGGTACAGCCCCTCCAAAGTCTGGGTAACCCCCAAAAGTGGGCTGGTGTTTGGGGGGGGCATGAGGGAGCAGCTGCTCTATCTGTGGCTGGGGCACAATGGTCTGGGGGCATGAGGCATTGCTTTGGGTGACAGGTTGGGTACAGCTAGACTCTGTCCCCTCAGAGTGGCAGCTGGTGGTGGCCTGAGGCGGTGCTTTCCCTTGGGGGTGCCAGTGGGTGGGAGGAGGAAGGCAGGGTGATGGATTCCTGCTCACTGGCCCTTCTTTGGGGTCCTGCAGGACAGCAGACAAGGAGAACTCTCCATGCTTGAAATCCGCCGAGAATGCCAACATCCAGCCAAACCCAGGGCTCATACTGAGGGCTGAGCCCACTGTCACCAACATCCTGAAGGTGAGTCCTCTCCTGCAGCCGTGCTGGGCAGGCTGAACTTGGCCCCAGAGTCCCTTCCCAGCAGCACCAGTCTCACCAGGCAGCTGGGGTGGCTGGGAGGTGTCTGATCTCCCCCTGCACTGTGGTGGTGGAGCAGAGGAATCACTCCCAGCTTTGCTGCTCTGCTGTGGATCCCAGGAGGTCCCCTCCTCCCTCCTGGGAGGCTGGAGGAGCTGTCAGGTGGCATGTCATCAGTGCCAGCAGCCCGAGCCCTGCCAGCTCTGCCCATCCCGCTCAGCTGCTCCCCACATGCATCTCCCCTGGTCCCCGGGGGCTCCCTGTGTCCCCGTGTCACTCTGGTGGTTCTGCTGGAGATGTTTTTCTGCCAGTACCAGGGGCACAGAGGGCTCCATCCCACCTCCCCCAAACCCTGTGAATCCCTGCTCCCCAAGCCGGAGTTTTACTGCTGCTGTGTAGCACATGTTCCCTGTGACTTCTCTTCCCTCTTACTTTTTTGGTTGTAGACCATGGATGCAGATCACTCCAAGTCCCCCGAGGGCTTGCTGGGGGTCCTGGGTCACATGCTGTCTGGGAAGAGCCTGGACTTGCTGCTGGCAGCAGCAGCAGCCACGGGCAAACTGAAATCCTTTGCTCGGAAGTTCGTCAAGTGAGTGTCCACCTGGGTGGCACCATCCCTGGTGCCCATGGGGGAGTGGGCAGCCCCCCAAGCTGCCCCCCACACAGGGCTGGATGTGCCTCTGGCCCAGTGGAGCACTGGGAGGGCTGGTATTGTGTGGGGGCTGCAGCCCACAGCACCCCATTTTGCCTCTGTGTGAACAGGGCAGAGGATCAGAGCCAGGTTGGTTCAGAGAACTGAAGGCCCTGGCAGAGCCCTGGATCCAGGGCTGTGTGTCCCTTCTGTCCCCAGACACCCATGTCCTGGTTACAGCACACGCGCAGCACACGTGGGGCTGTGTGACGGGCTCCCCCGAGGGCTCAGCCCACACCAGCCCCCATGGGTGCACAGGGGAGCTGTTTGGGGGTCTGTGCTCTGAAACCCCCACACAGCTGACAGGGCTGGCTCTGGGGAGGACCCGTGGGTGTGGGGATGAGCAGCATGGCTGGACCTGTTTGGCTGCAGGGAGTGGAGACAGGGAGGAGGGGGTTTGTCCCTGCGGGGCTGGAGGGTGTCTGTGGAGCTGGGCCCGGCTTGTGCCCCTCCGTGCTGGGATGGGGTGCAGGCAGCCCCCACATGTCTCAGGGGTAGGAATTGGCCTGTTGGACTGATAACACTTCGCTGCCACTCTCTGCCCCTGCAGGCTGAACGAATTCACCAAGCAAATCACCGGAGAAATCTGTAAGTGCGTGTGCGTCCGTGCGTGGGGGGTCTGAGCCGGGCCCCCCTGCTGCCACATGCTGGGGTGCTCTGGGGCCTGGCTGGATTAAACTGGGACTGGACCAGAGCAAACTCAGCTGGGGGTGCTGGTGGGGAGGGGTCACAGGGGCACGTGGCCGTGTGCCAGCAGGGGTCTGGGCTCCTGGGGACCTGCTGCTCTCACGTGTGTGTCCATCCCCAATGTGCGTGTTCCCTGCGTGCAGGGGAAGGGCTCCCTCTCCCCAGCTGAGCCTGGGGGCCCCTTGGCTCCCTCCCTGGAAGGGGTGATGTGTCAGCACAGCCCAGATAAGGACTCTGACTCCGTGTGCGTGTGATGAAACTTGTGGAGTGCTCTGACCTTCCATGGCGAGGGGGTGGCCCAGAGGAGGCCAGAGCTGCTTTGGGGGCTCGAGCACAGGCAGACGGGGTGGGGGGAGGCACTGGGCACGTCCCCTCATTCACACACAAGCACTGGGGGGGGTGTTTACAAAAGCTGCCTGGGGGGAGCAGGTCCTGACCCCTGCACTCACAGGGTCCTGCCTTCATCCTTGTGCTGAGGCTGGAGACCCCCAAGGTCTTTGTTTCTCCTCCCTCAGCCAAGAGCGGCTCAGTGCGAGCCCTGCTCTTTGACATCTCCTTCCTCATGCTGTGCCATGTGGCCCAGACATACGGCTCGGAGGTAAGGATCCTCTGAGGGGATGGATCCTCCGAGGGGATGGATGGGGCTGGATTCTGCAAGGGGATGGATGGGGCTGGGTGGGGCTGGATCCTCTGAGGGGCTCTCGCCAGTGCAGCCCCCTCGCTGCTGCAGCCTGCCAGCCTCCTCTAGTGGCCAGCCTGCCACTGTCCCTGCTGTCCCTGCTTTCCCCACTGTCCCTGCAGCCACCACACTGCCTGGGGCACAGCACCCAGTGCCTGTCACCTGCAAATCTGTCCCTGGGGCTCCGTGGGTGCCAGGTGGTGGAGGAGGGCTCCCTGAGGGCTTGGACTGCACTCCATTTGTGGACAGTGGGATCTGTGGGAATGCTGCTTCTGCAGCTTCTCCGGGCTGGCTCTGAGACCACTGGGCTTTCCCAGGTGTTGCCCCTCCAGTTTGGCCCTGTTTGGGTGGGGGGGTCACACAGCCAGGTGGTGTCAGCCCTCCCCCATCTGAGGAGGAACTCACAGCCCTGCTTGGGAAACGGCACTTTGGTTGCATGAAAATTTTTCAAGTTTCAACATCTGTGTGTTGGGAGCAGAAACGATACTGAAACACTGGGAATGTGGAGAGGGGGAGAGAGGGGACCTGCCCGGCCGGCCCTGGGGAGCTGGGAGGGGAGAGGTGTGCCCAGGGCTGTCCGATGAGGTCTCATTCCCTGTCTCAGCCCAGTTTCTTTCTGCCCAGCTGCTGCTGAGCAGATGTGCAAAACCTTTTTTGGACAAAAATAGCATCCCCTGGGTGACACAGGCTGAGAGGAGGAAGTGACATGTGGGATTCCCAGCTCGTGGCCCCGCCAAGACCTTCCCAGCTGGGCTGTGTGACCCTGGCACTGGGGATCCTGAGCACAGCTCATTGGGCTGGGGGACATGGGGTCCTTTGGGGCAGGACATGGTGACCCCAGGGCTGGTCCTGGCCTGGCATCTCTCCTCCTCTGAGCTGGGCCTTGGTCTCCTGGGGAGCCCTCTGGTAATGGGAGAAACCACAGCCCGTGGACAGGAAACCAGTGCCTTACTGGGAGCTGACCAGTGCCTTACTGGGGGCCACCCAGTGCCCGTTTTTCCCTCCGGGCCACAGGGCGGCGCTGTTCCCCCGGCCATGAGCACCCCAGGGTGGGGGTCTCACCCCGGGTGGGCTCCCCAGCAGGGTCCCTGTGGGATGCAGACCCCGGGCTGGTTCTGTTCCAGGTGATCCTGTCGGATTCGAACCCTCCGGGCGAGGTGCCCTTCTTTGAGACCTGGATGCTGACCTGCATGCCCGAGGAGGGGAAGATCCTCAACCCCGACCACCCCTGCTTCCGCCCCGATTCCACCAAGGTGGAGTCCCTGGTCGCCCTCCTCAACAACTCCTCTGAGATGAAGCTGGTGTAAGAGCCCACCCATGAGCCCCCCCCAGCTCCCCTGGCCCCGTGGCTGTGCCTGAACCCCCCACCCCTTCCCTGACAGGCAGATGAAGTGGCACGAGGTGTGTCTGAGCATCTCAGCTGCCATCCTGGAGATCCTCAACGCCTGGGAGAACGGTGTCCTCACCTTTGAGTCCATCCAGGTGGGGCTGGTGGGGGGCAGAGTGGGGCTGTGCTGTGTCCTGAGGAGGGGCCAGGGGTCGAGGTGCTCCAGGGTCCCCTGTTCTCCTGCAGCTGCCTCAGAGCTCACTGAGATTTGGGAGGGGGGAGCTGATGTGGCTTCAGCCCTGTGATGCTGCCCTGACCCACTGGGTGGCAGGGACAATGTCACCCGTGTCCCACAGTCAGGACCCACAGCCCTGGGAGGTGATTCCTGACCATCCAGCTGTCTGTGCTCATCCTCTGCTCCGTCTCCTCTCCTAGAAAATCACAGACAACATCAAGGGGAAGGTGTGCAGCATGGCAGTGTGTGCAGTGGCCTGGCTGGTGGCCCATGTCCGCATGCTGGGCCTGGACGAGCGGGAGAAGTCCCTGCAGATGATCCGGCAGCTCGCGACCCCCCTGTACGGGGAGAACACGCTGCAGTTCTACAACGAGCGGTGAGCTCGGGCACAGCCTGTCCCTGCCCTGCTCCTGCCTTCCAGGGCCATGCCCTTCCCTGCCCTACTTCCCCTTCCCAGTGCAGTGTCTCCTGCCCCCCTTCCAGTTCCCTCCTGACCCCGTCTCTCCTCTGCAGCGTGGTGATCATGAGCTCCATCCTGGAGCACATGTGCGCCGACGTCCTGCAGCAAACGGCCACGCAGATCAAGTTCCCTTCCACGGGCATGGACACCATTCCCTACTGGAATCTCCTGCCCCCCAAGAAGCCCATCAAGGAGGTGCTGACCAGTGTGTTCACCAAGGTGCTGGAGAAGGGCTGGGTCGACAGCCGCTCCATCCACATCTTTGACACCCTGCTGCACATGGGGGGCGTCTACTGGTTCTGCAACAACCTGGTCAAGGTATGGGGGGCAGGAGGGGCCCCCAGTGCCACGGTGGGAAGGATGGGTGCTGGACACTGGAGGGGAGGGGGCAGGCCCACCCCTGCCCTTGCCCCCCTCCTCCCTGCAGGAGCTGCTGAAGGAGACGCGGAAGGAGCACACCCTGCGGGCCGTGGAGCTGCTCTATGCCATCTTCTGCCTGGACATGCAGCAGCTGACACTGACACTGCTGGGCCACATCCTGCCCAACCTGCTGACAGACTCCTCCAAGTGGCACACCCTCATGGACCCCCCCGGGAAGGCCCTGGCCAAGTAAGACCCCAGACCCACGGACAGACACTGTGTCCTTGCAGGAGCCTGGCTGGGGAGGTGAGGAGATGGTCTGTGCTGGGATGGAGGTCCCAGACACCCAAA
This sequence comes from Pachyramphus minor, assembly GCA_013397135.1. Classification (NCBI taxonomy): domain Eukaryota; kingdom Metazoa; phylum Chordata; class Aves; order Passeriformes; family Tyrannidae; genus Pachyramphus; species Pachyramphus minor. Next base: position 115,199 of record VYXB01007631.1, on the reverse strand, counting down.
TCTCTCCCTGGCCCTGGCACGGTGCTGACAGTTCCCACTCTGGGTCCCATTCCCTGCTGTATCCCATCCCTGGGCTCACACCTCATCCTCAGGTGGGCTGGCAGCAGCTGGGTGTGTCCCTGCTCTGTCCCCAGGCTCTCTGTGTGGTGTGCCCTGAGCTCCTACTCCTCCCACAACAAGGGCCAGGCCTCGGCGCGGCAGAAGAAGCGGCACCGGGAGGACATCGAGGTGTGTCTGGCGTGGAGCAGGGGTTGGCTGGGGGCTCTTGGTGCCCAAAAGCAGCAGTGTCCTGGGAAGGGGAGGGTGGCAGGAGTCAGTGGGTTAGACCAGACTCCCTGCCCAGCTTCTCTGGGCTCTCTGAGGTCTTTTGACCTTAAAATCCAGGATTTTCCCTTCTCTTTCCTGGGGAAGGGGCTGTAATGAGCTGGCCTGGATGTATCCTGCCCAGATTGGGATGCTCTGGGTGAACAGAGATCATAGTCCTGGGCTGAGGGTGGGCCAGGATACTCCCCTCAGTGAGGGGCTGGTGGGGCTGAACCCCCTCTTTCTTTCCCCCAGGATTACATTAGCCTGTTCCCACTGGATGACACGCAGCCCTCCAAGCTCATGCGCCTCCTGAGCTCCAATGAGGAGGATTCCAACATCCTCTCCAGCCCCAGTAATGTGGGGAATGGGATGGGGGTGGCTCCCGGGGGGGCAGCATCCTGCCTTGCTGTTCTGTTTGGGTGTGGAATGTGTGTTTGCACAAAAACCCCTCCCAAAACTACCTGGGTGAGGATTGAGGGCTCTCAGGTGTTATTTCAGTTATCCTGGAAAAGGGAAAGGTCAAACTCTCTATTTCTGTGATCAGAACAACTTTAAGGGGTGAGGCTACACCTTCTCTCCATTCTGGTGCCCCCCAACCCAGCACCCCACACCCGAGGGGCTCAGGGGGGCTTTGAGAGCCGTGTCCCCGCAGCCACCCTGCGTGGAACCAGAACCAGAGGTGACATTCCTGATGTCTGAGGCAAAATCCTGACATTCCAGTGCTGTGAGCAAGGCTGGAGCAGAGCCCTGGGACACATCCGTGTCCCTGTGGTGTCACAGGTTGCGACAGCTCTGGTGGGACACGCTGGGGGTTTGTGTCCTGCCTGGTGGCTGCTGTCACAGCTCCCCCATGCATTGTCCACACTCCTGGGCACTGAGTCAGGACCTTCCCTGGTCATTGTTTCTCCCCTTATCCCAAATGTACTCTTCAGTTATTAGTTTTCGACACATCCATTGACCTCTGGTTTCGTTACTGTCGAAATATGGGCTTTTCCCTTTATTTCACTTATCTTTTTTTAACTCCTGAGGCAGTCCCACCTCTTCCCAGCGACATTCAGGACTTTTTTGGGCTGTTTTCTGCAGTGATGTGGAAACGTTGCTTCCTGCAGCGGCCACGTAACTCATGTGATTCCATGAGAAAAGTGTGGGAGGGCTTTCTTTTTTTGCTGAGCATCCTCAAGAGCAGCACAAGGTGGGTCCTGTTGATTTGGGCAGGAGCTATGGACCATGGGGTCTGCACAAGAGCCTTCCCAGGGCATTCCCATCCTGTTGGAGTGGAGCTTGCCCAGTTCCTCATACAGCAGTGCCCACTGGGGGTCAGCTCAATCCCCCCTGGTCTATCCCAGGATTTGCTGCCAGATTTGGACGTGCCTCAGCTCTGGTAGCTGGATTGCACCCTGACAGTGAGACTGGAGAGCTGCTGTGCAGCTGTTGAACATCTGGCTCTCACACAGGATGTGTAATGTGTGTGTTGCTGCTGTTCATCTCTCCCCGTCGTGACATCCCCTGAGAGCAGTGTGGGGATCCCCCCTGAGCTCTGGGGGGCTTCAGGGGGGACATGACACAGACTGTGCTGTGTTTCTGGGGTGCCCCAGGGGCACAGACCCAGTTGAGGTACAGGGGGCTCAAACCTCTCTTGCTCCATGGGGTCACTTGTGGCCAAACCCCTCCTGGAGCTGGGTCACCTTGAGTGGCCAGAGCTGGCCAGGGTGGGCACACCAGTACAGCCAAGAGGCTGTTCCTGACTCCTGTTCTGCTGCCCACAGATCGCTCCATGAGCAGCTCACTCTCTGCTTCCCAGCTCCACACCGTCAGCATGAGGGACCCGCTCAACCGGGTGCTGGGTAAGGTGGGGGTGGGTCTGTGGGGTCACATCTGGCCGGGCTGGGGCACCAGTGGGAGGTTTGGGCCACCCCCAGAACTGACCTGAGTGTTGATCTCTCCCTGTCCCCACAGCAAACCTCTTCCTGCTCATCTCTTCCATCCTGGGGGCCAAGACAGCCGGCACCCACACCCAGTTTGTCCAGTGGTTCATGGAGGAGTGTGTGGAGTGCCTGGAGCAGGGCAGCCGTGGGAGCATCCTCCAGTTCATGCCCTTCACCATGGTGAGCCCTGTGGCTGTAACACCCCTGTCCCTGCTCGGGGGTGTGCTGGGGTCCCGCAGGACAGGGGCACATCTGGGGGTTCCTGCTGCCTGTCTCGCCTGTCTCATCTCTGGGGACACTCACTGGGCTTCTCCTATGTCCCCGGGCAGGTTTCGGAGCTGGTGAAGGTGTCCACCATGTCCAGCCCCAAAATCGTGCTGGCCATCACTGACCTCAGCCTGCCCCTGGGCCGCCGCGTCGCGGCCAAAGCCATCGCTGCGCTCTGAGGGGGCAGCGCCCGCCCGGGGCACTCCCTGAGCATCCCGGGCACCTCCCTGCCGACCTGGATGCCTGGCATGGCCTCTGTCACTGCAGCTTGGCCTCACCCTGCCCACGGGCTGCTCCCTCAGTGCCCAGAGCCATCCCTGTGCTGCCTCGTGAGGGCTTCAGCACTGAGATGAGACTGAGATGCCCCCATGATTTTTTTTATTCTATAAATAATTCAATCCTTTTGTAGAACCAGGTTTTGCCTCATCTCTGTCTGGGGTCCTGGGGCTCCCCAGAATCCCTTATTTCAGGGGGTAATGGGGGAGTCGGTGGCCAAACCCTGTGCTGGGAAGGGGGTTGAATCCCACTCTCCCTGTCCCAGACCCCTGGCTGCACTGGATGGAGCAGGGATGCTTCCCTGCTGTGCTGTCAGCCACAAGCAGGCTCTTGTTGGGAATTCCTCCACGTGAGCATGAGTTCTTGCTGGAATTCCTCCCCATGAGTGTGAGTTCAGGCTGTGGTGAGCCCAGCTCCAGTGGCTGGTGAGTAACTGTGGCCTCACCGGCACCACACCGGCCTCATGCTGGGACAGGCTCCCCAGGACTGTCCCTACACCCCATCAGCTGCTCCAGTGGTGAATCCTCCTGGAGTGTCACGAAGCCCCAACCCTGAGGGGGTGGTGGGGCCAGGGTGGCTGCACCTCTGCCCCTTCACTCATGTTGACTCATGAGAAGGGGAAGCGGGGCCAGCGGGTGCCAGCCCTTCCCTCAGGGCACCACAGCTCTGGGGCCGGGCTGTGCCTCTGCCCCCTTGGCACCAGTGGAGTTCCCAGCTCACTCCTGGCTGCTCCTGGGCTTTGCTGGAGAGAGACACCCCCATGCACTTGGGTGCTGTGGGTGCTGGCTGGTCCTTGGCCTTCAAGGAGGGAACATCTTCCCCTTTCCCACTGCTCCCATGGGTTCATCCCCGGTCTGGGGCAGGTGCAGAGAGCAGCCATGGGGTGGGTGTGGCAGCTAACGGAGCCGTGGCACGCACTGGGATGGGCTGGGATGGCCTCACCAGGCCTGACACCGGTGTGAGTGCCACACTGAGCTGGCACCGACCCGCCCCGGCACCGCTGCTCGCCCAGGGGCGGCTCTTTCCCGTTAGCCCGGAGCAAAGAGCAGGGCCCGGCGCTCGTGGCCTTCCCGGCTCTGTCAATATTTGCCGCAGCAGCCCCGTGCCTGGCGCTGGCACTGGCGCTTCCCCTTCCAGGAAGGGACTGGAGCGGGAGAAGGGGGATTTCTGTAAGCACCCCTGAGGTGGGGGAGGAAGGAGGGAGCTGCTGCCCAGGGGGTGTGTGCAGCCAAACCCCTGCGAGCGAGGGCTTCCCCTGGTGATGAGAGCCTGGCCATGGGACTCTGGCCTTGTGCCAGCCCCTTCCCAGGGCTGGGAAGTTGGGGGGAGGCAGGAACTCCTCCCAGTGGTCCCCACTGGCCCTGGGCTCTGTCCCTGCAGGGCTGGGATGAGTGTGGCGAGGGATGCTGGTGGTCACAGGACCTGAGTGTGGGCCTAGGAAAGGGATCTGGTGGAGCTGAGGAGCTCAGGGATAGCCTGGGATGGGCAAACACCCTGGGAATAGCCTGGGGTGAGGCTGGGGGTGGCTACAGGGGCTTTTTGGGGCAGGGAGATGCCCAGGGGTCTCCTGACATTGCCGCAGCCCTTTGCCCATCCACCCTGCCACAAGCACCGTGCCTTCCTCACTGCTGGAAGCCTCGTCCCAGCATGGTCTCTCCGGGAGGGCTCTGGGCACATCCCGAGGCAGCTCTGGAGCAGATTCCTCCTGTGGCAGCAGCAGCAGAGGGGTGGGTGGGTCCTCCCAGCGCGGGTGGCTTCCGGAGCTTTCTAGGAATCAGCTCTTGCCCAAGTGGTGCTGCCGGGGGTGGGAGGAAGCAGATGCCCCACGGGTGCCTCCTGACCCTCAGGGGGATCAGCCCATGGTGTGGGGACACCAGGGGAGTTGGTTTGCAATGGCACTGTGCACCACTGAGCTGACACTGGCAGCCACAGCCTGGCCTCAAATGCCCCATTCCCTGGTCCCCCGTTCCTCTGTCCCCGCGTCCCCATGCCCAGTCACTCCATGTCCCCCCAAAGCAGGCAGGAAACAGCAGGGCAGAGCAAAAATAGAGTTTATTTCCATTTTTATCACATATATATATAAAAAAAAAAGCATGTGTTCCTCAGGGCTGACCCAACTGCAGCAATAAATACAGTACAAAACCCGCCGCCCCCGCGCCCGCAGCTCCCACACGGCCACGGGACCGGGGCTGCGTCAGGCTCAGGGGGATGGGACCATGTCCAAGCAGCTCCTCCTGGCCAGGGATGGGCACAAATAAGTTAAGCTGCAATAAATACCCCGAATTTAGTAGGGAAGGGGGACAGAGCAGAGACAGCCCCCCCCAAGCGCTGGTGCTCCCCAGAAAAGCCTGGGTGGGTTGCATCCCTACGACATTTCCATCCTCCCCTCTCTCCCTGATGGCTAATAAATATTAATTACTGGAAATAACACCCATCAGATGTGTCCCTGCAGCCCAGGCAGGGAGATGCTGCTCTGGAGCATCCTCATCCTCAGATGAAGGTGGTTTCCCGGGGGATGCTGCGGGGGGGCCCTGCAGCACAAACTGTGGGGAAACTGAGGCACAGGAGGTGCCGTGGCAGCTGCGGGGGCTCGGCCCAGCTCCCGAACCTCGTAGCAGAGATACGCTTGTGTTTAAATATTAAACAAGGGTGATGCTGCACAGATACCTGTGCACGGATCCACCATGGGGACCCCCAGACCGGGAGTATCCCCGGCCAGATAAATATTAAATAGCCATAAATATTAAATAAGCAGAAAAAGGGGCGCTCCTGGGACATCCCTCGGGTGGGACATCCACGAACAGGGGTCAGAGGCGGGCGAGGTGCCGCAGTGCCCGATATGCCGTCTCCAGGAACCGCTGGAAGTTGGCCAGGATGAAGAAACTGCCGACTTGGTGGTGGAAGTGGGAGGAGAAGGTGGGCAGGGGGTCGGGGTTCTCCGTGGGGTACGTCACTGTGGCCAGGCCCAGGTCCTCCATCTGCAGCCAGGCAGAGGCAGCGCAATCAGCTCTGGGCTCAGAGACGCCCCGGGAGCGTGGAGGATCTGGGGGATGTGGAGTGTCCCTGCTGGGACCTCCCTGTGCCCCAGGAACGCAGCCCTCCTGCCCCTGTGTGCCCTTCCTGGGGATTCAGCCCCTGCTGTGCCCACCCAATCCCCCCAAGCCCCCGTCCCCCTCACCTGCTGCTGGATGTTGGAGGACAAGTTGGCCGTGTCCAGCTGCAGGGTCTCCACCAGCCCAGCGTGGCCGGGCAGCAGGTCCCGCACAGCGGCCAGGGAGCCGCGGTAGACACGGAGCCCGGTGCGGATCTGGTTGAAGCAGGTCTCCTGTGGTGGGCACAGCACGGTCAGTGGGACCACGGCGGGCTCTGGGGTGCCCCGAGCTGTGGCAGAGCCAGCGGGGCTGAGACCTGCGAGGTCCTGGCAGGGATGGGCTGCACTCACCGCCTGGAAGGAGCGGCTGTGGCACTGCTCCAGCAGCACCTGCGCGATGTCCAGGTCCTGCCGCACCAGCAGCAGCTCCTCCTCCTTGCACAGCTGGAAGGTGTCACACTGCGGGCAAGGGGGACGGGGTCAGGACGGCCAGAGGACCCTGACACCACCCGACACCCCGTTCCTGGGGTGTGTGGGACCCCCCACAGCCATCCCCCCCCAACTCCTCCTCTGTGGGACTCACCACCGTGCGCTGCAGCGTGGCCACGTCCCCGCGGATCTTGCGGGTGAACTCGAGGTTCCTCTGCAGGAAGAGCTGGAAGTCCTGGTCCCCAGAGAGCTCGGGCAGCGGTGCCCCATGCAGTACCCACCACGGTGCCCACAGCAGCGCGCCCAGCAGCGCCAGCCCACCTGTGGGGACAAGAGCTCAGAGCCCACCCGACACCCCGGGGACCCCGTGCCCAGGGTGAGTTCAGCAACCAGAACCCCTCCAAAAGAGATGGGGGCACCAGCGCAGGCTGTGGAAGGGGCAGAGACCCCCAAAGGGGAGAGGGATGGGCACTCCCTGCATCCCACAGGCCATGGGGCAGTGGTGGGGGGCTCTGGGTGTGTGGGTGCAGCAGGTGCTACGGGAAGGGGGATTTATGGGTGCTCTGGGGGAAGTGGGCACCGTGGGTGCAGCGGAGGCAGTGAGTTTTATGGGTGGTCTGGGTGCAATGGGAGCAGTGAGTGAAGTGGGTACAACAGGAGCAACAGGAGCAGCAGGAGGTGTGGGGGAAGTGGGAGCAATGGGAGCAGTGGGGGCTGCAGCGGGTGCTGGGTACTCACGGGTCAGGGAGCACATGGTGGGTGCCTGGCTCGGTGTCTCCTCCTCAGTTCAGAGCAGCCCAGCCCGGCCTGGCCCGGCCTCCCTCTGTCCTGCCCGGCTCTGCTCATCGATCAGGGCATTTATAGCGCGGGCCCCGGGGATTCTCACCGATGTGGCAACCGCCCCGATTGCTTCATTGCCTTAATCACAGCTTTCAGATCCCGGGAACCGGGCGCTCGGCCGGGCCCACACCGTGGGGCTTTCCCGGGGCGGGTGGGCAGTGCTGCCCCTCGGTGTGGCTGTGGGTGCCCGGCTCAGCCCTGGCATCGAGGTGGGTGCTGGGACGGGGCTGGTGGGGCCTTGGTGACTCATTAACCTGTTCCCAGGGCTCCTACCGCGCTGGCCAGAGCCCAGTGCTGCGGGGTCACTCAGAGGGTCACTCACAGGTGACTGGGCAAGGGGATGGTGGCTTCCTGCTGCCAGTGTCACTCTGGGATCATGCCCATCCCTGTTCCATGTGGGAATCACCCCCCAGCTGCCCTGGCCCCTCACCCCAGTGCCAAGGTGGGTGCTGGTCGTGTGACTGGAGAGTGAGACTCAGTCCTTGTGGGTCCCCTACAGCTCAGAATGTCCTGTGATTCTGACTCTGTGCCCTTCCAGCTGGAGGTGGCCCAGGTGTGACCCTGTCCAGGCACCTCCCCAGGGCTGTGGCTGCCCGATGCAGCACCCTGGGGTCACATCCTGCCCTGCTGGGTGCTGTGGGGCTGGGTTGTGCCCAGTGTCCCCCACGTGCAGCAGATGCATCAGGCTGACCCCCTTCCCGCTGTGAGGGGCCAACACCCCCTGTCCTTCAGGGAAGAGGCTTCCTGGGCAGCCCCAGGTCCAGGATGGCCCTTCCTGGCCCCACCACATTGACGTGGGAATTTTGGCTCGTGCTGATTCCCGCAAGTCCTTCCAGGATGATCCCTTGGGCCGGTGCCAGCTGGACTGGTTCCTGTCTGGCACGGGCTGGACGGGGCAGGGAGGCACCCACTCCCCCTCCAGCCCTGGGCAGGGTGACCCTGGGGCAGTGCTGAGCTGGAGGGGGTTCATTCTGCACCCCTGACCCCTGGCAGGGTTCCATTCCTGTCCTCCTGGAGTCTGTGGGGAAAGGGATGGGGAGAGAACCCTGTTCCTGCCCACTTTGGTGGGCACTGGGATGGGCCACACACCCAGTGGGGTGCAGTTTGTGGTGTGCAGCTTTTGGGGCACAACCACAGCGCCAGCCCCAAGAACTGCTCCCACCTCCAGCTGGTAAATGAACCCCCATCAACTGCAGCCAATCCATGGGCACCAAACAGAGCCAGAGGTTCCTTCAGAACCCAGGAGCACCAAGTGTTCTTCCCTCGGGCCCTCTGAGAGGACCTTGGCAGTGGGGACTGTTTGCGGGATTTTGGGAAGCAACAGCCCCTCCCAGCTTTGCCTGTGCCCTCCCAGGAGTCAGGGGAAGCTGGTGGCCATGGAGGGACTCGGTGTGGTCCCCTTGGACTGCAGGAGGCCTGAGTGCCCACAGGATCACCCCAGAGCTGATCTGCCCTCTCAGCAGGTTGGTGCTTTCAGGAATTGTGATGGGGGGGAGGTTGAATCAGCCCCTGGTGGGGCCCAAAGCCCCCGTCAGCTTTCCAAGGAAGGAAGTGGTTTCGGACCCGAAACTCTGTGGGTGTTGGGGGGTGGGGGGTGGAGCTGGGGCAGCACAATCCCCCCACATGGGTCTTGAGCTGCCCAGCCCGGCCCTGGGGACTGACCCAGGCACACACCCTGCTGTTTCGGCCTCGTGGCCACCCTTCCTCTTCACGTGGCCCAAGCTGGAAACCCTCCTCCCCTTCCCTCTGCCAACACGTCAGCGCTCCTGGGGTGTCCCTGTGTCCCCAGTGCCAGCCCTGGCTGTCCCCCTTGGCTGGGCTCTCGCCTTCTCTGGTCTCCCCCAGGGACCCCTGGTGCGGGAACGGGCTGGGGCAGCCCCACACTTGACCCTCAGCCCTGGCCCGTGTCCCAGCACGGGTGTGCTGGGGGATTCCCAGATTTTCCCAGAGAACTGATCCCAGATACCGGTAGGATCAACCTGGGGTGGCTGCACATCCCCTGTCACCATCACCCCCCGGGGCTGGGGTTGTGGGGCACAAGGGGGGCCCAGCCCAGCCCTGTGCCTTTCCCCATTGAGGTCCTGCTGGGACCCCCTCCCTGAGCTGCCAGGGCTGCTTTCAATCCTGCTGGGACAAAGCTCCAGCCCTTGGGATGCCTGAGCCAGCCCCAGCCCCTCCTCTGATCACCAGCCCTGGGGAGGGAGCAAAGACCCCAGACCAGCCCCATGCCCCCTCTCCACCCCAACAAACCCATGGTAGGAGCCACCAAGGCTGGTGTTTTTCCATCTTTTATTTTAAAATTCATAATTGAAGTTTAACAAAGTTTGACCCCGTTGCTGTCGTGGGAGCCGGGGGGGCCCTGGCGGAGCCCCCGCTCCTGCCCCCTGCCCGCTCCAGCCCCGCTCCCCCTGCAGCCCCCCGGCACCAGCTCCAACATCACCACAGGGATCCTTCCAGGGATGTTTATTGGGGAGGGGGTCCCGCCGTGGGTGCAGGGGGTCGGGGGCTGCGGGCCCAGGGAACCCCCCGTGTCCCCTCCCACAGTAGAGACATGCAGGGATTTATAAAAGGGGGGCCTGGGGGGACCCTGCTCAGCCACCATCTGCCCGAGGGACAAATAAAAAACACAGCCCAGGCCCAGGGTCACGGGAAACCATCGTCATCATCCTCTGCCATCTCCTTGGCAAACTCCAGGTCCTGCTGCTCACGCTCCCGGCGCTCCTGGAAGGCAGAGGTTGGTGGCAGGTGGGGACAGGAGCCACGTCCTTCCCGTGGCCACACGGACCTGGGTGAGGTCTCACCTCTGCAGATTCCAAGTCCTTGTTGTACGATTTGGGGGGGAACCTCATGGCCTGGGGAAAGGGAGGAGGAGGAGGAGCTCTGAGCTGAGCTGAGCCAGCCCGGGGCTGTGTCCTGCTGACCCCAGGGCTGTCCCCTGCCCCCGGGGATGTGGGGCCAGGCCGTGCTCACCTTCACGGACATGTTGTGGATGTCGAGGCAGAAGGAGATGCGCTGGTGGAAGGCCAGCTGGGGCTCCCGCGTGGAGTAGATGTCGATCATCTCCTTGGACTGCACGTAGCCCTTCTCGTGGTTGATGCTGGCCTCGATCACCCCGTCCCGGATGGCCTGAGGGCAGGGGCAGGGCACGGGATGTGGTGCACTGAGCGTCCCCAGCTCTCCCTGGACAGGCCTGGTGCCACAGGGAGGGAGGGGGAGGGCAGAGCTGGGGGCTCTGGGCACCCCGGGACCCCCGTGCCGGTACCTTGGCGACGATGAACTCAGCGTCCTCCGGGCTGTCCAGCTGCAGCTTCTGGGCGATGTCAGCCAGGGAGATGCGGGAGTAGGAGAGGCTGATCATCCGGACACCTGTGGGGACAGTGGGATGCAGCCCCCGGGACCACGGCACCGCCCGGGGGGGCCCCAAACACCCCCCTACCTGTCTTGATGACGTTGTGCCTCAGCCGGATGATGAGGGTGTAGGTGCCATCCGCCTGGAACTTGTCCCCAAACTGGTCAAGGACTTGGTTGAACTTGGCCAGGTTCCCCGTCCTGACGGCTGGAGGGGAGAAGGTGGGAATGAGGGAGGGAGGAAGGCTGGGGAGCGCGAGGCAGGGCTGACTCCCTTCCCAAGTGGCATCTGCATCTGAGTCCCACCGGCTGTTCCATGGCTCTATGGGACAGGGAGGGGCAGGAGGCCGTACCCTGGGTCAGCAGGAAGTAGGGCATGAGCGAGCGCTTGAGCGAGGGCTGCCGGAACTGCAGCCTGTCCGGGATCTCCCCGAGCAGCAGCTCCACCACGATGAGCAGCTTGTGCACCTGGGGCAGAACGAGACCCTGGGTGAGTCCCTGTGGGGCCCGAAACCATCCCTGTCCCTGTGGGGCCCAACCCCAGGAAGTCCCGAACCCATTCCCACCCCTGTGTGGTCCGGGAGGTCCCATATCTGTCCCTGGGAAGTTCCAAACCTGGGAGGTCCCACACTTTGTCCCTGCAGGGCCCAACACCCCGGGCAGTCCCAAAGCTGTCCCCATGGGCCTTGATCCACTGGGAAGTCCCAACCCCAGGAGGTCCCAAACCTGTGAGGTTCCAGAGCTCAACCCTGAGGGGTCCCGGATCCAGCCCTGGAAGGTCCCAACCTGGGGCAGTCCCAGACATGACCCCACAAAGCCTGACATCCCAGGAGGTCCTGGATCTGTTGATCTGTTCCTGGGAGGTCCTGCACCCATCATCTCTGCAGGGCCTGACTCCCAGGGAGGTCCCAAACCTGAGGGGTCCCAGCCCCACCCCCAGCCCCGGGGGGTGCCACACTGTGCCCCCCTCACCGTCTGCTTGAAGCCCACGGCCGTGTGCTGCGGGGCCTTGCGCAGGGCGTTGGTCATGGTGCGCCGCGCCTCCGAGTACTCCAGCTGGATGGCCTTGATCCGCCCTGCGCCCACACGGGGCGGGTGGGGAAAGCCACCCCAGTGAATCCAACCCGACCCGCACGCACGGGGCTCCAAATCCTGCCTGGAAGCCCCATCTCCAGCTGCTCAAAGGGGTTTCCAGGGAAGCGGAGCCGGCAGGCGGGGGCGGCTCCCCCGGGTGGGACACGCTCACCTGTGTAGTACAGGTACCGAGCCCACTCGTTGTTGTTGGCCTGCTCGGGGAACACGGACTTGGAGACGAGTTTCTCGGCCTGGTCGTAGAGGTTGTAGTGGAGGTAATTCCTCAGGAGCAGGTTGAGCAGCGTGGCCTGGCCGTCGGCGTCGTGGCGCAGCGTGGCCGTGCGGAGCCGCGCGTGCAGGAAGCTGTGGGATGGCACAGGGAGTCAGGGAAGAGAACAGGGGGGATGGAGCTCGGGGACAGCCCACCCACAGGGCCTGTCCCACCTCCGGACCACGTCGAGCTTGTTCAGGAACTCGTAGATCCGGGAGTGGTAATAGTAGCACTTGGCCACCACCAGGTCCAGGGCCCGGCGGTTCTGGGAGCTGATCTTCTGCATCAGGTCATCGGACACTTTCTGAGCCTGGGGAGGAGAAGGGAGGTCAGAGCAGAGGGACTGTTCCCAGGAGGGGCAGAGAACACCCGGGCTGTGGGGTGGCCTCCCAACACCCCTGGGATGAGGGTACAGTGTGGGGCAGAGCCAGGTGGTCCCTGAAGCTCCTGGGGAGCAGGAGGACAGTGGCATCAGCTCAGGGGTCTCACCTCAGGGTACCTCTTGCTGTTCATCAGGTAGATGACGAGCAGCAGCTGCAGGTAGGTCTCCACCTCTGGCAGGAGAGGGGCTGAGGCTGCTTTCCCCGTCCGTGGGCGGAACTGCAGCTCAGCTTCCGTGTCCATGGACTGAGGGGACAGAGATGTGCTGGATCCCTGTCAGGATGTGACAAGAGCCAGCCTAGGCTGCTCTCATGGCAGTCCCATCCCTGCCCAGCGCTGCAGTGTCCTGTCCCCGCTCACACATGCTCCTGAGCAGCTGGGCTGTGTGTCCCCAGTGCCCCCAAGCTGTCAGTGTGAAGCCATTCCCCCTTGTCCTGTCACTGCAGGCCCTTGTAAACTTTCCTGTCAGCTCCTTCAGGCACTGCGAGGCCACAATTCAGTCATCCCTAAACCTTGTCTTCTCCAGGCTGAATTATCCCAATTCTCCCAGCCTTTCCTCAGAGCAGAGGTGCCCCATCCCTCTGATCATCACCCTCCTCACTCCAACAGCTCCTCATCCTTCCCATGCTGGGACCCCCGAGCTGGGGGCAGCACTGGGGGCAGGTGTCCCCTCCCGTCCCTGCCCGTACCTCCTCCAGGAACCCGAGCAGGAAGTCCCTGAGGGTGCAGTTGGAGGTGAAGAAGCCGTGGATGGCCTTGTGCAGCACGTTGGGGTTGAGGCGGCGGGAGGTGGAGGGCAGAGCCCGCAGGGCCCGCAGGACGTAGCGCGGCTCCTTCCCCGACACCGCCTTCTCCAGCTGCTTCACGTGCTCCTTGATGTCTGCGGGGGGCACACGGACACCCCTCGCCCCAAATCCTCTGCCAGGGGCACCCCAGGGCTGTCCCCTCCCATTCTATTGCCCTCAGTGTCCGCGGCGACCTGACCTGTCCCTGCTCAGAGCAGGGGGCTGGAGGCCCTCCCAGAGCCTTCTCCCTCCTCCCCAGGGGCTCCAGCCCCTCTCTGCACCCCCGCGGGGTCCCACCACAGCAGGTCGGCAGCCCCCCTAACCCTCAAAGCCCGTCCTCACAGGGATCTCCACAAAACACCTCTCCCTCTCCCTTTCCTTCAGAGAGGCCCCCGCAAGCCCCCTTGCCACAGCGACCCTCCCCA
>VYXB01007631.1:84479-101773 GCA_013397135.1 Pachyramphus minor | reverse complement strand
CCCAACACCCTTCCCCCAGCACCCCCTCTCCCAGGACCCCTCCCAGATGTCCCCCCGGGCTGTCCCCCCTCCACCCCTCCCTCTCAGTCTCCCCTCAGACCCCCCATTACGGCGACACCTTCCCCCTCACCCTCCAGCGTGATCGCGTCCAGCTCCCTCTGCGGCTGCCGCTCGCCCGCCGCCTCGGGGGCCGCCGGGGCCGCCTCCTCGTGCATCTCGACGTCGGGGGGCGCGGGCGGGGGTCCCTCGGGGGGTGCCTTGGCCTTGTCGCCGCGGCGGCGGGGCCCGTCCTGCTTCATGGCGTGACACTGCACAACGGGCCGCCAGGCGCGACAGGCCGAGCGCCGAGCGCCCGACCGCGATCGGCTCCTCCCGCCCTCCGCTCGGGCCTTTCCGCCGCCGCTCGGGGAGTCCCTCCGAGCTCACTCGGCAGTTTCCGCATAACTTTCGGGTGTTTCCGGACTCCTCTTCTCGGCTCCTCCCGCCCCTCCCGCTCGGGAGTTTCCGTAAAGCTTTCGGCTGTTTCCGCCCAGCGCTCGGTTGTGCCCGCCCGCTTGGGGGCGCCGGCGCGCGCGCGTTCGCGCTGGGGAGCAGCGCGAGGTCCCGTGAGGGGCCGGGATCGGGATCCTGTGAGGGAGCGGGATCCTGTGAGGGATCAGGGATCCTGTGAGGGATTGGGATCCTGTGAGAGGCCCTGTGAGGGACTGGGGATCCTGTGAAGGATCGGGATCCTGTGAGAGGTCCTGTGAGGGATTGGGGATCCTGTGAGGAATCGGGATCCTGTGAGAGGTCCTGTGAGGGACTGGGGATCCTGTGAGGGACCCTGTGGGGGGTCCCGTGAGGAGCCAGGCTGGGACTGGGACCAGGAGAGGGGGGACAGAGCTAAGTGCCCTATTTCTGTGACAGCCTCTCTCTCAAGGTTGTCAGATATTCTGGGGGACCGAAAACACACGGAAAGAAAGAAATTGCCTTCCAGAACACCAGGTTGCTCAGCAAGAAGCTCCTCTTTATTTATAAAGTGATAATTGAGAGTATTTAAAGCGTATCTGAAGCGCTGCACCGTGTCCCTGGAGCAGCCCAGGGGCTGTGGCAGCGCTGGGACCAGGGAAGGGTCGGTGAAACCCCTGGATCCCCCCACCCCTGTGCCACCAGCAGCTCGTGGAGCCCCCCAGGACCCAGAGGGGGGACCAGGGTAAGTGGGTCACTGCAGGTCTTTTGCTTTGCCTTTTGTTTCCTTTGCATTTTTTTGCCCCTTTTCCCTTTGCATTCCCTTTCCCTTGGCATTCCCTTGCCCTTCCCTTTCCCATTCATTAGTTGCAGAAGCAGCAGCGTTTTTAGGGAAGCAGGATTACATGAGGCACAGCTGCCAGGCCTGTGATTATTTGGGCTCGTGAATTTTCCGGTTGTCCCTCTGCTTTCAGTGGGGGACAGCCAGAGAAATCCACTTTGCTTTCCAGCCTTTTGCATCCATAACGAGGTTTCCTGCCTTAGGTTTGCTTTTCCCAGCCAAAGCAGCCTTGAGCGTTAACAAGGGTGAAACTGGGGGAGAGAAGTGGTTTGTGGGCAGAGGTTTCCCAGCAGCTTGGGGAGGGGTTCCCTGGGCAGGGCCAGGTGCCTATTTGGGGCTACTGAGGAGGCTGAGGATGTACAGGGCCGCGTACAGGGCGGCCACAACCTCGAAGGGCTCTTCCATGGGCTCAGCTGATCCATCTTCCTGGAGCTTCACTCTGCTCAGCTCCACCAGCTCCATGGTTAAGCTCCGATCCTCCGGCTCTGGGAAGGAGAGCAGGCTGGCGCGCACACGGAAGGGTTCATTCTGGTTTATCTGCTTGTGTTTCACGAGTTCTTCAACCTTCACAGCAACAACAGAAAAGGCAAATCAGTGATTCAACAAACTGTCAAATGGTGACATCATCATGGACACAGTGCTTTCATTAAAATACCTCCCATTGCCCCTTCAAACGAACCAAGTGTGATGTGGGTACTCACCAGCTTCAGCTGTTGGGCCACAATCTTCCTTTCCAAGGATTCCAGCAGCAGCAACAGCTGATCATCCAGTAGCTCTGCAGAATTAGAGCAGCTCTGATCAAAAACCTGCCACCAAGGTGTTTGAGACAGCTGGTGGGATGGGAAGGGTGAGCAGGATGAGAAGGGTGATCATTTCTTGTAGGAAATGCCTGTTTGTTCAGAAGTTCTGTGGATGTTTTATTCCAAATGGTTTGTGCTGTGAGAGGGATGTGTCTGTTAGAGAATCATGGAATCTCCTGACTTGGGAGGGACCCCCAAGGATCCTTGAGTCCAACTCATGATACTAGGAAGGGTATTGTGGGGGGTTCTCTGCTCCCCCCTGCATGGGATTTAGATGCAGATTCCACTTGGGAAGGAAGAGGAGCAGGAGCAGGAGGGGATGTTAGGACTGGGAGTCAGCTCTGCCTCGATTTCCCCACTAAAGACCCAAAACCTCACCAGCCAAAGCATTGAGGGTGTAGGTGATTCCCTTTGCCAGCAGAAGACGACGATCTCGTGGAGATTCCTCTAAGGTGCTCAACAGCTCTTTTAGGTCTGGGCTTTCAGTTTTCAGCTCATAACCATCAGTTTGCTCAAGAAGTCCTTCCATCTGTGGGGGCAAGGGAAAAGAAAGGTCAGGATTTGAGGGCAGAGGCTGCTGCTAGTCCAGAGCTGTGCCGAGTGAGGGAATTTTGGATGGCCTGTTGTGGCACAGGTGCCTTGTGGGGCAAGAGGTGTGATGGTGGATGTCTCTGTGTTTGTAACTCCTGGCAGCAAGAGAACCTTTACTTACCTTCTGGCTGAGCTCTTGAAAGAGGTCCCTGTCTCCCATCACAGCTGTGATGGTGTTTAGGAATATGACCCACCGGTCAGAAAACTTGGAGAAAATCCTATAGTGTTGTTTAACTTCTGTCTTCACTTGTGAGGGACCTGAAAAGCAGAAAGAGTCCAAAGATGTCACTGCTGAACTAGGAGTTCAGTGGCAGCCCTAAACAGAGAGTGTGAAACACTGGTGTGAATATTTTGGAAGCAAGAATGGAATTTGGGCAGCTGTCATGTCTTGGGGAATACAACACTCTTGGTGGTTTGTTTTATCCTGGGAGATTCCACCTCACCCAAACCAGGTAAAAGTTTTGCAAGTGGAAGCAGAAAAATACTTTGCTTACCATCATCTTCATAATGCACACTTCCAGCAGAAAATTCTTCGAAAAAATCTAGGTCTGTAGCAGGATAAAAAGGACATTTAAGGTGTTTTTGCCAGCCTTCCCACTGAAGGTCACCTGCCCTGTTTTCTCCCTGGCTCTTTTCTTCTAAACATGATAAAGGACCAAACCAAACTCTGCTGTCTGTGCCATTTACCACCAGGAGCTCTGCAGCTCCCCAGATGTAGAGCTGAGAGTTCTGGGGTCCCTCTTGCCCTTCCCTACCAACCCCTCCCCAGACTGCTCCTTTTCCACTCAGCTCCTTGACTTTGCACGGGTTGTACAACTTTCCCCAGGTGGTTCCTGCCCCTCCCACTGCCTCCATCTCCTTGCAAATGATCTGTGGGGCTGAGTGATACTTGAGGAAATGTTCTTCCTCTTCTGCACTGTTTCCCGAAAGGAGGAGTTGGTAATTTCTGGAAGTTACTTACTGAATTGTCCGTTCTCAATGTTTATCTGGATGGCCTTGAAGGCCAGCGTGCAGCCCTTGGGTATGATTATGCTTTGTCTGTTCTCTTTGGTGCCCTGGTTGAGGAAAACAACCTGTTAGAGCACCTGGGTGCAGGTGTTGGGGAAGGACCAACACCTGAGCCTGGAGAGAAACCAAACCTTTGCAGAGAACTTGGCGTAAATTTTGGCCAGGAAGCCCCCGTGTGCCTTGGTGGATTCCTTGTAGACGGCCTCCTCTGAGGTTTCCAGGCTTTCATAAACCATGTACAAATTGAGCTTTTTGCTCTGGAGCTGCTGGATGAAGGGGTGACCCATGTCGACTTTTCTAAAAGAGAAAAGGGTGGGAAGGGGCTGGAGCACAAGTCATTTGAGGAGCTGGGGGGCTCAGCGTGGGTAAAAGGAGGCTCAGAGGGGACGTTCTGGCTCCAAGCCAGGCTGGCCTAGTTAGGGGGAATTAATTGCCTGAGGTCTCAGTGTTGTTTTTTGCTGTTTAACACCCGCTGCGTGGCCCGGCATGGGTTGTGTGGGGATGGCCGGAGCGTGTGTGCTGCCTTTGTCCTGCCTTACCTTTCCTCCATCACTGCCTGCAGTGAGTCCATTGGAATGGCCTTGGTCAGAGGCTTGATGGAAAGCTCCTCGGACACAGAGCCATGTCCTTCCAGCTGCACGTTTGCAGGGTGAACATCAACGCTCAAACACCCATCGACTTGCTCAGCACTGACCTTGGTGAAACCGAATTGGCTGGAATGGGGAGCGTCTCCCGAGGGAAGGAGGGACTCTGAAACGATTCCATGCATTTGCTTCATCAGGATTGCACAGGCTCTCTAAGTATTTCACACACAGGGAAGTTGGAACGTGGGATGGTTTAGCCATGACCCCAATGACCCCAAAACATGATCTATGGAATTTGTGAACTTCGTGTTGATATGTTTGGGCTTTACCTGTGCTTTTCCCATCTTTTCCAGGCAGCAGCACACTGTCCAGTCTGAACCTTGTACACTGGTAGTAGGGACCTGGGTGGAATATGGTTTTTTGTTTTCTTTTTTCTATCAGAAGACAGGAGGGTCTGAAGTGCTCGTGGTCTGCGATGCTCTCGACAGGGACCAATTGTTTGCTTGGATCCGCTTGATATGCGATGTATCTGGTGACTTTTTTAAACATTCTGCTCTGTGTGGATGAAGTTGTGCAAATTACTTGAAATAAGAGCAGGACATTGTACCAAAATGTTACTTCAATTATTAAGAATTTTTCGAAATGATGACCTAAATTCACCACATTATCTAAGGACACAACTTTCAGATGGTTGTTTTAGGGAGAGTTTGGAGAGGAAGGAGCAGGAGCTGTGGCTTGTTTGGACTCGTCCCCCTTTGCTGATGATCCCCAGTCATGGTGCAGGCAGAGCACAGCTCACAGGCTCTGAAGGTGCAGATTTTGGGGGCAAATCTCCCCCAAAATATAAAGCAATCAGCCCAGCCCAGCCCCCTGCACACAGCCTGGTACTCAGCTGGTGTATGAGAGCCAGAAACAAATCCCTGTTTCCTGATACAGCTTGTTTTTTAAAAAAAAAGTTTCTGTTTCACTTCTCTGGTGTGTTGGGGGAGGGAAAGCCAGAGAACCTCAGACTGGCTTGGGTTGGAAGGGACCTTAAAGCCCATCCAATTCCACCCCCTGCCATGGGCAGGAACACCTTCCACTGGCCCAGGTTGCTCCAAGCCCTGTCCAACCTGGCCTTGGACACTTCCAGAGCTGGGGCAGCCACAGCTTCTCTGGGCAACCTGTGCCAGGGCCTCCCCACCCTCCTGAGGAGAATTTTTTCCCAATGCCCCATCTAACCCTCCTCTCTCTCAGGTTAAATCCATTGCCAAGACAAATAGGCTTGTGTGCCCAGTTTTAGTAGCACTTGCAGGACTCCCTGCCTTGGAAAGCACTTAAGAGAGAGCTTCCCCCAAGGCTGTGCCACAGCCAAAGCTCTGGAATGAGGCACTTGGCTGTGGGGTGGATGCCTCCTGTGGGTCAGGAGCCTGGGGGCTGCTGAGGGGATGTGAGCCCTGCAGAGCAGCAGGACTGGGAGGAGCTCTGTGGCTTCCCTTCTGCTCAGAGGGCCAGAAGCCTTTGCTGAATGAGGGAGCTGTGGGTTGGCACAGGAAGCTGGAAGCAGCACAAACCCAAAGAGTAAAGTGATTTCTCTTACCTTGCTAAGGGGGGAGGCTCCCTGGAGCAACCCCTGGGGCAGAAGCACCGTTAGACCCAGTCGGGGCAGGAGGATCCCAGACTGTTCACTCCACACTATCCAGAGTCACTCTCGGATGTCAGTGATTTCCTGTCCTCTTTACCACTGTTCAGCTTCCACTCAACTACTGCTTAACCCTTCCCCTGAAAGGCTTTGGTGATTGGGCAGAGTCAGATTGGTGGAAACTTTTTACAGAGACTGTGAGTCACTGGAAATTCTACGGATGGAGCAGATGAAGCCTGCCCACCCCTTCAGGACCCTGAGGGGAACTGGGCCTGTTGGTGTAACCCCTGTCTGTGTTTTCAGCATGTTTGGGGTGTGATGCTTTGTGACCTCTTCCTGCCTTTCACTGCAGTGCAGGATTTCTTGGGGCTGGAATTCTGGTGGCAGAAAAGAAGGAAAAAGCCAAGTGTGAGATCAGTGACTGGTAGTGGCTGTGGAATCATAAATCATATTTTGCAGACTTGGGAGGAAAATAAATCCCCTTTAATATGTGCCCTGCAGGATTACATGAGGCACAGCTGCCAGGCCTGTGATTATTTGGGCTCGTGAATTTTCCGGTTGTCCCTCTGCTTTCAGTGGGGGACAGCCAGAGAAATCCACTTTGCTTTCCAGCCTTTTGCATCCATAACGAGGTTTCCTGCCTTAGGTTTGCTTTTCCCAGCCAAAGCAGCCTTGAGCGTTAACAAGGGTGAAACTGGGGGAGAGAAGTGGTTTGTGGGCAGAGGTTTCCCAGCAGCTTGGGGAGGGGTTCCCTGGGCAGGGCCAGGTGCCACTCCTGGCAGCAAGAGAACCTTTGCTTACCTTCTGGCTGAGCTTTTGAAAGAGGTCCCTGTCTCCCATCACAGCTGTGATGGTGTTCAGGAATATGACCCATAGGTCAGAAAGCTCAGAGAAAATCCTGTAGTGTTGTTTAACTTCTGCGTCCACTGCATCTAATTTTCATGTTAGGAAACCTAAAAATGAGAAACCTGAAAAGCAGAAAGAGTCCAAAGATGTCACTGCTGAACTAGGAGTTCAGTGGCAGCCCTAAACAGAGAGTGTGAAACACTGGTGTGAATATTTTGGAAGCAAGATGGAATTTTGGCAAGTATCATGTCTTGGGGAACAGGCAAACACATCACTCCTCGTGGTTTGTTTTATCCTGGTGCAGTCATGGTGCAGGCAGGGCACAGCTCACAGGCTCCGAAGGTGCAGATTTTGGGGGCAAATCTCCCCCAAAATATAAAGCAATCAGCCCAGCCCAGCCCCTTGGGCGTGGGCTGGTGTCTGCAGGGGAGAGCTGGTGTGTGAGAGCCAAAAAACTTGACGCAGCTTGTATTTCCCAAAAAAAAAGAGTTTCTGTTTCACTTCTCTGGTGTGTTGGGGGAGGGAAAGCCAGAGAATCTCAGACTGGCTTGGGTTGGAAGGGACCTTAAAGCCCATCCAATTCCACCCCCTGGAAAGAGTAAAGTGATTTCTCTTACCTTGCTAAGGGGGGAGGCTCCCTGAAGCAAGCCCTGGGGCAGAAGCACCGTTAGACCCAGTTGGGGCAGGAGGACCCCGGGCTGTTCACTCCAGCTTATCTAGAGTTGTTCTCAGCTGTGAGGAGGAATTTCCTCCTCACTGATGTTTTGTTTTCACACAATAGCCACTGCATAACTCTTCCTCTGAAAGGCTTGGGTGATTGAGCAGAGTCTGTTACAGGGGCTGTGTGTAACTCAAACTTCTGCAGGTATAGAAGTTGCAACTCCATCCCTGGAAGTGTCCAAGGCCACGTTGGACGGGGCTTGGAGCCACCTGGGCCAGTGGAAGATGCCCCTGTCCATGGCAGGGGGTGGCACTGGATGATCTTTGAGGTCCCTTCCAACCCAAACCACTCCATGATTCATTTGCCATTCTTGTTTAACCGCAAAGCCCCTCCATGTGAAAATTCCAGGACTCAAAACACAAGTTTTTACCTGAATACTTAACTTTATTAGTCTCTCTTAGAACACTGTACAAAGGAGTAATAAAAATATTCACACTTTATTTTAGAAAGTTCTCTACTTGATACTCCTGTATCCACAGCAAAAAGAAGGGCTACTGAGAAAAAAACCCCTAAAACTTTTTACAGAACATTCCTTTAAAAAACCCCTCCCAATTAATTCAGCTCATTAAACTGATCCAGGGAGGATACAGATACACCAACACTCGCATGCTTAACAGCTATTATAGGCAATGATAAAGCAACATAAGTTACACTGAGGAATATTAATGTGTTAACCCACTGCTGTCCCCTCCTCGAGGGCCAGTACCGAGCTTCTAAAAACAACCCAAAAGTCAAAAATAAAAGTCCTCGGGAATGAAGTAGCCCTAAATCTTGTTTATTTTAAAGGCTTTTTCCTGCGAAGGTTTGGACTGTTTGCCACCCTGGTAGCTCTGTTGAATGAATCCCAAGACAGGATCCCTAATTCCGGAGCATCAGGCTGGGAGGACTCGCTGGTTTTCCGACTGTCCTGGAGCAGGGGCTGCTGTACCCTGTGGATACGTGCGTGGTGCTGACAGTGGCTTAGGGGGCTTTGCCCAGTGCAAGGCTGCTGCCAGTCCCTGAGAAGGGTTCCAGGCTTTCAAAAGCTTTTCTCTTTCATTGCAGAACCAAAAAGAAAAGCTGTTGAAGTACCTGCTCGCCAGGAATCGTTTCTCCATCACAGGGTGGAGCCCACCTTGATCTCTCCAGGTAAGATTTGCCCTGCTTATGATACAGGACATGTTTCATAGGAAAATCCACCAGATCAGAATCCCATTTAAAACCAGCAATGGTCACTTATCTCCTCCACGCAGGTACCTGGGGAAACCTCCCCTTTAAAAGGAGTTCTGCTCTTGTTTGGGTTCTCCACCTAAAATGTGGCTTCATCCCTGATCTGTCACCACTAAGGACACGTCTGACAACCCCTCAGCCTGCCCATGCTGTCCTTTCAGGTACCCCTAACAATGGTGGTTTAATTACAATTAACTTATTGCTTTTCTATTTTTGATTAATCCTGACATCTACCCTTAAGTTGGGATCTTAAGGAAGATTCTACCAGGTTTGTAATTGTTCAAATACTTATTAATTGTCTGTAGACACTCAATACAGCACAAGTTCTTCAACTCACTTCTTTCCATATTTCTCCTCTTTCCTTTATGTTTCCCTTGATTGGACTCACTGGGTCCAAGTTAAGTGCAGTTATTCCATGGAAAAATGATGCCTGTGTTGGAAAGAGTGTCCCTGTCACATAACCCCTGGGTAGGCTGTTTTTAATCATTTGTGTGAAGGAGAGAGATCAGAAAAGTTTACTTTTGCTGTTAGGCAAAGCCTTAATTACAAATTTTGGAATTCAGGCTTTAAAACCTGCTTGTTTGAGAAGCTTATAATCCAATTCTGGTTCACAGTTATATTTAATTTAACAAAACAGAGTCAGATGATGTCCTTAGTGTCAGTGACCAGCACGAGTGCTCAGACTCTCAGCTGTTGCAGTGCCTTCAGGGAGGCTGAGGGAATTGCTGTATCTCACCAAGAAAAGCTGATCCCTTCAATTTATAATTATTCTAAAATTATCAAACCTGCCTTCACTCTGATGTGCATATGCTTAGAACTACCCAGCATATGTCTGTCTGTGAGGAGTCGTGTCTATAAGCACCTAGACACTGCTTCTGTTGCAAAAAAAAATGCTGTTTCTCCCCTTGTTTTTTCTACCCAAACAATTAATTTTGTTCCCTCTGGAGATGGAAGTTGTGCCTGGGCAGACACTGGGGTCTGTTCAGCACCACACAGTATTTTGGGTACAGCCTCAGCCCCCTGCCAGGACCTGCCATTCCCGCAGGGATACTGCTCATTTCTGTGCCATTTCCAAGCTGATTGATGCAATATCTCTGTTTTGGTAACAATTATCATTGTCTAGTAGCTTAAAGAGCCGATTAGGGTAGAGAGTACCTTAACTAAAGCAGCAGTCCTTATGTCCTGGGGGCTACGTTTAAGGTTTAACCTCCCTGGGGTCTCCAGCCAGACTCTTTTCTCTTTCTACCTTCTTGAAAACATCCTCTTCACTCATATTTCCACTTTTCAAACATATTAGGGAGTCATTCTCCCTGCATTCCAGCAGCCCTCTGAGGTACACTGAGTGTTTTCCCTTCCCTGTAGCAGTCCCACAGGAAGTCTGAGAGAGAGAAGTGAAGCAGCTTCCCTAAAATTATGCACAGAGTAACAGATTTTAGGTGCAAACTTGAAATTCCCCAATCCATGTCCTATGCTCAGACCATCCAACAACCCAACGCTCTCCACCATGGCCTCTAAAGCTGGAATTACTGCTGCAGGAACAAAAACAGCAGATTTAAAAGGTTTTATCCCATTGTCAGAAAGATAAGACAATATAAGTACTAAGACAACAAAAATACAGGTTTTCACGGGGTTTCAGGGGAAGCATGAGGGAAAACATTCCACCTGAAACATAACCCAAAAGAAAATGGGGATTATTTTGAACAGGAAAAAGCTGCTCAGCCAGGAAACCTGAACCTGTTTGAGGTGGTAATTTGTGGGAAAAGGCTTGACTTTGTTCCTCTGTGAAATAATCCCTTATCAGTGACCCACTGAATCCCTCTGCTGGTCAATTCATCTGCTGCTGCTGCTCCTCACGCAGCCCTTGGGTGTGGAGCGGAGGGACAGACCAGAAATCCAACCCTTACTTCCCTCGAGTCCACAGAGAACTGGAGAACTGGCAAATCCCACTCACACGGACTTAACCAAGGAGCTGGACTGAGGAGAAAAATTCCAATTAAAGTCAAGGATGGCTGTGTGCTTGATTAGAGCAATCAGCCCTCCACCTTGTTGGGCCTGTGCCTGTCCAGTGTGAGCCTCTCCCACACCTCTCCATGTCCATGTCCATGTCCCAAGGAGCTCAGTGGCATTTGTTGTCAGTCATTAAATCATCCACCCCCAGCCCTTGATCCAAATGCCCCCTGAGCCCTGCTGTCCTTAAAAAACCAGTGGGGGGGGGACAGGAGTTGCCTGGACAGATTTGGGTATAAACTGAAAATAACGAGCATAATTTGGGATCTGTTCACCTTTTCCCTGGACCACATGGATGGTGGTCCAGTCAAACTGCAGGTTGTTCCTTCCTGTGCTGTTTTTAGTAAAAGAACTTCCCTTCTCAGTGGTGTCAAAGACTGCAAAATAAAAATCTGTCATTCTCCCTCCCACTCCCCTGCCCAGAAATGGAACTCAGACCCCAAAACAATCCAGTCCTGGGAAAGTCTGGCTGTATCCCTTTGGATTTCCCCCATGTGCTGCTCAAAGCACCCAGCCTTAGGAAGGGAAAGGTATTTTAAAGTGCATTTACCACAGCAATAGTACCAGCACTAAAAGCTTTTCCCCTCGCCCCTGTCCTTGTCATTCCATGTCTGGGACAGATGAGACTCTTCCCAGAATTCATCCTCGTTGTACCTCCAGGTCTCAGTGGTTCTGTGTCTCTTGGTGACACTGGGATAAGAGAAATCCGGTGTCGTGTGTCCTGCTCCGCACTAAACTCTACTCTGGAGCTGGTTTGGATTTATTGGGCACGAGGATCCAGCATGCGGAATGTGTCTGTTGGGACCTGCCTCTGAACAGCCGCTCCGAAATCACATCCCAGTCTGCACGGGGGGAGGAAACGGGGCTGGGGAGAAGGAATTCCCCCTCTCCCTGCTCCTCCNTGCCTCTGAACAGCCGCCCCGAAATCACATCCCAGTCTGCACGGGGGAGGAAACGGGGCTGGGGAGAAGGAATTCCCCCTCTCCCTGCTCCTCCACCGACCGCTCCAGCCACGCCGCTCAGTACTTGTTGATCCCAAAGATCCGGACTCCATGGAACTGAGGCAGTTTGGGGATCAGGACGCTCATGAGGGAGATGGTGTTGATGATGAAGTGTATCCGGTCATACTTGGTGTAAAAGCTGGTTAGAAAATACCTGGAGAAGAAGGGTGGGAACGAAGAGAGAGAGGCAGACTGAGCTTTGGCATTCCGTGTGTCCCAGGACGGAACACCGGTGGCTGCTGGGCCACCCTGGAATACTCACAGGACGATGGGCATGATGGTGAGGAACTTGCGGGAGGCGGTGAACTGCACTCCGTAATCCATCTGCTCCCAGTGCGTCAGCAGCCGCGCCTTGCCCTGGTCCGGGGTCTCGAAGGGGGTTCCCTTCACGGTGTGCAGGAAGATGTACATGCTCTGCAGGACACACGGCGTGAGGCTCGCGGGGCCCCGCATCCCAAAATCCCAGGCAGGGGAGCGCACTCGGGAGCTTGCAGCCCCGCGCCGCTCCACTAGAGGGATGTGGCGCTGCTGGAGAACTGGGAGCAGGGCAGGGAGAGCCGGGGAAGGCCGGGGCAGCTCGGCTGCTCCACGTGAGGCCTCTCGCTCGGCTCCTGGGTGTGAGCCAAGGAGGTGGTGGCAAGATTACAGCCCTGGGATCTCTGGGATCGGGAGATTAGTGCCTGCCTGCTGTGGCACGGCAGAAACCTCCGGAAAACGTGCTGGGAGAGGGTCTGTCACCTCCTGATTACCCGGGGAACACCAGTCACAGACAAACAGCCTCTGGCTACATCACAGCTCCTAAGGACAGACACTCCTGGCACTTAAATTCCTTTTTATTCCCAGGACTGAAAGTTGCCAGAGAGGGGGATGAGGAGCTGGCTGCTCGTGAGCCGAGTGCTGAGCAGCTCCAGTTTGGGGGTTTGTGGGTTTTATCCCCACAGCAGCTCCAGTTTGGGTGTCTGGGGTTGGTTTTATCCCCCACTAGGGATAACTTTAGCATGAGGGTCCCCAGTCTGTGCCACTTTTGTCTCTAGATTATTCCTAGGCTGAGATGTTCTTTAAAATTAAGGGTACAGAATCAATTGCTGCATCTGTAAAGCATTTTGTCCCCTGTGCCTGTAAGGACCTGTCTGGTGACCTGACCCTTGCAGAGGGGAATCAGTTCCTGGACTAACCTTTAAGCAGAAAAACATCTGGGGTTTAATCTTGTTTCCTTAACTCTGACGAGGCCAGTCCAGGTTTTACCAACCCAAGTGACACCTTGGCAGTGTCTGGGGCCTGTCCCAGACTCCTCCTCCGGGGACACAAAGAATGACTTCCCCTGGAGGCAAATGAATCCCCTCTGAGCAGCCTCACCAGGTGTTGCTGCCTCACCTGCACCTGGGCTGGAATGAAATCCATGACCCAGAGGCACCGGCGCAGGCTGAGGGTTGCAGGTTGAGCAACTCCGCCGGCACCTTTGGGAACAGGAAGGAGCCGTTCCAACAGGGATCTCAGCAGGTTGCTCAGAGGCTCCCCGGCCCGCGCCGCCCCCTTACCAGGTTGTGGATGATGTTGGTGAGGGTCCAGACCACGGGGACGCTGAAGAAGGGGATGCTGAGCAGCACGACGTGCAGCAGCCCGATGCCCAGCACGTAGGACAGCCAGATGCCGCGGCTGTTCATGACGCGCGTGTTGGGGTTCACCTCGCTGTGCGCCGTCCCCACGTTCATCCTGCCCTCCTGTCCCCCGGGAGCCCCTGCAACACACACACACAGCGAGCTCAGAGCCCGGCCCAAAGCGCTCAGCACGGCTCAGCAGCGATGCGTGTCAGGCAAACCCCAAATGTGCCGTGTGCTATAAAAATCCCAAGGCAGCTCACTCCTCTGCCCCTCGCCCCTCGTTCCCAGAGCTGACGTCGCCGAATCCGGGAGTGGTTCAGATTTGGGAATGATGTGTGGGAAGCCTGTCTGTGACAGAAGCTACTTGTGATTTGAGATGTTTTCCCGGAGCCAAGGTGTCGAGGTTCAATCCCACGTTTGCCTGACAAGACTCAAACCAATACTTTTAAGCGCTTTTAAATCCTCGTCATGGTGTTAATCATGGAAACACGTGGCACAGGAAGCTTCCTGCATGTTTATGGAGTCAGCAGGCCTTAAACTAGGGGAGAGAACTCAGAATTTGCTGAGGAAAGGCTCTGTATCAACAGATCTCCTAATTAATTTAACTAAATGAACAGGGTTCTGCACAGCCCTGGAGGTTTGCTGGTCTCCTGCTCTGGCTCAATTGTTTTGCCTTTGCATTTAAGACTTACAGAGGGGAAAAAAGAGGAACAAAACAATTCCCCCCCCAGGGAAGGAATGAGATTCTTCTTGAGGAATGTAAAAAGGGAGAGATAACAGGGCAAAGTGCCTTGGGAGGATATTTCAGGAGGAAGATCTGTGGAGGAGGTGGCTCTTCCCCTACCTGGAAAGAACATCTGCCATGTAGGAGGAGCACAGAGGTGTTTTTTTTGGACAATGCCAGGAAGGAGAGGAAGCAAGAGAGTGTCACCCTCTCGGAGCAAGTCCTTGGAGTGATGTCCCACAGACAGTGAAGGTATTGAGTGGGCTTTTGCACTGACAGTGCCAGTGGCAGCAGGTATCCATCAGCTCCCAGGCTGGCTGGGAGCACGACAGCTCTGGTTTACTGGTTTCCAGGGATTACAGGGAACAGCACAAACTAAACCCACTGTAAAGGTGAAAGTCTTCACACCGAGATCAGGGAAATTCTCGTGTAAAATCATCCCTGTGTGCCACGGAAGCAGAGTTTGATGGGATGATCCAGTTCATCCTCCTTGGCTCCAGGACCCCACGGCGAGGGCTGTTTCCTGCCGTCTGGCCTCTGGCTCTGCTGTTGGTTCCCACAGCTGGAAGCCGTGTTGCTGTTCCCTCCAGCTCTCCGGGGGCGAGCCCGAGCCAGCTCCAACATCACACTCTCCTCACTGCCAGCTGTTCCCAGCTCCCTCCTGGAGCACCAGGCCTGGCTTGTCTCAGGAGCTGGCGCAGGCCCCGCTCCTGCCCAGGGCTGGGGCTCAGAGCCAACCTCCCCTCCACAGCTCCTGGGATGCTCCAAGTAACTTCCAAACCTCCTCCGACCGCACAGGCGGCCGATGCTGCAGATCCTCACCTCCCTCTCTGAGGGGGCTCATACCTGGGGAAGGATTCTGTTTCCAGGAAAGAGGCTGCAGCTCTGCAGGCTGCTCGTTTCCTTGTTGCCCATCTCCTGGATCACTGGCTTGAGGATATTCCTGAGAACAGCCCAAAGTGTGGTCTGGAAGCAAGACTGGGAGCCAGAGCTCAGCACTTCACCCACCCCTGGCAGGGGGAGCAGCTCCAGCCTGAACCTGCTGCAATTCCCAAGGGCTCTCAGAAGGAAAACTGGGGGTTGTGGTGAAGCATAAATGAGTCAAAAAAGACTCAGATTGTTACAACAACAACAACAACGAAAAGCAAAACACCCTGTGGAATGTGTAAACAGGAATGCTGAGTGCCAGACATGGGAAACAGTTCTCCTGGATGTTGGGAAAACACTGTCCAGTCCTGGGAGAAGCTGGAGAGCATCCAGGGAGAGCAGAGGGAATGAGCAGAGGTGTAGGAAAAACATGACCTGCAAGGACAGCTGGAAGGAAACGGGTTTGTTTAGTCTGGAGGAGGCTGGAGAGAGGCGTGAGGAACAGTCCGACTCTCCACAAAGAGCTGTGCCCGTGGGATTCCAGCTGTGCCTGTGGGATTCCAGCTGTGCCTGTGGGATTCCAGCTGTGCAGCAGGAGGAACCACATGGCTGGGGCTTGGAGTGACGTGGAAGTGCAGGAGGAGGGATGCTGGAGGGGACTGCCCACGAAAAGGGATCTGTGCTCCCAATGGAGGCCTCAAAATCTAGTTTCATCAACAGTTAAAAACCTCAGATTCCTCTTTGGTTGCCCAGGAGGCCTCTCCAGGAGCCTCTTCTGAAGTGATGCCTTTATCCCAGGCCACAGAAGCTCCTGCAGCTGGAGGTGCTCGTGGCCTGTGCCGTGGGATTTCCAACCAGTGTTTAACTTCCAAAAACTAAGGACCAAATTGGACTTGGTCCCTTCTGCAAACAAGGGC
This sequence comes from Pachyramphus minor, assembly GCA_013397135.1. Lineage (NCBI taxonomy): Eukaryota > Metazoa > Chordata > Aves > Passeriformes > Tyrannidae > Pachyramphus > Pachyramphus minor. The sequence continues at coordinate 85,988 of VYXB01007631.1, read as the reverse complement.
AGTTGCAGACCCACAGCAGGATGGGAAGGGCCCAACTTGGAAGCTGCCTGTGAAGCAATTCCTCTCCTCCTGCCTCAGTTTCCCTTCATGGTAAAATTAAGGAATACAGGGGTGGAATGCTGGAACTCATTCTTGCAGGAGATAAGGAGTTGCCAAGCATTCAGTGCTCCATGAGGGTGATTCCATGTCTCCACCTCTGTCCTTCCCCACATTAAACATTTCACCTGCAGATCTTTCCAGCTCTGCCCTGGGCTGTGCAGCCCTTGCCCCAGTTCTCCCAAATTTCAGATTGCACAGGCCTGGCTGAGGGCACATGAGCTCCCAGAGCTCCCTCCCTACCCCCATCCCTCATCCCATGTTTGCTTTCTGTTTCCACAGCAGGATTTGTTCACCTGCAGGAAAACAAGGCACAGCCCCCCATGGGAAGGACTCCAGCCCCTCCTTCCCGCAGCAGCTGCTGCCAGGCTCTGCTTTCCCACTCTTTTTGGGGACAGAAAAGCCTGACTGTTGCACCAGGCGGAGGGTGAAGGTCGGGGCTGTGCTGACATTGGACAGTGGCCATCCAAGGAGGGGAAAAGTCGGAGCTGTGGCCAGTGGCAAAGGGCACAGTGTGATGCCAGAGCTGAGCCCTCGCTCTGCTCCATCTTTCCCATGTCCTGCTCTCTGTCCAGGTGCAGCTCCTTCCCCACCTTTGCCCCCAGAGGAGTGTGACCACCGTGTGTTCCCATCTCGTTGCTTAACACTCCGACTTGATGATCTTAAAGGCCCTTTCCAACCTAAATAAACGATCCCGTGACTTGGCAGGGCTGTCACCCTTCCCCAGGGATTGCAGGATCATGCTCCAATCCTGGCACTCCACTGCAGGACCTTCACCTGGGCTGGAGAGGGAAGGAGGGCCCAGCTCTTGATCTCCCCAGTGTTCCCAGGCTGCTGGTGGTGCTGATCCCACGGATCAGAACCCGATCTCTGGCAGCAACAGCAATCCCCATCTCCCAAACAAATCCTTTAAACCCGTCTTTGCTGATGGCATCAGAGTTTGAGCCAGAGGGCACTGGTGAACTGGGCTGTGCTGGGAGGCAGCTGCTGGGTGGGACTGGGAACTCAACGCCCCGGAGCCGTGTTGGGCACATCCGAGCCCCAGCGCTGCCCGGTGCCTCCTCGGGTCCCGGGGCCGGCAGAGCCCGGCGGGGGGACACGGGGACGAGGACACGGATGAGCCGCCCCGACCGGGGGCGGGAGCTCTGCCCGTCTCAGCCTGTTCTCCTGGATTTAACGGGAAATCCTGGACCCGCAGGGAAGGCCGAGGCTGGGCTCCTCCGGGTCCCGGACTCCTCTTCCCTCCCCGTTTCCCTGGGCCGGGCCGGTGCCCCGGGGGGCTGCGGCAGGACCCTCTCCCGGCCGGGCTGTGCCCAGCGCGACCCCCGCCGTGGGGACCCCCCACTCCCACCCCACAGCTCCCTCCCAGCACCAGCACCTCTTTCGGGCTGTTCTGCTCTCGGGCCGGGCCCA
>VYXB01007631.1:66015-77439 GCA_013397135.1 Pachyramphus minor | reverse complement strand
CGGGACACGGGGACACACAGGGCTGGGGAACAACCACTCCAGGGGCTCCTCACGGTGCAGGAGCTGTCACAGCCACGGCGTCACTCAGACACACTCAGGGGTTTGCCCCGTTCTCCTCCTGGCAGCAGGAGTTGTGGCCGGTGAGTCCCTGGCTGTGGTGGCTGTGGCCAGGGATGGAGCATCCACAGTGTCCTCCCCTGTTATGGAGGACCCGGAGCATCCCCCTGGCACGTGGCTGTTGCTCCAACCGACCTGGATGTTGGGACTTCATGTAATTTTTATATTTCCTTTGCAGAAATCCCTTGGGGCATTAACGGAATCGGTGTTTCCATCCCTCACGGGGTGGCCTGGGCCTGGCTCCCTGTGGGGATGCAGTGGGAAGGAGCAGGAGGGCTGTGAGGGCAGTGCCCTGCTGGGTCACTGGGCTGTGACTGCAGCCAGTGGGACCAAAGGATGGGACAGGAACTGGGGACACCCCAGCTGGGAGAGGCCAGGGGCAGGTCCAGCTCCATCTCTCGCGTGGGTTGTTCCACCCCATCTCCCATTTTGGCCCCTGCTGCTCCCTGTTCCCTTCCCAGCACCCCCAGGCCATGTGGGGTGAGGGGTGTGGGGGTCCCCACCCAGAGATGGGGTCACTGGTGGGTAACTCAGAGTCTTCCCCCTTGGAATGTGGGGAATAAGAACCAAATGGGGAATGAGCTCCCCAGGGCAGAGCCCTCTGGGGCCACCAAGGGGTGTGGGTGCTGGTGGAGAGGAACTGAGGGGTTCAGGCAGTGGGTCCAGCCCTGCTGGGATGTTGGGGGGAGTGAGTTTCCCCTCAGTGCTCCCTGGGGACCACGTGGGTGGGTGTTTGCAGCACCCTCACCCCCTGCTCCCCTCAGCTGCCGGAGGGGAGCTCCCGCCTCCCAAGCTGCCGACCGGTCACTGTGATGGGAAGTGGGATGGAAGGAGCTGCTGCGGCTCCTCCGCCCTCTCCTCACTCCTGCACCACTGGCAGGAGCCTGAATCTCCCCTAAAAACACTCCAGAGTCCCTTCTGTACATTTCCAGTATTGGGCTGCAGGTTGCCTGTGGCAGTGGTGGAGGCAAGGCTGGGCACAGGGCACAGGGCTGGCACAAGAGGGGGTCAGTGCCCACCTTAAGGTGTGCAGGGTCCAAGTGGTGACTCAGAGCAAAGCCAGAGCAGACCCAGACTCTTCCACCCACATGTCTGGCCCTTGGGAGAGCTGGTTTTTGCTGGTTTTGGCCTTTTTTCAAACCAACTGAAGATAAATTGCCTTAATTCACCAAGAGCACCAACCAAAGCTGCTTGAACCTCCTCTGTACCAGGCCAGACCTGGCCCAGCCTCAGCCCCTGGTGCGGGCAGCACATTTTGGCACAGGCAGGGCTCTGGCCCTGGCCCCTGCCCGTCCTCCCAGTGCCACGGGGAGCTGTGGGATGGAGCGGGCCGGGAGCAGCGCCCGCACCCTTCCACAAGTGCCTAATTCCAGCGCAGACCAGGAGCTCTGCAACGCACAAACACCTCGGCCCCAGCTCCCGTCTGGGCATTCCCACAGCCCCACGGCAGCTCCATCCCCCTCTACAACCGGCTCCAGACAAAAGGGGCTGGGGGGGCCCCACCAAGGCCCCTGAGCTGCTCCCCTGGGCAGTGTGGGGGCCACAGGGACCACCCACCCCATCCGTGTTTGGTTTAAGGGACCTTTTATGTTCTTACTTTATACAACAATAAATTGGCTGTTCCTTTGGAGCGGGTGCTGGAGTGTTTGTGTCTGTGGTCACCGGGCCCGGTGAAGCCACGCAGGAAGGATGGAGGTGCCCGTGGCAGCCGATGTCCTCCCGGGCTGGCACTGGCAGAAACAGGACACCTGGTGCCCGTGGTAACTCTGCCCCAGCCTTCAGTAATGAACACCCCGTGCTCGGCTCAGGTCGCTGGCACGGTGCCGGGCCCCGCGTCACCCAGGACCCCGTGGGGTTGTTTCCCAGGGCCCTGCTCTGCTCCCTGCTCTCCCATCCCACCAGAGCAGAGCCCGGGGACAGGACCACGACAGGCAGGAGGGATAGGCCCTTCCCAACACCACAGTCCCACCAGAAAGGCCTTTCTGGTCACAGCCCCATCCCAGTTTGCCGGTGTCTCTCCCCGTGTGATCCTCGCTGGAATGTTGCTCTGTGGGGGTGGAAGCCCGGCCCTAACGCAGAGTGACAGCTCCTGCTCACGGGACATTAACCCTGTTTGTCACTCGCTGTCTCCAGACACAGACCCCGGGCTCTGGAGCAGATGGCTCCTGTCCCCTGCCCCGCTCCCTCCCTGGGGACCCTCCTCCCGCGGCTCCGGGAGCAGCTGGGAAGGGCTGGGGGACACACAGGACACGTGGCCCCAGCTGCCACCTCATCTCCCTGGAGTGCTGCCGGTGTCCCTCCGTGGGGCTGGATGACACCAGGTGCTCCAGGGCCAGCCCTGCTCCGGTGCCTGATAATTCCCAGATCCTGCCTGTGGAATTACGCGGATGGAAACCATGGGGCTCGTTACAGCCCACGCTAACGAGCACGGGGGGAAGGAGGTGCATTCCAGGAGTCTGGCTGGTTGTGGAACAGCTGCTGGTCCATGTGGGTGTATGGGGGATAAAATATACAAGAAACCTCATGGAAGTCTGCAGAAAGCTTTGGGAAAGTAACTTGGGGTGGATGGAGTTGTGTTGGATTTAGGCTGTCAGTACTGTCGGATATTTTATCAGGTGTGGCGAGAAATGAAGAAGAACTGATGGAGCCTGATGGAGGCTCAAATCCCAAGGAGGAATTTTTCTCATCCCCCTCTTTCCACCAGAAAGGTCCTGTGGGTCAGATCCTGCCGGCAGCGGGAGCCAGAGCTCGGGGTCGGTGGATGTGAGGGGCTCAGTGTTCAAAACACTTCTCCTTCAGCAAGGAATTAGAATCATCCCCTTTAATCCCCCTCTCTGGGTAATTCGTTTCCTGATGTGGATTTATCCGTGGGGATCAGCAGCAGGAGCATTAGCAGCATGACCTCCTTCCTCGGCGTTCCCGCGCCGGTAAATCTCCGTTATTAACTTCCAAGGAGCTCTGCCCCGCCCGCTCCCTGCTCTCCTCTCCAGGATGGAGGGAAATGTGTCACTGGGGCAAGAGCTACGACCCAAATCCTCCTGGCAGTGATGGCCCTTTGCCTGCTTGGCCCTGAAATCCCTGGGAATACAGGGATAGAGCGATGCTCCTGGGAAGCCTCCAGGATATCCAACATCCTGCCCACGGATCCGTCCTCCCAACAACGGGGCCGGGGCTGGGGGAGCTTTGGGGGGTGTTTTGGGAGAAGGTTTTGGGAGAAGCCCTGTTTTTCCCAGCCCATGAGTGCAGCGTGTTCTGCAGTGGCAGCCCCAGGCTGCATCCTGAACTTCGGGCTGATTAGATTTCCAAGAGGGAAGGAAGGATGTCTAATTGTTTAATTTCCACAATTAGAAAAATGTTTATCAATAATTAGGAGTGATGGCAGTGATTACACTGGGATTAGAGCTGGGCTACACTTCATCACCAGCCTTTCACTCAGGGACTTTATTTCTTTGTTTTCCCTCCAGAAATCCCCATTTCCAGCCACTCTGCTGCCAATAATGAATCATCTCCCTTCACTGCCTGCACAGCGCTCCTTAATCCCACAGTGCTGGTGGTTCCAGGGAAGCTGCCAGGCAGGACATGTGGTCATGGGGCTTGGGCAGGAGGAAATTTAGTTTTGGTGGGTAGGAAAGTGAAGCAGAGCTAAAAATCACGGCAGCACTTCCTGTGCCTGTGGTTCAGAACTCGGCGGTTCAACCACTCGCACGGTCCCCTCCAGGCTCCCCGGGGATTTCCCTCATCCCTTGCCCAAGGCAGGCATTGCTGAGCCCAGGGATCACTTCCCAACAGCTGCTCCTTTAAGGCAAGGTTGGGTCTGTTAATAACATTTTGGGACCCTCAAGGGTTTCCCCCTCAGAGGGAAATGTCGTCATTCCAGGTATTTTTCCTGCCTCAAGAGACACGGGGCTGGCAGCATCCATGGGTTGGGCTCGTGCCCATCCTCCTGTGGAAGCAACATGGGGCTGTGGCACCTGCAGTGTCACCTGGGGCTCTTGGGCACAGAAGGGACCCCCCCAACTCTCAGCCAAGTTTTGTTTCAAGCCATTTTCCACCAAAGGGACTCCTGGATGAGCCCTTGGGGGAATTCCAGAGGGATGGATCAGCCAGGACTGTACCACGCCCATCCCAGGTGTGATGAGTTCCCGGGATGTGCCAATCCCAGGGCACCTGGTCTGGCTCCTCCCCACAGCTCCTCCTTAAAACCTGTGGAACAGGAGCCAGGAGCTGTGTCCTGGGCAGCTCTGTGGCCTCCCAGTTCTTCCCAGGTTAAGTTTAGAAGGAAACCTGGATTGTGGGATAATCCATCTGCTGCAGGGAGTTACAAGACACCCTTCCCCCTGGAGCAGAGGTGTCACTGTCAGCAGGAGGACGTGGCCCATCACCACTCCAGCTCTGCAGTGAGTCCTTGAACACGTGTTCCTTAAGTGTTTCTCAAGTGGGTCGTTCCAGGCAGCTCTGATGGGAAAACAATGGGCTGCAGCTTCCAGCTGGCACATTATCCCTGTTATTTTTGTGATTTGTGGACGTTTCAAAGCTCTCGTGTGCTGTCAGTACGTGCTGAGATCCTGGAGGTCTGTGTGGAAAAGAGGACAGGAAGTTTGAGGTTCTAAATCTCTTATTTGTGAGGGTTTCTCAGCACTCCCGAGGTGTTGGGATGGTCCTTGGCTCAGGGTGAGGTCGGAGCTGCGGGGCTGGGGCAGGTTCAGGGTGGGGTTCAAAGGGCAGGACCCCGAAGGGGTAATGGGGGTTTCCCCAGCTCACCCAGAGCGTCAGGGACAACCCAGGTTTCCATGATTCCTCCCGTGAAGCCAGGGCAGAAGAGGATTTGAGGAGGATTTAAGGAGCTCATAATTCCTCGTGAGCTGTTGTAGCTGTGGGAGGTGGAGAGGGATGGGAACAGTTAAGGTGAGGTGAGAGCTGATCAGTGATCTGTAAATCCTGAGGTGTGACAGGGAAGGGGATGAGGTGTGAGGGGTGATGTCAGCAGTAAAAGGTGCAGCTGGATGCAGGAGAATTTCATCCAGGGAAGGCCAGAGGGAAACCACTTCCTGTCACTTTTTCATGGGTCTCAGAATTATTTACACAAACTCCTCTGTAATGTGATACTGAAATATTTGACCTATTTTTGTACTTGTAGAATCATGGAATGGTTTGGGTGGGAAGGGACCTTAAAGCCCATCCAGTGCCACCCCCTGCCATGGGCAGGGACACCTTCCACTATCCAAGCCCCATCCAGCCTGGCCTTGGACACTTGCAGGGATGGGGCAGCCACAGCTTCTCTGGGCACCCTGTGCCAGGGCCCCATGACTCTCCTTGGCTCTTGGGACCTTCTTGCTGCTTTTTCCCCTCATAAGTGAAGCCTGTGGCATTTCCCCTGTGCTGAAATAGGCCAAGAGTCTGGGGCAGCAGTGGCTGCTTCATCTGTGCCAGCCTGAGCTGGGCACAGTGTCCAGTTGGCAGCGAGGATAATCAGCCCAAGGGCAGTGGAAGTGCTCATTACAGCTCACTTTATTCCTCAGCATTTAATAAGTAATGACTCTGAAAAGCTCGGAGCGGGGTCTGTGCCTGCGCTGTCTCCTGCTGTGTCCCTGTCACAGTGGATAAGTTAAACTGGGTTGAATTGGGGCCATTTTTGGATGAATACCCACCAAGGAATTTCGAGATGCTGTAAGAAGTTGGGGATGTTGAGTGGGAGGTGTTTTCTTTGCTTGACTTAGTCCTGCTTTGAGGGGGGGGGAGAAAAAAAAAAGGAAGGAATGTCTCTGTCCTGGGAAGCTGGGCATGGATTTCCAAGGCTCTCTGTGTGGAGGTTGAGAGTTCTCTTGTGTCCCTTGACAAAGTGAGTCTGGAAGGCAGAAATTCCCACAGGGAACAGCTTAAAAAAGAACTCTAAAAGTCCATGTTCTGGGAGCTCCACCATGGGAGGCTCAGACGCTCCGTGGGCTCCCAGGCCCAGGCAGGGGAGCAGCTGGAGTTCCTTGTGAAGCTCCTGATGTTGGTCAGGCTGTCGTTACGTGCAGGGTGATGGATTGCTGCAGATCCAGCCACAGACCTTCCCCAGCACATCAGGGGGAGGCTTTGCTGGGAAGAAAACGTTCCCATTAGCTCAGTGCCTTGGCAATTTGTGTCATCCGGTGAACTCGTCAGGAATTCACAGCTGGTGTGAGAGGATCATCTGCTCCTGCAGCACCTGGGGCCAGCTGGGCCCTGCTGAGGGTTTGCTGCAGCACGAGGAGGTGGAAGAGGCTCTGCAGACTCTGCTTCCATCTGGGGTGTTCCCTCTTCTTCCTGGGGAGCAGGGGACAAGGAGAGAACCATAGCCTGGTCCTTAATCCTCTTGTAACTTGTTACTCACCCTCTCTCCTGTCTCAGAGACTCCCTTTCCACTCCGGTGTCCCAGCTGGAATATTTCAGAAACAGAGAAAAAAATGTGGGAGGAAACTTGATGCTTTTAAACCTCAAAGATTAAACACTTCTCTTAATATCAGCTAGAAACTGCTCAGGGAGATTTTGGCATATGCCAGCCTGGCACATAACTCCACTGCAGCCACCTGCCATCCTGCCTGGAATCCTTTGTAGCTCCTTTGTGTTCTCTGAGCAGCACAAAGCTGTGGTGTGTCTGGTGTCACCACCAGGAAACAGCCTCTGCACTGAGCCACGTGACAGACTTCCTCTCTTTCCCCGTTTAATTACTTTTCCTTTCATGAACGCTCTGTTTTATGCAGTGTTTTTCCAGTCTAAGGGGTCCCAGAGTGCAAAAAATCTAGGAGTGCACGAAAAAGGATGTGGTTTTTTTCCCCAAAAGCAATGGAGGACTCCAGAACTGGCAGCTAAAACGAAAAGAACACCACAAGAGCGAGGATTCTCTGATTCTCTCGCAGCTGCTCTTTGGTTTTCCAGCTTGTTGGTTTAATGGCAGGATTTTGCTCCGTACATCCTGACCTGAGGCCTCGCACAGCTCCGACACGTCACCTCGTTGTTGGGACTGTAAGTTCCAGGACCACAAACCACTGTGGAGAGAACACAGTCAGGCTTCCAGCAGCTCCCCCCAGCTTGGGGGGCTGTCAGACACCCCCAAGGCCCGGGGTGAACTCCCTGACTAAATGACCTCCTGACCCTGGCTAAATCCCCCCTCAACTCAACCTGCAGCAGGTGCTGCAAAAGCACTTTAAAAAACAGCAGGGAGTTTTCTACTGACTTCCACCAAGGAGATTGTTTCTTATGTGCTCTGCATCCTGAGGATAGTCACCCACCAGTGACCTGGAGAGGGGAAAACTCCACTTCACTGCTTCTGCTTTGCTGGTAAATGCTGTGAGCTCACTGACACGCTCCACCAGCCCTCCTCCTGTCCCTGTCATTACCCCACATCTATAATGTGAGTGTCTTCCCAAAGGATGAACAGCAATATCCCTGGATTTGACCCCAACATTTGGCAGCTCTAGGCAGCCCTGTGAGCAGCCCTGAGGAGCTGTGTTTCAGGCAGGGAGGTGTTTCTGGTGCGTGGTGTGGGGTGTTTACCGCAGCAGCTGGCGCAGTTCTGGTGGGTGTGATGGTTCTTGCCAAAGCCTGGCCGGCAGCTGTCGATGGGGGTCACGGAGAAACTGTTCTCCACGTACTGGATCGTAGGGACAGCCTCAGCCTCGTGCTCCAGGATGTACCTCAGCTGCTGGAAGAACTTCCCAATCCGCTCTGTTGCCTGGAATTCGGGAACATTGGGAGAGTAAAAACGTTGTTCAGCGTTGATTTAAAGATGTCAGTGGGTGCTTTGTAGCCCTGATTCCCACATGCTGACTTCTCACCTTAACTGGGAGCCTTCCAGAGGCCTGGAATCAGACCCAGGATGTGAGCTGACCCCAGGATTTAATGTTTACAAGCCAGAAAGAACAGATTTTAGAAGCTGCCCATGGCAGACTTACTTTTAATTTATTATTTGGTCAGTGAAATGCAATTTAAGATTGAATTCAGAGAACTGGATATTCAATATATTATAAATCATAAAGTCTATCATTCTTTATTAGGAGCGAACAATGAGGTTTTTGGTGGGGGTTTTTTGTGTGGGTTTTTTTTCCCCCCAAATTGTTTTTTTAACATATTGTATCAATTTGACTTTTAAACCTATTTTCCACCCTGAGCTGAATTGTTTGAAAGCAATGAATTGTCATTTACAATCCTAATCCCATGAAATCTGGGCAAAGCTGGGTTACTACCAGTGACATGTGCAGGAGCTGAGGCAGAGGTGGGTGCTAAAGAGGCAGGGAAGACAACAAGGTGAGTGACACAGAACCTGCTGGGCTCTCATGTTTGTCACATCTTCACAGTCGTAAGGAAACTTGTGGCAAACTTCTTCCCATCCTGGTGCAAACGGATCAACTGTGGATGGAGGGGGGGAAAAGCCACATGTGAAAAGGGAAAAGGCTGGATTAGGTCCTGGTGGTTTCTACCCAGTTCCAAGCACCCTCAAGTTCCAGAAAGGGCTGCATTTTTGTGTAAACTGAAAATCTTTGGGTCCCCAATCTGTTATGAAAGTGTCTTGACTTAAACCACCTGTGTATTGCCAAGGGGGACCTGGGAGGCTCTTGCTTTAACTCTGTGCAGCTTCCTAGTAGTCCCAGACTTACTAAAAATCAAATAATGAAAACCAAACACAGCCACTTTACAGTGACTTTAGTGAAAGGAGCACAGCATCTTGTGGGCTGTCTCCTGCCAACAATCCTCTCCAGCTGCACACCTCAGACACAGCCTTTCTTGCTAAGTCTGCAAGGACAACCCTACAAATTTAACATAAAAACTGCGTTTTAGCTCCATCTGTGGGTAACGAAAAAAAATACAGGCACTCCAAAAAAAAAAAAGGAGGAAATAACATTCAGAGGTGTCCCTGACTGCTGTGTCTCAGATGGTGTTTGTAGCACCTGTGGGTTGTTTATAAAAGCAAAGGATCCCTCCCAAACAAGCAGTGAAGTTGGTTACTTTGAAAATTAATGAAGAGCTCGTGCTGGAGGCCGTGCTTTGGTGTCCTGATGGAGTGGCACTTGTAGGATGACTGTGTGATGTGACACGTCAGGTGGGTGATGGTGCTGTTCAGGATCTTCTTCAAGGTCTCGAAGAACAAAGCGTTGGTTTTCAGCTTGCAGTGCATCGTGGTGAAGCGAACAAACACCTGGTAGGCATGGTCTGCTTCCCTGTAGGCTGGGAGGAGACATGGGGGGTGAACTCTGGGTGTGATCAGACCCAACCTGAGACAGACTGTCAGGGTTCCTCGTGTCTGAAATACGGGCTCTTATTCAAAAGGAAATAAATAAATAAGGCTTAGTCATTAGTGATGACAGAACAATGCCATCCTTGCCTGAGCTGGCTCAATAGTGCACTTCACAAACCCACCAACCCACGGCTGTGTGCTTAGGGATCTTACCATAAACCATGAATTTATAGGCCTCAACAATTTCTGTTTCTTCTTGTGTTGTGGTTTCGATGATTTTGTGGGACAGAGTGCAAGTGTAGGTGCCAGACATCGACTCCCTGAATCCCATCACCATCAGCTTCCCTGTCTCTGTCACGTTTGCATACCTTTGCCCTGAAACAGAAATATTAGAGTACTGGCAAAGTTCACTTTCTGATGCATTTAGAACACTCGAAGCTGAAACCTTGTTCTTGTATGTAAGGACACTGATTCATGTTAGCCTGAAATGATAGAAAATTGATGACTTTTAGGATTTACTGCAAGGGTTGTTTTTTTTCAATCTCGAGCATTTGGAATCTTTAGAGGGAGCAGAGAAACAGAATTTAATGTCAGAGCTTGTGGAAAATCTGGCAAAGGGCCAAGGGAGTATATGGACCCAACTTCTCTTGCAGGGTGATGTGAATAGAAAAAAGGAAAATACGTGATTTTTTTTTTTATTTTTAGTCTGAACAAAGGCACTAACCTTCTAAATCTCTTCCATCTGGACCAATCCACAAATACTTGGGATCTATTATTTTTTCTTGAGAAAGGGCCAAATCCATACAGACCAGAAATGGGCTGTTTGTGAACACCTTAACATACACGTTCACTGCAATACAGAATCAGGTAAATGGTGTGAAATGCTGATACTGGACGAAATCACCAAAACACTAATTTAAAAAATGTCTTTAAAGTGTATTTTTCCCGTTTGGACTTGAAAAGTGTATTTTTCCCGTTTGGACTTGAAAAGTGTAAGTTTAATATCTGTTTGTTCTTAATTTATATCCTGGAACTGTCCACAGTGTGGCTGGTGCTGACTGTGCAGAGGAGACACTCATGTCCCACACACAAACTGTGGTGCAGGGGCACAAAAAGCACCAGACGTTTGAGAAAGATGCTCATTTAGATATTAAATTTTCATTTGGATGTTAAATTTTCATCTATGCTTCTAGCAGCACTGTGGGACAAATGTATTTCCATCCCTACCCCCTTTCCCTTGTTACTGTGCATATGAGGTTGTTCACTTCCACTGGTGCTACATAACGATCTCTGTGCTTAAAACTCCAAATTCCAGTAAAAACTAAATATGTATATGAAAAAAGACAAGTTTACCTTCATGCATGGTGTCACCATAAACTTCATTCTTTCCAATTAAATCAATAGAAAGTTGCTCTTCCTTCGGTTCTGCTCTCACTGTAGGGAAAAGGAATTGGAATATGAGAGATCAATCTAAATGTCTGATTGCTAATCATTTATTTCACCTTGGTGGGGACTTTGTCTCTATTGTCTTGTTTTTCCTTTTCCCCTATGCTTTTTTCTTAGCAACAAACAGGAGCTCGTGTTTTTTACTTGCCAGTTTTCTGTTGTTTTAGTGCCCAGCTTGCAAACCTGGCTGTACCAACTGAGCCTTCCCCTTTATAAAAAACCACTAAAATAATTATAAAACCTGACTCTAAAGTGAAGGCTCCTCAGGGTGGCCCTGAGGAAACACAGAATGGTCACAGGGTGACCATGGAAGATGTTGAGGCTTCAGGAATCTATGAGACTTTGCTTTTTGGGAAACACCAGACAGGTGTTGGGCGCGAGGGTTCCTGTGATGAGAGGCCCCAGGAGGGGTGAAAATTGTTGGAATTTGTTGTTTGGTTGGGTTTTTTTTCAGGCCGTGGGCACATTGGGATGGCCCTGCCTGACTGGTGTGCCCCAGGGTTGGGTCTGGGGGCAGAGGAGTGTCAGTGACGTCCCTTCTCAAGGGGCTCCATCTCCCTGTTCCCTCTCAAGGGGCTTCATTGCCCACTGTGAGGGAAGGTTCTATGGGGACACCTGTCCACCCCACAGCAGAGCGGGACCCACCGATGGGGTGGCACTGGACC
>VYXB01007631.1:30102-65963 GCA_013397135.1 Pachyramphus minor | reverse complement strand
CTCCATCCCCGCGCGCGCCCGCCGCTTCCCGCCCTTTTCCTCCCCTCAGGGCTGCGGGCCCCGCCGGGGTCCTTTGCTCCCGTCTCTGACCACCCCCCCAGCCCCTCGCCCGCACCCGGCCCTTTTAAAACTGTGTTTAAAACATCTTCCTTCCTCATCCAGCTCGCGCCAGTGCTTTTTTAAACAGGGTTTTGTTGTTTTTTGGGGTTTTTTCTCGCTTTCAGGCCGCTGAGGTGCTCGGTGGTGAAGGAAGGCCTCCAGGCCCATTTCCACCCCCCACCCCCGCCCCGTTGTCACCTCTTGGCCTCACATTGCTCACACAGTGCGTACTGAGCTTTGCTCTTGAGTGTAAAGTGGTTTTTCCAGCTGTGGGACAAGGAGAGGGAAGTACAGGGAGAGGAGGAGGGAATGGGCTCCTTCGTGGCTGTGTCAGTGCTGAACCTGCCCAGGGCTACAGAATGTGTCCCTACCCATGACAGGGGGTGGAAATTGGATCATCTTTAGGGGCCCTTCCAACCCAAACCAGTCTGGGATTCTGTGATTCTGTCACTTGTTGTGAGATAGACTGAAAGTAAGAGCTGGGCACATCCTGTGGCTTCACCTCCGGAGGGGTTGAAAGCACTGGGTGTTCTCCAGCTGCAGGTTTCTGGAGTGAGTCATTATGGGACACATATTTTTCAGCTTGAAACCAAAAAACATCCCTATCAGTACCTGGAAGGGCTCCAAGAGAGCTGTGGAGGGATTTGTGACAAGGACTTGGAGTGAGAGGACCAGGGGGATGGCTTTAAACTGAAAGGGGGAGATTTAGATTAGATATTGGGAAGAAATTCTCCTGGCACAGGTTGCCCAGAGAAACTGTGACTGCCCATCCCTGGAAGTGTCCAAGGCCAGGTTGGATGGAGCTTGGAGCAACCTGGGCTGGTGGGAGGTGTCCTACCTGTGGCACGGGGTGGGACTGGATGAGCTTTAAGGTCCCTTCCAACCCAAACCCTTCTTGGTTTCCAAGGTTCTGCCACTTGCTGTGACTGAAAGTAGGCACCAGGCATGTCCTGTTGACTGGACAATAAAGCCAAATGCCACAGTATTACTGTGAGATACTTTCAAGTTGGTTACATATTTTGGAAAACTTACCAATTACTTTGAAACTCTTAAAAGTGTTAATATTTTGTTTCTAGTGCAAGTGATTCAAAAACACTCAGGAAACTGAGAGGGAGAGGAAGGTCCTTGCATTTGTCCACACCTCACATCCTGAGATGCTCCAGACCAGGAACGGTGGCCAAGCTTCTGGTAATTAGCTAAATTATGTTTATCATAATTACCGTGATCATATTTATCACCCCAGGCCATGCAAGTGTCCAGAAATGATGTCGTAGTATTTGCATAGCAAATATGGAACCAACCAAAGCAGGAATGAGAATTATTTTTGTAGACAGCTGTGAAAGTTTAACCCAATGCTTCCATGTAAAAAAGGCACATAAGTTATGAGGTTCCTTTAATAAAGAAGAATATGCTAAAAATAGGAGAAAAAGGTTGAAAAAGAAGGTATCAAGTTATTGATGGTAAACAGTTTTACTCAGTATTTCTTCTTTAATCCAAGAAATTAACTCAAGTGGTTGGTTAAGGTGTAAGAACTATGTCAGGGTTTTCATTTTTAATGTCCCTGAGCTGCTGAGCAGGACAGAACTAGGACCACCTCAGAGGATCCCACGTTCCCATGTGCTGAATGTTCTCAGTTTTACTCAAAGTGAACATTTCACTCTGGTGCCGTGCGGGCAAAATGATTCAGTTTTTAACGTGTCTGCTAAAAACGAGTCATTTTTCAGCCTGAACAGCCTCAGTTCCTAAGGATGTTTATAGCTCATTTCACATCCTGCACAGGCCCAGCTTGTTAATTATTATAAAATAATATCTTTACTATAAAGCTTTGGCTGCAGTTTTGAATCTTTATAATCTCTGAGTCTGTGTCTTCAGCCAAATGACTCATTTATTTTCAAATCTATAATGTTTCTAAGTCAGAGATTGATAAATTGTCCTTATAGACTTGTAAGCTTGAAGCAGGGAGGGGGAAGTTGGTTGTTTTTAGGAAGAGGGAGTGTCAGGGTGGATTTATTAGGACAAAATGTGAATTCAGGTATTTGCAGTATAACCCTGGATTACTGTGTGGTTTTTGTTTTGGTTCTTTTTTTTTTTTGTTAATAGAAGCTCTATCAGTAGGAAATGATAGTAGAGGAAAAAATCTGACAACTCAATTGTGGTGTGATATTAAAAAGGTGAATATTTTATTCTAGAAAATATGTAGAGAGACTTCCAGGAGTACAGAGCCAGGTGAAGGACCTGTGCAGGGCTCTGGAGAGGAGCTACCTGGGCTGCAGAGCATGAGTTCTGTCTCTGATCTTTAAGGTGAGTGATCCAAAACTGGGATCACACAAAGCAGGGGCACAGTTGGCACATTGGCATTTTTACAGGCTGACAAAACCAGGCTCATTTGGTTTCTGCCCTTAAAATAAAAACAGAGAGAAGACACAAGTGATTATCTGATGGTAAAAGGGATGGAAAGTAAAGATTTAAATTGGGGAACAAATCTGGCGGTAAGAGAAAATGGCCATGTATAATCCTGGGGCGGAACCAGGGGGTTTTGATTGTCACACAATAATCCCAGGGCTTCCTTAGAGCTCACAGGAGCAGGAAACCATCCTAATTCCTTCCTAAATGGTTCTGGAAGGGGGGCACAGAGATTTGCTGGAATAGCAGAGAAGTGGACTTCATTATCCCATGTAACTTTTTTCCCCCCCTACATTTTATTTCTAGAATCATTTTGCAAGTGATGGAAAAGCAACAGTTTAAGAAGGAGTCGATGGCACCACACAGGAAGTGAGTAGGAGAATCATGTTTCCATGCTGTTATCCCACACCTGAGCTGTGGTAATTCACACTCACTGCCTTTGGGTTTACATCCAAGCTCAGATCCCAATTTCATTTGCCACTTCAATAACTGGGTTTAGGTTGGAAGGGACCTGTAAATGTCACCTGGTGCCAGCCACCCTCAGCCACAGCAGGAACATCCTGCACCAGGTCAGGTCACTCAAAGCCCCGTCCAGGCCTGATGAGCAGCGAGCCTCTTTCAGGATTCTGTGCTAGATGTATGGAAATGATAGTTTAACAATTCCCCGAGGACCTTGAAATTCATGGTTGCTTTATTTTATCAAATATCTTTGCACCTTGATTCTCTGCTAAATAACAATGCTGAACCCAAGTTTTACTTGCTCTTAGTCATTTAACTCTGACACGCAGCCTGAGATGTCTGAGGGCACGCAGGGCGCGCTCTGCGGGCTCTGACGCCCTTTGTCCTGCCCAAGTGTCTGGGGGCTCCCCCGGCCCCCCAGATCAGGCGCTGTGCCCTCATCCCCCCGCAGCCCGAGGGGCTGGCCCTGGCAGCAGCAGCCGCTGTCCCGGTGCCGGTCGGTGCCGGCCCCGCCGCCCGGCGCCGCTCTCCGCCCGCCGAGCCCGGGCCGGATGTCACGGAGCGGGGCGGGAGGCGAGGCCGGTGCTCCCCGCAGCCAGTGCCGAGCCCGGCCGGGCAGGTGGAGCCGGGACCCGCGGCCGGAGCATGGAAGGTGAGAAACGACCCCGCTCTTCCCTCCCGGGGCCCCGCAGCGGCTCCACCGCCCCGGGGACCTCCAGCCGCTTCTTCGCTGCTTGCCGCGAGCAGATCGCGGGCTCTGGAGGAGGAGTGGAATCGCTTGTAGCAATTGAGCAGGAAACGAGCGGGGCTGCTTGACCCCTTCTCTATTTAATTTCAGAGACACCACGGCGCGCGTGGTAAAGCCGGGGTTTAGGACCCGCTTTATCTGCTGGTCCTATTCTGGGTTTTAACGAATTCAAGGGTGTGTTGGTTTCTTTTCACTTGTAAAATGTACCCGTAATATTCAGAGCCAGCAAAAAGCAAGCTGGGAGTTCAATCGTGGGGTACAGAATGATTCCCTTTTTAAGCAAAGCTACATTTCTTGTGTTTTTAACAAGCCTGGCAAAGAAGCTTTGCAAAGCATCACTTGGTTTCTTATTTCAGAGGTGGAGATTCTTACTGCAACTCAGTGCTTCAGGGGCTAGAGTTTAGATTCTGCTCTGATCCAGTGACTTGAGTTTGCTTATTTGAAGTTAGCTGCAGTTGCCTATTTAAAAATGCATTTTGCTTTGCTAAAGGCTTTCTAACTGTTTGTATGTAAATAATCACTCATTGAATCTGACTGAATTGAGACTATCACTGCTTGAAAGACCTAACTGATGTTTTGAAAGAGTGGATTTGGGGGCAGCTTAGCACTTAAAAATGCAGCCTTGTTTTCTTGATCGAGTGGGGATCACTGTCTTTTTGGGAGTGAAAACTTGTGAGGTACGTGGGAATAGTCTGTGATTAGAAAACAATGTCTCACTACAACTGACGTTATCTAAGAAGTCTCTTTTTGGGCCTTCTTATTTCCTGTGCATCCGAGGTCCAAGTGACCATGGAAAATAATCCTTCAGGTTTTGGTTCTGTGCGTGAGGAGGATGAGGATTCATTGATGTCCCTGAGGTTGTTACAGTGGGGATGAAGTGGGTGCTATCCCTGGATACGGCAGAGTTATCCCTGGATACAGTAACTGCCAAGAGTGTTTCTGTGGGCCTTGGGAAAATCTCAGTTCCTCTGGGATCAGCAGGGAATTTGGCTCTGAAGACAGAGGGGTAACTGCTGTCCTGGAATTTCCATGGCCACTGTGAGGAGGCTCAGTGTGGTCATGGAGCAGGAGATGGGCCCTGGCCAGAGTAGGTCATTGTTAACTTGGTTCCCTCTCTCCATGACCGGTTTGCTTTTGTGACTATCAAAAGAACTGCCCTGCTGTCAGCTCCAGGTGCTGGGCTGGGATCAACCTGTTGGATCAAGGGTGGGACTTTGATGATCCTAGTGGGTCTCTTCCAGCTCAGGATATTCTGTAGTCTGGGATATCCTGTGTTGAATCACTGAATCATTCTGCTGGGTTTAGGAGGTCTCATGCTACAGTATGAGTGTCATTTCACACACTGCACGGTGCTTAAGAGCAGCAAAGTATTAGAACCCCACAAAGAGTTTATTTGGTCCAAGTGCCTTCTTCAGAAAGCCATGGAGACTGTGGGTGCTGGACAAGGATATTCGGTGGGGAAATCAGCTGGGATTTCTCTCCTTAATGGCCCAATGCAGGTTGGAGGTGACAAACACCTTGGGGTGAAAGAGACTGAGTGGTGTAAGTAGTGTTTTATTTGTGGCTTCTTTGTGTCTCTTAAAATGCTGCAAAGACAAGGAAACTGGCTGGTTTTGCTCCACATGCTGTGATGGAGGCTCTAAGGGCAGATGGGATTTGAAAGCTTGTCCCCCTTCCCTGTGCATTTGGGTTGAAGATTGCAGCCGGCAGGAAAAAGGCAGGTTTCTGGTTTCACTTTGGGGACAAATAGGTAAAATTATAATAACTCAAGACGTACCTCTGTTGGTTACAGCTGTATTGAGGATTAGAAGGGTGTTAATGTTACCGTTGATTTGAAAAATACCCATTTTAGGGCAGTCAAAATTCAGGTAGGCTGTTCTGGTCAGGCACCAGGAGAAAGCAAGAGCAGTGTTACATATTAAAACACCACAGCTCTTTTTTTAGCAAGCTATTTGAATATTTTGGCTCCCTTTGGCCATTGGTGCAGAACACAGGATGGCCAAGGATTGGTTTCGAAAGCACGTGAATTTTACTTCTGCTTTGTGAAGAGCCTTGTGCCTCGGCTGCAGCGCAGAGGGACGGGTGTCCCTTCCCATGCACCCCAACCACTGGAGCTGCTTGGAGCTCGGGAGGACGAGTGTGCTCTGTAAGTGACTGCCTGCCTCCTGCTTTTCTGAACCTTGCATGGAAAAATGGTCTTATTTGGATCAGGAATCTTCCTAGACCTTCCTCTCTGGCCTAAAGTACTCGGGAAAGGGACTCGAGGTTAAATATTAAGGGAGCAGTAAGGCTGTAAGAAGCTGCTGGAGGTTGGTATTGTAAAGAAACCAGGTGCTGGTGAGGGGAGGTCGAGGCTTGGAAGTGAGACAAAGACTGGGATGTTTCTCAACCAAGATGAGGAACGTTCTATGGTGTGTCGTTGTTCTTATCTCCTCTGAAGGGTTGTCCTGCCCATCTTGGGCAGGAACCTGTTGTGCCCAACAAAAGGAATAAATCCTGGAGGACATGGGGGTCCGAGGAGGGTGAGGAGGTCCTGCTCGGCCCTCGCTGGGCTCAGGCAGCACTGTTCTCCAGCAAGTCACCCTGTACCTGCAGGGAATATCTGGGGAACCCAATGATTGCTGAAAAGATACACCTATCCAGGAATATATGTGGAATTATTGGAATTGAAGCATCCAGGTTCTTCCTTCCAAGACCTCCCAGGAGGCCAGGGGAAGGCAGAAGTGCTGCTGAGGCTCCAAGCCACACCAGCGCCTTGGGGCTCCATCCTGGGGCTTTGACCCTCAGCACCAAAATGGGGCAACAGCCCAGGGTTCCTGAATTAATTAAAACCAAAATCAAGTGTTGCAGAACAATGGGGATTTCACTGTCTTGCCCAAAGCTTAATTGTCTGCAATTACAAGAGTTTGGGTAATTTAAGTGTTTATATTCACAGAATCATGGAATGGTTTGGGTTGGAAGGGACCTTAAAGCTCATTCAGTTCCACCCCGTGCCAAGGGCAGGGACACCTTCCACTAGCCCAGGATGCTCCAAGTCCTGTCCAACCTGGCCTTGGACACTTCTGGGGATGGAGAAGCCACAGATTCTCTGTACTATTACTGCAGTAGTCCAACCTGATCAATAGTAGAGAGAAGTTTGTTCCTGTGTTAAGAAGTCTGTATCCTGAATTTAGTGATGTTTCCTCATGTCTATTTGCTGAATAAATTGGTCTGTTTGCTTCTTTGCACTTTACTTTTCCTGACATGATGGAATGAAACAGAGAAATTTCAGAGTCCCTTGATCCTTTTTATTTATTTAAAAAATACATATTTGATAAATATTTGATTTCCTGGTCATTTAATTCATTGACTCTTTACGACACAAGGCCTTCATGGTGTTGCATGAATCAGTCCACCCTCCACTCATGCAGTTTTTGGAGAGCCCCACCTGCTCCCAGGCTGCTTGGCTGTAGAGTTACCAGAGCTTTATATTCTGACGTTGCAGAGACCACAGAAATGTTCCATAAGCAGAGGAGGTAAAGACAGATAATGGTGGGGTAAATGTCACCCGTGGTTAACACCTCATGCCCGCTGCCGGGGTGGTTCTGTTATGTAACTGCCAGGAAGGAATTTTCCCAGTCCAGGAGCTACTGTTTGATAGGTACAAAGATGACAGAAGATTTTCTAGCATGTCAAAGATACAGAGGAGGCAAAGCTGGAGGAAGGGAAGGAGGCAGGAAGCAGGTAGCTGTGAGTCTGTTGAGAAAATCGAGCTTGTATCAATGAAATCTCGAGGCAGTGAGGCCTTGAGTGGAGATGTAACAGGACAGCTCCTGCTCAGCCCCCCAGCCTAAATTAGGGCACTGGGGTGGGAGATGGGAATACCTGCAGCCTGTGCTGGCTCCAGAGCCCTGCTGAGCCCTCAGCACTCTGGGAAACCAGGCCACAGGGGTAGTCCCCTGAGGTATTTTTAAAATGCCTGGCATTTGATCCCTATCGGAATTTCTCAATGGGAATTAGGCTTGCATTCCCACGAAACCAAGTAGATCTTGTGGAGATAACAGGGGTTTCCCTTTGTTTTGGGAAAGGAATGTAAAGCATCTTTGTGCTTTGGAGAAATTCCCTTCCTACAGAGTTCCTCTGGCACTGTGCTGTGCTCACAGGGTGCACAAGGAGGAAATCAAAAGCATAAGTACTCTGCTCTATAACTTTTTGAAGTTAGAAAACCATGCTTAATCCCTTTTCTGGGCACAGGCCAGTGCTCAGGATATAAAGATGTTGTAATGTGAAACATAACACTAATTTGGTACTTATTTATTTGAAGTCCCACTTTTTCAAATTTGCTTTCAGCCAAGAAAAGGGTAATTTAAAGGATTATACCAACTGTGTTCTAAACATTAGACACCTAAAGCTGCTTTTCTGTCTTTTGCAGATTCACAGCCCAGGATGGACCTCAGTAACCCCCAGGAACAGCCCCTGGCTGCAGGTACTGTGCTGTTCAGTTGTGTTCTTCCATCCTCTCTTGGCAATTTTACATTTAAATGGGGAAAAACATAAGAATTGCAGCTTCTCTGGGCTCCCAGGACACTGAATAACACAGTCACAAGTACAAAGATGGGCACCAAAGACAAAAAAAGTAAATTCTATATTTGAAATAAAACTGTGGAAGTTCAATATAACATTGTAAAATGACAGTAAAGAGGGAAAAAAGACGGTATAGAAGGAAAGGAAGTGTTTTCAGGAGAAAGCTGGAAGTTTTGATTAGGGAAGCAAGAATAATGTGATTCTCTTGGTTGACTGCATTTCTGAAAATATGAAAACAAACCTCCTGAGTGAGCTGGACAAGGGCTTCACTTTCTTGCTACCCAAAATCCAACCCTCTGAAAATGAGTTCAAGGTGTGAGAGTTTGTGTGGGATTTTGGGAACAAATCATTCCCCCAAACTGCAACTAAAGCATCCATAGGAATAACATCATGGGCACTGTCAGCAGTACTGAGAGGGTGCTTTGAGGGAATCACCTGGAAATATTCCGGAGCATAAGTAGTTATTGTTTTGTTTTTTGTGTCTTTTTTTTTCTACAAGAACAAGAGGATTTGACAGACTGTAATCTGAACAAATCCCAGGAAATGGAAAGCATGGAGAGTGTGGAAGACATGAAGGAACACAATCAGTCTAATGAAGAAGCAGGAGGTAAAGTGGAGTTGGAATTCTAAAAAATAATAGTAATGTTTTGTCTTTCTATTCATCTGATCATGCTGTGAGATGATGTCTGTAAAAGGAGTAACAATACAACTCATTTGGAGCACTTCAACATGCTCTGAGGAGGAGCAACTGTTTTCCATCAGGGAACCTCACGTGCTTTTTACCAAGGTCAGTTTTATAGGATCTATGAAATATGGATGGGAAGATAAAAAAGCAAGTGCATCTGGTGAGTCTTTAATGTGTGTGGTGACACACAGATTCCTAGGAGCCCTTTGCATGGACAAACCCTGTCTTAGGGCTGCAGTTTTTATTAATGCTGTCAAGTGCTTTCATACCTGAAAAACAACTTGGTGATTTATCATTTTTTTTAAAGAAAGAACAAGTCACCTCATTCACAGGATAGCCCAACCCTGTTAAATTTAAAACTGTGCTGTAAACTGTTGATGAAGGGGAGGTTGGTGAGTTTACCATGTTTATTACTGAATTTGAACAGTAAATCCTTCCTACAGTTCTGAGAGAACACACAGGGATGAATAAAATAGTAAAACAATATGTACTGTCTTCAAAAACCCACAGGGCTTCCTTGTTTATAGATAAAAAACAAACAGAAGCAGCTCCTGGACCTGGCAATCTTACAGCCCTCAGAGTCTGGGGTTCTCTGTGTCGTTATGACACAGATGGAGAGGAAGAGACTTGGAGTCTCTTCTGTGCTGTAGAAGCTTTCCCAAACCCCTCAGCACTGATTTGTGTCGCTGTAGCTTCTCCCCACCTTCCCATTGCAGGAGCTGTGTCCATACCTCTTGTATGCAGTGTCATGGCATGAAGAGAGGCCTTTTCCTGTTCCTTGTACCCTGTGCCTTCTGCACCATTTCTCACCCTCTTTTCCCTACACTGAAGTCAGGGACAACATTTGTATCGGTGCTGCTCTTACACACCATTCATTTTTTATATTGTTGCTGATCTCTAAAAGTCTCTTTGCAATCTGCTCTGGAATGCAAATACAGAAAATTTACATCTCAAAGACAATGCTGTAAATATCAATAAAACATCATTCTCCTCCACCAGCCTCCCTTACCATTAAAGCTCATTCATTATAAAGAGAGTATGAACCTCCAGCCCTGCAGTGCCCCATCCCTTGGTTCTCAAGGAATAAAGCCATGATTGCAAGGAGGGGGCTGGTTCAAGTGCACTAAAAAGGTACCTACAGCATCTCAGTGTAAAATGGCACAAGATAAAATGTACATTGTGTTTGCTTCAGTGCTTCACACACTGTTCTCTACAGTCATTCTGATACCGGAAGCACAATAAATCTTAAATATTTAAGCACCCTGTGCTGGTACTCTGGGCCCTGCAAGTAGCAGTAGGTGCATTGAAATTTCCTCCCAAAGACACCAGTTCAGTTGCTGCTGGAGACTAAAATTCACAAATAATCTCAGCTTTAATGTTTTGGCCTCTGTAGAACAGCAGCAACTCTCTTAGTCCTGAGCTGTCCTCGTGGGTGAGTAACTACTGTCTGACTTCTATAAATGAAACCACATTCTGACAGTGCTGCCCTGGTGGGAGGGTTATCTTTTGGGAATCTCTAACCCTGGTAAAAACAGATATATAGTGTTCTCCATGGACTAGAAATATCATTGGTATTGGTGCTGGCTTTTGGGAAAAGGATTATGTCCTGCCCACACCTGAAAAGTCTGTTGTTTAAAAAAAAAAACTCCAAAACCATTTGACACATTGAGGTGCTCCTTAAGCCCCTCGTTACACTCCAAATCTAAAGAGAAATAATGAAAAATGCTTCTGTGGTTCTCATAACCATGAATCACTCCTGTGAGTGAGCAATTCCACTCCAGCACCTTCCCAGGTCCTGGCTGATGGCAGCCTGGGACACACAAACCTGTCCCCCTTCCCTCCTGAACCCCCACACTGTCTGTGCCCCCGGCTCTGTGCCATCTGCTCAAGGCCATCATGGGAAAGTGAGGCCACTGACTCATGGAGAGAGATCAGGCCTTCCATAACCTGCTTTCCACTGCCCTGCTGTGCCTGTAACATGTTTGTCTCCAGCACAGCTTTGGTTTTTCCATGTCTCGTCAGCCGTCCGCAGTGAGTAGGAATCTACCAGTTTCTTGTGACTCTTGCACTGTTCATGGGTGGCACTGTGAGTATGTAGTGGGGATTTATTCTGAGCAGAGGTTGGAGCCTGCTCAGGTCTAGGTGTTGTCTGACTTGGTTTGGTGGAGCCTTTTATGCTGAAAGTGGTGCTGGGATCATTTTAAAAACCTACAGAGAGTTCATAAAAGCACTAAATTAACATATAGGGCCAAAACAACATCACTGGTGCTCATTTAGTATGAAAAAATCGACTTTTTCAGCAAGCAGTTCCTTATTTGTACTTCTCTGAGCACGTGCAAGCACCAGCTGATGATGTTCATTTATCACAGGTGAGACACCTGTGAGGTACCTGACACAGGAAAACACTCAACCTGTCCTATTCCACCCCTCCCCTCAGAGGGCTTCCAGGATAATGATGGCTGAGTATCTGGCAAACAATTAGGCAGAAGGCTATGGTAAAATGGTAATTAAAAGCTTGATGGGGAAGAAGGGGAAAAAAAAGAAACAAAACCCCCTGTTCTTGCCTCAAGGGACTGGAAGCTGCACGCTGTGGTGCACATGGTGTACGCTCGCCTGCAACCATAAAAATACACTGTTCCCATGGTGCTTCCTGTGTCTGGTCTGAAAAGAGACAAGCAATGAGACAGAGAGGGGGGAGCACTTGATTTCCCCTGTTTCCTGAGGTGCCCCCAACACTGTTACCTTTGGTGGCCAAAGTTGACAAGTCCTTAATTTAAAAATTGAATTAGAAAAGGCCACGCTCTTTCCTCTGGGAGTCACAGTCGAGCACGAATGTTTAATTATGTCTTAACTCCCTCAGCTGTTGAGGCAGACAACTTTTGGGGTGTTCTGAATGTCAGCGAGCTTTCATGGTTGTGAACCGAGCCGAGATGAAAGGCACGTTTGCGGTTTATGGATGTTAATTGGTGCTGCTCCGAGCTGTGGGAGGGGGGCGGTTGAAAGGCTGGATGAGGCAGGAGAGGTGGCAGAGCCCCGCTCGGGCTCCGGCGGTGCTGCAAGCACACGCACTTATCTGCCTGGAAAGGAAGTGCCGTTTTTTATCACAATATTACATCTCCCAAGCCCAGCCCGAGCTCCAGCGCTCATGGGACTCGGGCTTATCTCACAACATCAGCAGAAGTTGGCTGCGAGGGGATTTCTGTGGTGTTAAACCAGCAGGGAGTCTGTGCTGAACGGGTCAGGCCCCTGCTCTGGGGGCTCTGCCCAGGCTGAAAGGTGTGTTCTCCTTATCACCAAAGTATCCTCTTGACTCTGTTTGAGCTCTTCCGGCTGCACAGTCAGTGGCAGGAATGCTGCCAGGCACGTTGGGTGACATCAAGGGGGCAGTGGTGTCACCACAGCCTGCAAATGATTGACATAGCCTGGACTGTCCTGAGCCCCCAGGGCTGACACAGACACTTGGATGCCCTCACTGCATGGACAGAATCAGAAAGTGCAGCTATTTCTTAATCTAATTAACCCATTATAGTAAGAAAATAGAAAATAGAATTTGCTTTTGAGATATCCCGACTGGCAGCGGAAGCTCTCATGCAGGACAAGGGCTGGAAGGAGGATTGGATGCACAGTGTTATTCCATAGATGATGGGCTGCTTTCCATAACTGTTATAACTTCATTTTTCTTCTCTTGTTCTACAATGTGTATCTTGGATTCATATGAAATAATTCCCTGAAATTACAGGTGAGAGAAATATTTATTCCCTTGGCATCTAAATAAAATCTAGCCCAAGGTAGGTGAGTTGTGTGGTCCCTCCCCACCTCCCCAGCAGGAAATAAGTGAAGATGAAGAAAAGGGCCCTGGGAAGCCAAATCACATGTTGTTATAGAAAATGATCCATTTTTAGAAATACAGGTCAGTGGAAAGGAAATCAGTTAGTGGAGGTGAGTCATGTTTTGCCCCCAAACCAGGCTCTTCTTTTGGCACAAAATATGATTTTAAGGGGCAGGTTTACTCTGTCCTGCTGAAAAGGTATCAGGAAGCAGAAGTCAATCCACAAGAGTCAGAACTTTGCTAAAATGCCACAGATAGTTCCCTGAGCGTTGGAATTGATGGATCTTGTGTCTTGCTGCTGACTTATCCCTGAACTATGCAGAGTTTGCTCAATGCCTGTTTTCCCTGCAATTCCTCGGTGCCATCTCCCACCACGCTGCATTCCAGAACTCCAGGTCTTGTTCCTGCTTCAGTTCCTTCTCTTGCTCTGCAGGGGGTTGGGAGCTGTATTGATTCAGAGCTGCATTCCCGGTGTTCCCCTGGCTGCACTCACCTGCCGAGCGTTCCAGCCACGCTCCTCTCCTGGTGCAGGAGCTCCACCTCCAGGAGCGGCTCTGGGAGCTGCAGGTGCTCCTGGGCCGGTGGTTGATAATCCTGAGCTGCCAAATCCTCCCTGAGTTTGTTGTCACAAAATCCTGGGATCGTTTAGGCTGGAAAAGCTGTAGGATCAGTGTCAGCAAGGGAACACAGAGCGGGTGCATCCGCTCCTCTAAAAAACAAGGTTAAAAGTAAACCACGAGTATTTAATTCCAAGAACCTCAATTAGGAGAGAACGTAGGTTTAGTCTAAAATTCAGGTCAAAATTATTTACTATTATAATTTTTTTATGGTTGAATCAAGTCAGTGCACTTTCAAGAATTTTGAGAACATCTGAACCAAGCTCCTGTCTTCATCCTACAGGCGTTAAAATTCCTTGGATACTTCTCACAGATTTCCCTGTTCTTCATATTGTCACATTTTCTCTCCACATGACATTTTTCTTACAAGAATATATTGCATTGTCAGGAAGACTTTTGGGAGGTGAATTTGCAGAGGTTAAACGAAACCATACTTTGAGTTTCTCAGGTTTGAAGTTCATTTGAAGCTCAGTTGACCAGAGTCGACTGTGCCTGAGTGGTCACATTAGTGATTGGTCCCTTGATATAAGTAATACCAGCGATTATCTGAATTTAACATGTGGCCTCTCTCAGTCTGACTGTTGGGTCCAGATGTTCTCTGATTAACTGTCTCATTGGAGTCTGATTTAACGGTTGTGATTGTATCAGCCCTGCTGGACTTCAGGAATTGTAATTTTAGCGCTGTTTTCTCAGGGTGATCTTATCTTAATGGCAAGGCAAGGGAAGAGCTCGGCAGTTCCATCTCTTTCTGTGCTGTTTTTTAGGAGGGAGGCTTTGAAGGTGTCTGTATCTGAAAGGAGAACGTGAACAGGTGTCATAAATTGAACAAATTTCACCTGGGAAAAGTGTTGGAAAAAATCTGGGGCCTGCAGGCCTGGGGATGTGGGGTAACATTCCCTCCATGCTCCCATCCAGCATTGGGGATGTAGAAAATTGAGGAAATTGGTCACACTTTGAAAAATTAAAGAGGAAAAATATTTCAGCACAGCGCTAACAGTGAGTTTTCCAGCCCCAGTCCCATTGTCCCCCAGAATCTCCACTCTGCTCCCCTAAATTCTGTTTGTAGTGCCAGGTAAATGCATTTAAATGTGTAAAATTCCCCTTCTTTCCCTAAAGCACAGCTGTACAGTTTGTCCTGTTCAACTACAGCTTTGAGAGTGCTCAGCTTTGGGCAACATTTCTCCTTTATCCCTCTTTTTGTTAATACAATTGTGACAAAATATTTTTGAAGCCTTTAGAATGAAAACCCTAAAAACCTCTAGTGTGTTAAGGGCAGAAATTGGTAACAGAAGGGTGTGAAATTAGAGATTCACACAGAAATATTCATCTTGATAAGAAAAATCCTTGTATTAAATAAGGTGCTGTAAGAATCAGTTACATAATTCAGGTTTTCTGACTCAGATGAGCTTGGAAACCACGTGTGTTGTTTGGTGGGGGTTATTTTGCAATTAATTGTACAACTAGATAAATTACACTGTGCTTTAATGATGGAGAGACACTGGTTTTAATGAAGTAGAAAATACACATCTGAGTGCCCGGAAAATGACGCCTGGCTGATTTTTTTTTTTTTCTTCTTTTCTTTCCAATTCTTGGTGTTGCATTTCCATTTGATCTGTTTCTATTTTTGTTTCGAGTCACAGTAAAACCAAGGAGGCTCATTACCACCGAAAGTTTCTCTCCCATTTTTAGAAGTGAGATTTCCAGCAGGTGTGTTCTGCACAGGGTCAGTCAGGAATTACCACTCACCTCTGCTTTATACAGTATCTAAACAAAACAGATACTTGTGTTTTGTACAAAAACGGGTATTGAGCAACAGGACTAAGAAAATACTAAGAGGCACAAAGATAAAATAAGCTCAAAGCCAGTATGTCCAAGTCACAGGTGCAAAATTTGGGATTTTTGTTGCTGCTTTGGCCTGTAGCGACACAAAAAGAGACCGAGGAGTGGGACAGGTCCAGCGTTCACACCCTCCCAGGGTGTTTATTGCCACCACATCCTCGTTGGGGTTGTTGTCTCTGCTGTCTGGCTGGAAGTTGATACTGCTGAGAGGTGATTGCTCTTTCCTTTGTTGGCAAACAATGATCTCATAAAAGCTGTTGGGAAAAAGGGAGCTGAGTGCTGGAGTCAGAGGAAAAACAAAGCCAGGGTGGGCCAAAAAGGCTTGAGCTCCTTTCCCTTCCCTAGATGGATATCTGAGTGGGGTAGAAGAAAAACATGGAGAAAAGTTGCCTTATCTCTGACTGTGTTGCCTCAATTATAAAAACCCTCATGTTGCCACTTGTGTCACTTCACATTTTATAATTCCTCCTTACTTACAGTCTCCAGATTTTCGATACCTACGTGTAATTGTTTGCTTCTTGTTGTTTAAGGAAAGAAACTTAGGTATAGCATTGAATTTTTAATTACTTCCCTCCCCCCCACACCCCTCCCCAGTTTATAATTTGATGGGATGTAGTCCTCTCTTTATTCACTAAGGAAATGGGAATTTTGAATTCCTGACGTGTCTCCACCCCCCGCAGTGTGTTGACTCCATCCCTGAGGTGTTTGTCACAAACATTCGGGATTCTGCCTTGAATGTGGAGACTCCGCTGGCTCCTTGAGCCTCACCACTTGTCTGCTGTGTCTCAGGCTGGTTCGGGTGCAGGGCTCTCTCCTCCTGGGAGGGGAGCAGCTCTGCCGTGTGTCTGAGGGGTTTTGTGGAGATGAATCATCACTTAATACCTGTCAAACCCAGGTAGTCACAAGAACCCTCCGATAGGCACCGTATTGACTCCCTTCTTGTTCCCTGCATCTGAATCCCATTAACAGCTGTCAAAACCTGGTAAACTATTTATATGCTTTCACAATTTGTTTAATTGGATAGTTAGGAAACGGCAGACAAGAAAAGTTTTTCTTTTTCCCTTTTTTTTTTTTTTTTCCTTTAGTCTGGCTGAACATCTGTAGCATTAGGGGCTCATTATCTCTGAATTGGCACAGCAAATCAGCAGCATCATTAAAATGCCACATTAAGATGATTAAGTTTCTTTGTTACCCAGTTGACTTTTTGCATGTGCTGAGGATTTCACGATTATGACCCCACTCCTTGTAAAACACTTGAGCTACATCACCCTTTCCTGCGTTGTCTTTAATGGCTTCTGGGTTCCATTCCTTGAGATTTTCCTAAAGCTCCTGGTAAACTTTGCTTAACAACAGGACAAAACTTACCTTCTCTTCTCTGTATTTGATGCCAGAGTCTAGGATTAAGTGGAGAAATTGGGGGATTTTCCTTCTGAAACATCCTCCCAGAGAAAACAGCAGAGATTAAGAAACCACCCCCCACCTTGTTCTAATTATTTGTTGCTCTTGACTTTTTTATTCCTGCATTTTCATCCTGGAGAAGAGGAGGTCATGTGGAGACCTCACAGCACCTTCCAATGTCTGGAGGGGCCACAAGGGAGCTGGAGAGGGAATCTGCATCAGGAACTGGGGTGACAGGACAAGGGGGAATGGCTTCACACTGAAAGACAGGAAACTTAGGTTGGATATGGGGAAGAAACTCCTCCCTGGGAGGGTGGGGAGGCCCTGGCACAGGGTGCCCAGAGAAGCTGTGGCTGCCCCTGGATCCCTGGAAGTGTCCAAGGGCAGGTTGGACGGGGCTTGGAGCAACCTGGGCTGGTGGAAGGTGTCCCTGCCCATGGCAGGGAGTGGAACTGAATGAGCTTTAATGTCCTTCCAAGCCAAACCCTCGGTGATTCTCTGATTTTACAGAGCACACACAAGCACTGTTTGGGTGGTGACTCAGTCTGAAGTTGCCACCGCAGCTTTATTTTGGATTTTTTCCAGAACCCATTGTTTTTGCAGTGTTTCAGGTGAAACAAAAATATTACTCTGGAGTATGTCTTTCATCTCGTAATCATCTCCCCAGGAAATGAAACCATGTGCATCAGCCTTAACGCATCACACCGGTACTTTGTTGTGTAAAAGCTGCAGGTTTTTTTTTTCTCAGTGTATATTAACTCCATGAACTGCCTCAAGAAAAATAGTTCCCTGGCTTGGACACCACGGGTGGGTTACTTCTCTCACAACCTCTTTACTTTCCTGATAGAAGAGATGACAACACTCCTTTTTTTCCACTGTGGGAACTTGGTTAGTGCTTTTAGGGATAATTGTGTTTTTCCTCAGTTAAATTTCCCTTTTCTACATGAAGTCACATTCACCTTCCTCTTGATTAAGGTGGACCAGCCTGGAGACTCCCTGATCTCATTAAAATAGGTTGATATGATTTTTAGGTGATGGATACAAACCTTCCAGAGAGCTGCCAATCTCCTGATCTCACGGTGTTCCCTGTGCCAGGACAGAGCAAAAGCCAGGGCTGAAAAAGGACTTTGCTGCTTCCAGACTCTGGTTAGTTCTAGTCTGACCTGCACTGAGCCATTTTTAACTCAGGCTGTTTCTTACCAAAGCTGTCTCCTGTGTGGCTCTCAGGGAGGCAGAGCAGCCTCTAAACCATCAGGTGACAAATTCCAGCCCTTGTAACGTACATTTGCTTGAAAACCAGTCTGGGGCTGAGCCAGGGACAGCAGGGAACGGTGCAGGAGGCTCTGCTGGAGGTCATGGCGTGACCTCCCCGGCCAGAGAGGCGCGTGCGGCGCGGGCCAAAGGTGAGACGTTGAGCAGAAAGTGGGAATTGAAATTGTTTCTGAAAGTACCAACAAGGTGCAGCTGCACCGGGCACTTCCTTTTACCGCGCTGGGCAGGATGTAGCAAATTATTTTGGAACTGCCTCCCTTCGAGAGGGAAAAAAACAACCAACCAGCCCACCAAAAAAGCACCTTTCCCCCCCACCCCGGAAAAGACCTTGTGCTGAAAGCTGCTGTCAGCAACTGGCAATCATTTCTCCTTGGAGTGATGGAAGTGGATGTATAAACTAATTTTGAAGGAATCTTGATAGCAGGATCACCCTGGCAGCCTCAGACATGAAGCTGGCAGCAGGAGGCACCTGCAGAGGAAGCAGGAATTCATGGGATGTGAAGCAGAGCTGGTGCTGAAGAATTCACTGGGAAAAACAGCCCATTTTGGGTGAATTTGGAGCTCTCTGTGACCCTCTGAGCAAACACACAAACCTGTGTGAGCTCATCAGGGACAAGGACACCAAACTCTAAGCATTGTCTAGGACAGAGGGATAAAAACACACAATATGGGGGGAAACTCCATCCTTCTGTGGATATCCTCATGCAGGGAGAGCACAAGAGGGATCCACTAAACAAGAGTTTTCCACTCTACCACAGAGTCTTGTGTAGGATGGAAGAATCATCACCCACCTGTTCCCTCCGCCTCGACTCAGACAGCTTGGCTGGGCTTAGTGAATAATTTAGGACAGAAGAGTGATCTTCTCACTAAAATGTAGTTGAAAATTTTGATTTCATGGAAGTTGGGGTTGCCAGATCTTTCTTTTTCAGCTCTGCTTTTATGTCGCCACCTCATTTTCGCTGCCACCCATTGTTTGTTCTCGGCATTTGATGTGGTTTATTACTCAGAACCAGAGCTAATACATATTCAGCAGTTTGTGTTCTGTACTTTGGAGAAAGGACGAGTGGTTCAGTGCCAGATTGAACTGTCTCACCCTGGGCTGCAGGGAGGAGCAGGTGGCCAGAGAACAAGACTCTCAAACAGGAAGCCACATGGTGCATCTCCTGGGGCTTGTCTTCACTGGGGAGCTTGAGGCGTAACTGGAGTGTGTCTCTGTCAGAGAACCATGGAATGCTTTGGGAAGGGAGGGACCTTAAAGCCCACCCAGTGCCACCCCCTGCCATGGGCAGGGACACCTTCCACCAGCCCAGGTTTCTCCAAGCCCCATCCAACCTGGCCTGGGACACTTCCAGGGATCCAGGGGCAGCCACAGCTTCTCTGGGCACCCTGTGCCAGGGCCTCCCCACCCTCACAGGGAGGAGTTTCTTCCCTATATCCAACCTAAATTTCCTGTCTTTCAGTGTGAAGCCATTCCCCCTTGTCCTGTCACCCCAGTTCCTGATGCAGATTCCCTCTCCAGCTCCCTTGTGGCCCCTCCAGACACTGGAAGGTGCTGTGAGGTCTCTGCACATCCTTCTCTTCTCCAGGCGGAGCAGTCCCAAATTTCTCAGCCAGCTTTAAGCAGCAAAAACCCCTCCTGGCAATTCCTGATGGTTTTACTGGAAGTGCTGCTGTTAACAGTGGAAAGGAAATGCAGCACCATGAGCTGGGAATCACCAGCTGTTTATACAGTGTGACCAATTTGCTTCCATTTTCACATTGTTAGTAAATCATTAGCTACTTGCTACACCCGCCTTTGTCATGGAGCTGCATGTGTTTAGGCAATGCCTCTGGATTCCTCTGGACCTGGAGACAGGCCCAGGGACCTGTCTGAAGGCCACAATGCTGATCTTCAGGAGGCTTCGGGTTCTTTGCCACACCCTCAGGACATGACTTTGGACAAATCTTTTGATTTTTCTGGGATACATTAATTTATCAGGAAATCCTAGTTTTATTCGCACAGTAAATGGGGATTGCCGACTGCTCCTCACACATCTGAGAGCTGTGGGTAAAAATTGTGATTTGCAAGTGAAAACTGGGATTATTGATTAGGTTTATCTGATGAAAATCTGTGCCATGGGAGCACTGGGAGTCTTACACTGCTCAGATGTATTTCATAGGAGTGCTCCAAGCACCAGAGATGCCACAGGAAGATAAAAGTTACAAGATATAATTATCCTTTTTAATTTGTGTCTTTCTGTATTTCCAGTTCACAGGAGCAGACTCAGATGCTGATTTCTATAGAAATAATAATTGTGAGTGATGTGAACAAGTGTTCTCTTTTGAATCCTGACTAGTCCCCTGTAATTTCGGGAGAAGTTTGTACTGTATTATACTTTGATAATCTGTAAAAAGAAATCATCCATCACAGGTAATTATCAGGCAGGTCAATGTTTTTAAGGATTGTCTCACTAAGTGTCCACGACCAGTTTCATATCTTCATCTTTGGGTGTTTCAGTAACACTTTTAGGAAATGGATAATGTAACTTTATATAATTTTTGGTTAATTTTTTTTTCCTAAGGTACCTCACTGTGCATAAGATGAGCATCTTTTCACTCCTGTGCTTTGTTTTACCTGCAGATGATGTGATTAAAGTGAAGGGTGAATACAGTGAAAGAGAGGAGAGTGCTTTAAATTCCGAGCCTATGGAAAACCCAGAGGAATCTGAACTGCCTTACACCTACCCCAGAGAATACAATGAATATGAGAGCATTAAACTGGAGAGACACTCGGGTTCCTATGACCACGTCAGGCCAGCTAGTGGGAAGATGACTTGTGATATCTGTGGATTAGCCTGCATTAGCCTCAATGTCTTGATGGTTCATAAGCGTAGCCACACTGGTAAATATCCCTCTGTTGTTCTTGCAAGAGCTGGGTACTGAAAGGGTAATGATTTTTAATCCAGACGACTTATTTCAGAAAAGGATCCCAAACCCAGGCTTTCCTTGCTCTGTCCTGGATGCTACATGTGATCTCCAGCAAGTTACCCACTGTTCTGTGCCTCACTTTACCCACCTTTCTTCTCACCAGGACTCAATGTTACTGAAAGCATGTTTGTGAGGCATTTTAAGAATTTTGGATGAAAGGCACTATGTGATGTCAGTATTTCAGGCACAAAGCACGAGTTAGTTTGGTTTTGTGCTGCCATTTCCAGTCTGTGTATGTACTTCTCTCTGTGCTGTACTTGGGCAACAAACCAAACCAGCATCTTAAGTTTCAACCTGCAGTAAGATAAGGCTTTTTTTTTTTTTTCCCTTCTAAAAATTGCTGGCTTGTTGGAATCAGCCTCCTCCAGAGCACTTCTTTCCATGGCAGAACTGTGCAGTGCTTTCCACAGTCGTACATATGCTACGAGCAGCTCTGACACCAGAGCTGCACCTCCCTCCCACTGAAATCCCACTCTGTGTGTTTCTATAGAGAGAAGTCGATCCAGTATCTCATTCTTTCCTCTTCCAAAAAGGCAGAGGAGAACCTGATACCCACATAACCATTAAATGTCCTTTTCTGTATGTCATTTTAAGGTGAACGGCCATTCCAGTGTAATCAGTGCGGAGCTTCCTTTACTCAGAAGGGAAACCTCCTCCGCCACATTAAACTACACACAGGGGAAAAACCTTTTAAGTGCCACCTGTGCAGTTATGCCTGCCAGAGGAGGGATGCGCTTACGGGTCACTTAAGGACACATTCTGGTAAGTGACTTCACAGGCACCTCACGTGGTTCAGGTGTGTGTCACTGGGACACTCGGGGTGCGAGAGACAGTCAGCGAGGTTTGCTCAGCCTGCTCGAGAGCCCACACAGAGCAGGGGCCACTCACTGTGCTCGTGGAACCCACTCAGGCTCTGCTCTTTGTGCTCTTAGGGCTGGGGAACCCGTGTCACAGCCCACAAACCTCCTCGCACAAACAGCTCCCCGGGATGTTCACAGAATCTGTTGGGTCAGAAAAGACCTCCCAGGTCATCAAATCCAACCTTTGACCCATCACCAGCTTGCCAACTCATTTTCAGATGAGTGGAGCTGGCTTTGCCAGCAAGCTCTGAACTCCAGGGGAGTGTGAGATGTGCTTTGCTGGGACTTCCGTCTCATCCTGAGCTGTGGGGAAAGCTCCCGGAGCACAGTCCTGGGCAGAATGACTCTATTGCCAATTGGCAGCTCTCTGTGGTCTAGTGCCTTTCATCTGAATCTCTTAACATGCTCACAGATGGTCCTTCTCCAGCCTGGTAGGGTGTTCTGTCCATTTTACAGATGGGGAAATGGAGGCACAGAGCTGAGGTGACCTGAATAACAAGCCAGGTCAAAATTGGTCCTAGTTCCCCCAGTTCTGCAGGAGCCAGGTTGTGCTTGCCCTTGGATTTGTGTATATCCTGTGTTCTGCAAGGGCCCAGAAAAAAAACATTGATTCTAAATGACAGATGTTATCTCTGCACTGCACAGAAATAGAGTTCAACCTCACAAAGAATCAAAGTCAAAAATGAGCTTATGTGCCACAGATAAATGAGATTCTGATTTAACCAAGACCAGCAGAGTGGTGGTGACTGTCCCCCACCAGCACAGTGCTAAAACCTGGCCTTGGACACTCCTGGGGATGGAGCAGCCACAGCTGCTCTGGGCAACCTGTGCCAGGGCCTCCCCACCCTCACAGGGAAGAATTCTTCCTACTGTCTAATTTTAGAGGATGTCTGTTCCCAAACCAGTACTGAGATAATTTAGGAAACACTTCCAGACCTTGTGTATGAGGTGCAAAGAAAGGCTGTGCAGGGATCTTGAGTTTCAAACAGGTTTGCTTTAGTTTGAATGAATTGGCCACACCATTCCCTCTACAACAAATGCCTTTGGAAATGAAATTGGTTTAATGAAATCCTTGAAGAATTCTGTACAGGCAGGACCCAGGTCAGGCACTCAGGGCTGTGGCAGTACTGGTTTGGCAGCAGTACTCTCGGCCTTCCCTAGGGAAGCTACTCCAGGGAAAGCTGTCACAGAGCTCTGGGAACAGTCTTCTCCTTTAAATCCTCTTCTTTTCTGGTGCTGAGCTTGGGGGATGAGGAGGAACTCTGTGTCTGGTGGTTTCACCCTCATGCCACCCTAAATTTGTGACGATTAAACTCAACAGGAATTTCAAGCGTTCTCCATGGGCTGTTGGTAACTATGTGCTGAATGCCAGGAGAGGGAGTCTTAGTGGTCTCTTGTGGTTGTTTTAATTACTTTATTATGTTTTTTTTTTCTAGTGGAGAAGCCATACAAATGTGAGTTTTGTGGCAGGAGCTACAAGCAGAGGAGCTCTCTGGAGGAGCACAAGGAGCGGTGCCGGACTTACCTGCAGAACGCTGGCATGTGTGAGGCTGGTGAGTTTATCACAGCACGGTGGTTTTGGGGGTTTGCTGCATTACAGGGCTTAAAAAAGGGTGTCTGGTGAGCTGTTAACCCACAGCCTGAGAACAGCTTTTCCTCCACTCGTTTTCAGTAACCTGAGGGGCTGTAATGTTGTAAAGGGGCTGGTTCAAGGCAGCCCTCAGGCAGGTAGTTAAAGAGTGCTTTTATTTTAATTCCTTTTTTGTTTCACAGTTACTTTGAATAAAACATCTAAAATAGCTTGCACCAAGCATCTCTGTAGGTGATACAGTGAGTTCTGGTTTTCATGAGAACCCTGTACACACTGTAACTGCAGTGTTTTTAGGGTAGGAGGAAAAATGAAAAATGGGAACTCCTGGGGCATTTCCATCCAATTTCCTGGTACCAGCAGGATGTCGGGTGACAGAACCAGGGGGAGGGAAGGCTGGCAAGGCCCTCAGGAGGTCATTTAGTACATTTTGTTCATTTTTTTCCCTAAGTGTAGCATTTTGCACTTGTGTTCAGTGAACATCTTTCCATTTCTGACCCTTTCCTTACCTCCCCGCATCACCTTCAGTTCTGGTGCTTTTCTGAAAGCCTTGCAAGCTGCTCAGCCTGGTCTAGTGGGAAGTGTCCCTGCCCATGGGGGTCTGGAATTACAGAATCTGTAAGGTTCCCTCCAACTCAAACCATTCTGTGATTTTCACATGGAGCCATCTTTAACCACAAATATACTCTCCATGCCACCATCCATAACTAATTTAAATATCTAGAGGCACCAGGACCACAGTAACCATTCTAGGTCCTTTCTTAGCACCAGGTTTACACATTCCAAAGGTGGAAATATTTCTTAAAGAAAAGCTTTATGTAACAATATTGTTGGAGTGCTGTCCCTGATAAGCATCTCTGCTCACATTGTTCTCATTGCACAGTCAGCCAGCTCTGTTCCACTCTCCATTCTTGAGTGACCACACAGAGATGCTACAGGAAGCAATGCCTCTCATTTCAGCTCTGCTCTGTACTTGAGGGCTTTGCTCGCGATATCCGCACGGTCTAAAAATTCGACTCACGCTGGTGGTGTGGCAGAAACCACACATGGAAACAGCTCAGTGCAGGGGGACAGGGGGTGTGCTCAGGGCTGGGACAGCAGCTGCTCTCTCTGCAGCTACGGGGGGACACAGCAGCCCAGAGAGGGAGGTCCCGTCCCTGGAAGTGTCCAAGGGTAGATTGGACAGGGCTTGGAGCAACCTGGGCTAGTGGAAGGTGTCCCTGCCCATGGCAGGGGGTGGCTCTGGGTGGGCTTTAAGCTCCCTCCCAATCCAAACCCCTCAGCACTGTTTGGAGAGGTGGCTCCTCACCCAGGGATCACAAGACAACATAAACAGTCGTCCATAATGGATAATTCACATTGGCAAGGCAACTTCTTCTGGAAGTGCTTTATAAAATCGGGATCCTGACACCTACACTGAGGCTGGAGCAGTGCTGGGAGCACCATGGAGACATCCCGGGGAGAGCAGGGGAGACCACTGTGAGCCCCAGGGCTGGCTAAGCAGGAGAGGGGCACCCAGGTTGAAAAGTGGCAGCAGGGATGAGTATATTTACATGAGTCTCCAAACATACTGGAGAGATTTAGGATAAAAACCAGAGCAGCAGAGCAGGGTGTTATTCCCTTTAAGGCACTTCACACCCTGCATGGGGCTGGTCTGCTGCAGGGTTACAGCACTGTGGCAGAGCTGAGCTGGGCCCTGGTATCCCATCATTCCTGACTCAGACTCGTAGCTGGTGTTTGTGCCTCTGATACACTTCACATTTTCAAAGTGCTGAACAAACACGAACAAATAGTTCTGGCTGAGGTTTGGTGAGTCATGGTTTGACTGAAACTCGTGTGATAGCAGGAGCAGCACCGACAAGCAGGGAAAGGCTGCTCAGAGCTGGGAAGGATGAAGCTGCGCTTTCAGCACTTGCTGTACTTGGCAAACAACAATTTAAGTCTAATAATTAATAAATCTGCATTTAGCAGGACTGAAATGAAGCCAAAGTGTTCCTATCACCTTCCTCTGGCAGTGCTTCTCTTACTTAGGTTGTGCTTCATATATTCAGGGAGGCCTCATTGTGACCTTGCCAAGCCTTAAGGGGCTTATACAAAGGAGGGAGAGGGACTTTTTTTGTAGGGAGACAGTTGCAGGACAAGGGGGAATGGTTTCACACTGCCAGAGGGCAGGGGTAGATGGGATACTGGGCAGAAATCCTGGCTGGGAGGGTGGGGAGGCCCTGGCACAGGTTGCCCAGAGAAACTGTGGCTGCCCTTGGATCCCTGGAAGTGTCCAAGGGCAGGTTGGATGGGGCTTGGAGCAACCTGGGCTGGTGGAAGGTGTCCCTGCCCATGGCAGGGGGTGGCACTGGGTGGGCTTTAAAGTCCCTTCCTTCCAACCCAAACCATCCTGTGATTCTGTGATTCTATATTCAGGTATGTCAGTGTATGTGCACAGCAACCAGGACCCTGTCACAGCGAGATCCAACCTTTTGTGCTACTTTGGGAGAGTAAATCACCCCTCCTTGTCCTCCTTTTGTAGATCCCAACTCCTACAGACACAGGCACTCTCCTGAGACATGTCCAGTTGTCCCCACGGTGACCCCTGACACTGGAACTCTCAGCCACGAGTTCACTCTTTAATATAATACAGTTTTTAATATAAAAGCACCACTGCAGAGCTGTGCTGCTGAGGTGTGAGCAGGGCTGGGGGGAAGCTGCAGCAGTTACGATCAGTATTAGTGTGGTAGTAGAGAAATGAGGTGGCAGCTTTCCAGCTCAAGGCCTGTGCAGCCTCCAGGAGCTGAGAGCAAGCACAGCCCCTGTGCAGTGCTGGGCACTGCTTAGCACGGCTGGAAAGACCTCTGGAAAACAGGGAGAGCCTTAAGTGGCCCAGTCCCAGGGGGGTGATCGCAGGGCACAGACACTTTTCCTAAAATTGGACATTCTGGGGCTTTAAAGCTCTGTAATGAGCTTTAAAACACCAGGGAGAAAACACTCATAGTTTAACACTCATAGATTTTAGCTGTAGCATTTAGGGAGAAAAATGAAGTGACACGAACACCTGGGAAAAAAAGGAGTTAGAAGTGAATTTTGAAAGGTTCTATTGTTTTGATTTTAATGGAACATTGATATATTTCATATGAATTTCTTAGTGATTTGTTAAGACAACTATGACTGATATCTGAAAAGTGCAGCAAGGGACCTGAGTGTCTTCTCCTCAGCCTGGAGCTCTGTGTGAGTGTGCAGGTGTCACCCAGCCTTACTCAGAATAAAAAAGAAAGGCTTGCAGAGCTTCTGTCTCCATCTGCAATTTAACCAACCTTCCAGCCAGTTCATTCACTTCCTCTCGCTCTCACCGGTGCTGGTTTGCATGGTCTGTGCTCCCCCGAGCGAGCTCGGGGCTGTGCTGGCTCCCACTGACCACAGCTGGTGCCCAAAGAGCAGGAACGACAGAAAAAGCAAAAAACCAACTTTGCATCAGATCTCCAAACTGTTTCCTCCCGTCACTGTGGCAAATCGGAGATTAAAGCAGTCAGCCCTTCCTTTATTTTATCTTTTTTTTTTTTTCTTTTCACCTACGTGTTGTGTTTTTTTTTTTTTCTCTCTATTTCTTTTTTCCTTCCTTTGCACATTTTCCAACGTAGCCAGCGTGGAGGCGAGGCACATCAAGGCAGAGATGGGGAGTGAAAGAGCCCTTGTGCTGGACAGGCTAGCGAGCAACGTGGCAAAGAGAAAAAGCTCAATGCCTCAGAAATTTATTGGTAAGAACAAAACCCCTTTTCATCCACAGCAGTTCCATACGTGTGAGTCGGTAACCCCGGGGACAATGTCTCTGCTTCTTTTAAATACCCTGCTCAGGCTTAGCATCTAGTGCAAAAGAATGAAGTAACTTGGATTATTCTGATGGGGCTTTAGTGATTTGTTGCAGGGGGTTGATTAAAATGTAAAGAATTTACTTCTGTTGGCTCCTTAAACTGGGCGGGAGCTGCTGCTGTGCTTTGTGTTTGTTTGTGTTGTTGGTTTATAAATGTATTTTATGGGCTTTCACGTGCTGTTTCTGTACCTGTGCATTTGAAATGTTCTCTGCTAGGATCTAGAACAGGAGAAGAACAGGAATGTTAATGTTTTCCCAGCAGGAGCTGAAGTTTCCTGCAGGATTCCTGTGTGCAATAAGGCCTAAAGACAGAAAAGTATTGGATTTCTGTTAGTCATCCTCCTAAATTTGACTATGATTAAAAAAATATCAGATCCTTTCTTGTGGTAATTTAAGCAACCAGATGTTTTCATAGCATTTTCTTTGCATTTAATTGTATGTGATCAGAGCTTTGCATGTTGGGAATCTTAAGTACTCGTTGGGCAGGTTCTGTGTCCCAGCGCACGCCAGATCCTCTTGGCCAGTCTGATTTCATCAACCCGCCTTTCAGGAGAATAAAACACCAGTCTGTGTCCCCAGGAAAGCCCTTAGTCAGCAGCTCTGTAACACTGGTGCTGCTGAAGCCTTATTTGTGCCATTTGGGTGATTATTTACAGTGTCAAGCGCTGCTTTTTTGGCTTCATCTAAGGTTCACCTTCAGGGGTGTTCCCCTGGGTGGGAGTGCAGCTCCTGGGTCCATCCATGTGGGAAACCAACTCCATTTTTGAAGGCAACCTGGCTCTTAGTGGGTTTGTGGGGTAGCACTGGGCTTTCATCTACAAGAAGTGAGCTCATTTATTTATTTATTTCATCTCAGTGTGGCTTTCTGAAGGTCACCTTGCTGCACAGCCACATCATCCGAGTGCCTTTGGTGCTCAGGGCTGAAACTGGGACTGTGGGGCTCGGCCCTTACACGCCGTGCTGTGATTCAAAAAGCAATGCTGATGCAAATGGCTTTGTAATTCCTTAGCTTCCTCTTTTTTTAATTTTTTTTTTGCTTTTTCCAGCTCTCTTGGTGTCCAATTGGCACCAGTTCAATCTGTGTGTATTTTATCAAACACACCTGCAGCAGGATGCACCCCCTCAGCATGTGGCTCAAGTTCAGAACTAGTGGGGTTTGGGTTTGCTGTGCCAGCCTGTGAGTTACTGTGTGGCACAGATCCTGTGCCCTGTGGGGTTTGTGTTGGTGCTGGGTGGCACCAACTGGCACTGCACACTCAGGTGATTTTGTGGAGAACCCATCACAGTTCACCTGAAGGCACAAAATAACCCATTTCTGAAACTTGCTGTTTTTCTAGACCTTCTGTGCTTGTTCTTGTTGAGTAACATGTGAAAAAAATTCCCCCCTTGTCCCTTTTAGCCCTGGGGAGGATGTTTTCAGGAGCAGGCTGTCCGACCTTGGCCTGACTCCTGTGCCTCTCTGACCTGTTCTTGTCAGAGCCCGGATCTGCCAGGCCAGCACTGGAATTCCTTGGGAAATCTGGGAATGAGTGCTGATGTTTCATTTTGTCAGGAAGCAGGGACAGGGATGTGTACTAACAAGGCATCTTTGTTTGGCCCGTTGCTCTGAATGGAGTCCATTGATCGGCAGAAGAAAACCCTTTCTTGTAGCTGGAGGGCTCTGCAGAGATTCAGACAAGCACCAGGAGTCTTGCCCACTTTATTTTTCACATCTCCATCCCCAGTATCTGCCTCGGGTGCACCAGTACAAGTCCCAGCCCAGGACAGGGACCAGCAGAGCCTGCACTTGACCCTTCACCTCTGCACCAGGCCCCTCTTCAGAGCCTTCTGTAAATGGGGGTGTCTGGGGGGGACCTTAAAATCCACCAGCACAGTGGAATCACAGAGCACTGT
This sequence comes from Pachyramphus minor, assembly GCA_013397135.1. Lineage (NCBI taxonomy): Eukaryota > Metazoa > Chordata > Aves > Passeriformes > Tyrannidae > Pachyramphus > Pachyramphus minor. Next base: position 36,884 of record VYXB01007631.1, on the reverse strand, counting down.
GAGAGCCTAATGATCATTCAGGAGCTGGGTTCAAGGATCCTAGTGAACCCCTTCCAGCTCAGGATATTCCATGATTCTGTGGTCACACGTCGTGTTTCTCTGCGTTGCCTTTTGCCCTTACCTTACTTAACCCCAAAACATTCAGGGAATTCCTGTCTATTTTTGCTTTTGTTGCCTTTTTTTTTATTTTATTTTTAAATTTCAACTTTATTCCCATCTTCCACATGCCTGGAGCTGGTTTTATGAGTCACCCAAACGCGCTGCAGCACTTTGTTTCCTTCCACGTGAAGCTGGATGGCGAGCGGCGCCGAGGGCTGGAAGCAGTTACACTCTTGTGGTTCTCTAACCTTTTGGAGTGTTTTAGAAGAGAAACGTGAGCTCCTGGTTTTCTGCCTGTGCAGTGAAACCCCACGAGTTTCATACACATTGAGTCATGGTGTTGACAGGTGACTGATAAACATCTGCACCACTCGAGTTACCGTAACTGAGAGATTCGTGGATCCGATGTTTGCGAGTCCCTTGCACACAAAACCTTTCATCTGCTCCCTTCTTTTGTGTTTTTGTTTTGTTTGTTGTTTTTTTTTTTAAGCTATGAACAATTTTATGGTTTAAGTAACCACAGAATTCGGTTACTTATTTCTAGATATTCACCCAAAAAATGAGTTTAGTGCTTTTGGGGTGCAGTTTTATTTTCTCCTTGCACCAGTTGTGTTGTGCTGCTGAAAGGTGTGAGCAGGATTTCAGGTGAACTGTCCTTCCCTTCTGTCCACCCCAGAGCCTCCAGAGCCCCAGTACACCCAGAGGAAAACATTTTTCTTTCTCTAACCCTTCATCAAGTGACCCTAAATGTGATTTTTGACACCTATATATATATCTCTGCCACTGTTTGATTACCTTAGCTTGTGTAGAGGTCCAAGAATCCAGGTGTGGTGCAGAGGAAGCTGTAGTTGTGAGAGGACAGTGGGGCAAACTGACTTCAGTGTCCAAGGCCATATCAAAGATGGGTCTATCAGAGTGTACCCTTAAAGCCTCCTCCCTTAGAGTCCTCTGCTTCCAAGCCTGAACTTTAAGAAAACATCCCCCCTCGCAAAAAAAAAAACAAAAAACACCCAGAAGCTACTTGTGTCTATACAGAGTCTTTCAGCAGAGAACATCTCATGCCTCCTCACTTCCCAGAGCCTCCTGCCCTGTAGAAGAGGCACCGTGGGGTTTAAATCCCCCTTTGCCCGCCCAGGTAACTCTGAGCTCTGCTCCCTCGCAGGCGAGAAGCGGCCGAGCTTCGACGTGGGTTACAGCCCGGCTTTCCTGTACGAGAAGGAGAGCGAGCTGATGCACGGGCGCATGATGGACCAGGCCATCAACAACGCCATCACCTACCTGGGGGCCGAGGCCCTGCGCCCGCTGGTGCAGACGCCGGCGGCGCCCACGGCCGAGATGGTGCCGGTGATCAGCAGCCTGTACCCGCTGCCGCTGCCCCGCGCCGATGTGCCCAACGGCACCGCGCCCGAGCCCGGCCACGGCCACCTCAGGGACAAGAGCCTGTCCTCTGACAGGGGCCTCTCCCCCAACAACAGCGGCCACGACTCCACGGACACTGACAGCAACCACGAGGAGCGGCCGAACGCCTCCTTCCCCCAGGGCCAGGCCATCCCCGCCCCAGCCCGCAACGGCCTCCCGGCCCTGAAGGATTTCCCCCGGCCCTACGACATCCTCAAGCCGCCCGCCCTGTGCCCGCGCGACGCCTTCAAGGTGCTCAACAAGGACGGGGAGCCCATCGGGGTGTTCCGCTGCGACCACTGCCGCGTGCTCTTCCTGGATTACGTCATGTTCACCATCCACATGGGCTGCCACGGCTTCCGAGACCCCTTCGAGTGCAACGTCTGCGGCTACCGCAGCCACGACCGCTACGAGTTCTCCTCGCACATCGCCCGGGGGGAGCACAGGGTCCTGCTCAAGTGAAGGGCTCGGCTCCCCGAGGGCAGGGGCTGTGTCTCCCCGTCCCAGGGGTTGGCTCTGTTGGTTGGGCTTTTAATTAGTGTAAGGAAATTTCCCGAGTATTTTTCTAGGCCGGTTTTAAGCCGTGTGTCACGGGGAGGTGACACCTCTGTAAATTCTTTCCCGGTAATTCAGTGTTCTGTAGCATCTCTGCCTGGCTGCTGTGGTGAGCAGGACTGCGGGAGATACCTGGGGCAGAGACTGGTTTTGATACGAACTTTATTTTTGTGAAACTTCAGAGCCATTTGTGATGTTTTCAATTTTTAGCTCGTGTTTGTTTTTATAGGGTTTGCTTTAACTCAGCACGAAAGGGTTTCGGGGCAGCTCCCCTGCTCGCTCAGGTGTTTGGTCAGAGGTGTGTTGGAGGAGCTTTTCCTAGTTATAATTCTGATATGGTCTCCCAAAACAAGGAAAGCAAGGGCAGGAAAAGGGAGGGATTTTTAATTCTTCCTTCAAGCTTTTCCCCTAAGCCCTGACAAGTGTTTGGCCCCACCACACTTCCATTTTTCTTACTCCTTTTGTTCAGTTTCTTTAAAGTCGCTCCCACTCAGCAAGAGCAAAATAAGAAATGAGCCCTATTTGGGGTTGGGGTTTTTTAACAATTAGTATTTTTGGGATACCCAGTGAGGTCACTGGTTGGCTCATCCATGTAGGCTGGGGGAAATCCCGATTTTCACTGCTGGAAACTCCTCCTTTCTGCTGGGTGCCATGAACGAGGATGAAGCTGTGTGTTGTGCCTCTGCCTTGCTCCTGCTGTGCTCCAGCAGCAGGACACATGGCTGTGCCATTCCATGTCCCTGTGGACAGTGCTGGGGTGGGAGTGGGATCAGGTGGGGCCTGCAGGGGTGTGGGAGCTGCACCAGGACATCCCTTGGCAGGAGATGCCGCTCCACACCCTGAGCAGATGCCTCCCTTTGAAGCTGGTTTTTAAAACAATTCCTTGGATCTCCTCCTTGCTCCGCAGCCCTGTCGGTGTCCCTGTGCTGGAGAGGGATTTGGGAATGGCTTTGCTGAGTGAAGGTTTATTCTTTGTGAAGTATTTTTGTACCCCTTAGTTAGGAGTGTTCTGATGGACTTTCTGCATCCCTTGTGTGGTTTGAGAGCTGCGTTGCTTTGTGTTATCCCTGCTGATCCAGCTGCTTCCCCGAGGGAAGACTGGAGAGTTCAGGGTCAAGAAATTCCTTATTTCTATTCTCTCTGCCTCTTTTGGCTCAAGTATTTCCTCCCGAAGAATTTTAAGGTACAAGAAAAAACCCAAACAAACTATATTAATTTTCCCCACTAAGGGTAGGTCTGGAGGGGGATAACTCAGCCTGCAGAGTGTCCAGGGCACTGTGGAAGAGCTGATCCAGGATCCTGCTATCCCTGGGGCTCAGGAGAACTGTTTTGCTGTCAGGTGTGGAGCTGTAAAGCGCATTTAGAATCGTTCCCAGTTTCCCATCTGAGGCAGGTTTGGCTCTTCCCCAGTGAACACTCCTGTTGTGGTGTGACAAACACCCCCCCACCAAGTGAGGCTGTGGTTCCACCAACAATCCACCCCAAGGGTTAAGCCTTTGGGCCTGGAAAAGAGAGGGAAAGGGAGGGAAAGAATTCCCAGAGGACAAAGAGAAACAGTTCTACTGCTGCCCCGACATTTCTGTTTAGTTTGGGGAGTCTAAGTCCGACATTTTTAGGACATTGTGGTTGTCTTTATCAACTTCTAATTTTGTCACAAGCTTGCTTTTCAATGGCTTAGTTTTCAACACCAAAGAATTTGTCAATAAATGAATAAAATACCTAAATAATGACAATGTGCTGACTTGAGGGCAGGCAAAGGCAGGTTCTTCAAGGAACCTGCACACCTGGAGCCATCCAAAAATCTGATTTTCCATAAGTGGTTTGTTATTTTGGTCCAGAACAGATTTGGGTTTGGGGTGTTCTCTGGCCCGTAGTGTGTCCACCTTGCTCAGCTCTTTGTTTCCTGATGACCTGCACCCCAACAGTGGCAGGGGGGGCCCAGGGACGGAGCTTTTAGCATCAAGAAACGAATCTTTGGTGCTTAAAGGTTTGCTGAAGTTTTTAAAAATTTCAGTAAACCCACGAGTGCCAAAGCAGAGCTGGGAAGTGATGGGCACAGCAGGCTGAGGAGTGGGAATGGGATCCAGGGAGTGGATCTGGAGCACCAGGGCTGGAGCTGGGACCTGGGACCCACCTGGGTGTGATGGGACTGTGGCTGTGGTGCATCCCCCGGGGGGGCTGAGCCACGGCGGGGGCTGTGCTCAGCACAACCAGTTACTCAGTGGAGTAACTGATACAGTCAGAGGTGTAAAACAACGCTGCCTGTTCCTACAGCTGCTGGGAAATGGTGTTGGACACAGCTGTGGTTAATAGGGGAACGACAAAACCCAAGAGCTGTGGGGTGGGGGCAGCTCAGCCCCACGCCCAGACCGCAGGGTGGGCTCAGGGGTTCCGTGGGGTGCCGGGGGCTGCACCCACCGCGCGGGAACCCGATGGAAACATCCCGGCGGCGGGAGGGTGGAGGCTCACACCACCCTCAGCCCTCCTCACACCCGCCTCGCCAGGCTGACGTTGCTCGCCCTTGTTTCATTCCCCCTTGACACCTTCTGCCGCAAGGGCTGGACACGCTTGAGAAACAGAAACGAAAAAAAAAACCCAAAGAAAGTCAGAGGATCTTTTTTTTTTTTTTCTTTTCCCTTCACTTCCTTCCCAGCCCGGGGTGGCAACAAAAGCGCCGAGGGGTCTTTTCCCCTCGCTGTGCTGGGTGCGACAGCGCCAGCCCTGACAGCCCCCGGGGGCTCCATCCCAGGGCATCTTCCCATCCCGGCTTTTCCCTGATCCAAACCCTCTCATCCCTCTGCTGCCTGGAACCAACCCCCTTTCGAGGCTTACAGAAACCTTCGGTTGGTGTTGTGACAGAGCGATCCTTATCTGCTGATAGCTGTAATCGTGACAGAGCACAGAGGAACTGGTTTCCCCCGCCGTCGTGTCGAAACACGCTTCCTAACGCCCAAAAGATCCCATAAAACCCTTCCGGGTGCTGCGCCGCATCCTTGGAGCATCCCGGCCGGCTCCTGCTCCCCCGCGGGGAGCGGCCGAGCTCCCACAACCCCGGCGGAGCCGGGAGGGGACAGCGGGGCAGGGAGGTCTGAGTCAGCGGCGGCACCTCCCCCGTGTCCCCGTCCCCAGCCGTGCCCTGAGTCACGGGCCCCGCCGGCGTTTTCCCACCCTCCGCGTGGGCCGGGTTCCTAAATCCGGGGGGCACGGGGCCAGCAGAGCCACCTCTGTGCTGAGTGACGGCCTTGGAAGTGTCCCCAGCGCAGGCACCGCCACGGGGGATTCTCTGCAGCCCCGGGGGTCCCGCTGGGACACGCGGGAGCAGCACAAGGACAGGGCCACGACTGTCACCAGGGCCCCGCGATGGGGGCAGCGGGTTCATGTCACGCCTGGTGCCCCCCTCGCTGCACCGGGAGGGAAGTGAAGCCCCCGGGGAGCTCCCGAGCCGTCCCCTCCGTCCGGGTTATATCTGGCGCCATATTTGCATGGCAGCGAGCCGGCACCTGGCAGCGAAATCCTCGGGGGATCGGGGACACGGGGAGCGGCTGGCGATTGTCACACGCCGGGGGCAGAAAAGTCCCAGCAGACAATTGTTTTTTAGAAGAATCTGCTTCCGACCCGCCCGGCTCCGGCTGCTCCAGCGCGGCACCCGCGGGGCTGCGGCCCTGGTGGGATGGGGATGGATGGTGGTCCTGGGCTCGGACTGCTGCTCCATGGCCACGGCTGGTGCTCCAGGTGGCAGGTGATGCTCCTCAGCCTCAGGCATGACCCAGGTGTCCCCCACAGATTGGGGATCCCCCCTCGCTCTGCCCGGGACCCCCATGAGGGGGGCTTTGAGTGGGGCTGAGGCCATCACAGGCTGCTCCCACCAGACCCCACTGCCCACCCCGCCCGCAGGGAGAGCTGCAGCTCATTCTGCTCCCTCCAGTTCCCCCAGTACCAGCCCCACTGCTGCCTCCCTGGGCACTGGGGGGGTCTGGGGGGAGGGTCCTGTCCTCCCTCAGCCCTGTTTCCCACAGCTGTGACTCTGTGCCGGGGAGCTGAGCTGCAGCCAGGGCCCCCCACCCTTGTTGCTCCCCGGTGTCGGGCACAGTTTCCCCCCATCCGTCTGTCCTGCCCCCCGGAGTGGAGAAAGTTAGTCAAATCTGCAGAAACCACAGCTGGGGGGAGGCAGCGACTCTGTCACCGCTTTGATGTCACTCCTGCACGTCCCACAGGTGCTGCCATCAGCCGGGGGCTGCGGTCCCACCACCGCTTTGCCATTAACTCGTGCGAGAAGGGGGGATAAGGCAGATATATTTCCTCCCCTTCCGCCTCCCCCCCATCCTCTCCCCGAGGTCCCTGGAGCCGGCAGAGAGGCCCCGTGCGAGGCACGTGGAGCAGCAGCCACCACCCAGGCCTCGCCCGTGGGGCTGGGGGTCCTGGCAGGGCTCCGGGGGGCTGCGCTGGGAGAGGAGCTGGGGAGGTTTGTGAGCAGTGGCCCCGCGGGGTGGATTCGTGCCGGGCCTCCTGTGGTTTCCCCCTGCGCTCCTCTCCCGGGGCTGTCACGCTGGGCACCCACGCAGCACCATCCGGGGTCCACCCACCCGGGGTTCACCCACCCGGGGTTCACCCACCCTGCCGTCACCTCCCCGAGCCAGTGGGGAGCCCCCCAGGGGCAGCGTGGGGTGCTGGGGTCCCCTGTTCCCATGTTTGCCATGCAGCCCATCTCCATTTCGCCCCCGTTCCTGCCT
>VYXB01007630.1:205286-230896 GCA_013397135.1 Pachyramphus minor | reverse complement strand
GGTTGGACCTGATGATCTCGGAGGTCTTTTCCAACCCGGTTGATCCTATGAACCTTCAATTCTATGATTCTGTGATTCTATGATAGCAGTCACACAATTCCCCCCCACTTTAAAGAATTCAGCACCCAGCAGCCACAGAAAGTCAGCAGAATGTTTTGACCTGCATTTGAGGTAAAAAAATATTGGGAATACCTCTGATAGGAGGACCCTATGTGCCATTTTTACTGTTTAGGAGGATTAATGCAGAGAATGGTATAAAATTTGAACGGGCTAGACAGATGGGTCAAGACCAACAGAACAAGGCTCAAAAGGCCAAGTGTCAGGTCCTGCTCTTTGGCCACAACAACCACAGGAAGCACTACAGGACTGGGGAAGAGTGGCTGGAAAGCTGCCAACAGGAAAAGGACCTGGAGGTACTGGTCCCCCTGAGACTAGTGCAGTTCATTAGAGCATGGTGCTAATAATCAAAACCACACCATGGTTGTGGGTTTGATCCCTGTATGGGCCATTCACTTAAGAGCTGGACTCTGTGATCCTTGTGGGTCCTTCCAACTCCAGAATATTCTGTGATTCTGGTCACCACCTGGCTGAACATGAGCCAGCGGGGTGCCCAAGTGGCCAAGAAGGCCAAGGGCATCCTGGCCTAAATCAGCAATAATGTAGCCAGCAGGACCAGGGAAGTGATTCTTTCCCTGTACTTGGCTCTGATGAGGTCACACCTGAACACTGACTATCTGTTCAGTTTTTGGCCCCTCAATTCAGGAAGGACAATGACATTCTGCAGCATGTCCAGAATAGGGCAATGAAGCTGGAGAAGGGTCTAGAGCACAAGTCTGATGAGGCATGTTTGAGGGAGCTAGGATTGTTTAGCCTGGAGAAAAGAAGGCTCAGGGGAGACCTTATCGCTCTCTACAGCTACCTGAAAGGAGGTTGTAGCCAAGTGGGGATTGGCCTTTTCTTCCAGGAAACTAGTGGCAGGACAAAATAACATTGTCTCAAGCTCCACCAGGGGACGCTCAGGCTGGACATCAGGAGGAAGTCCTTCAGAAATTCAGAAAAAACAGAAAGGGTTGTTAAACAATAGAATGGGCTGCCCAGGGAGGTGGTGGAGTCACCATCCTTGGAGGTGTTCAAGGAATGACTGGACATGGTACTTAGTGCCATATTGTAGTTGATTTGGTGATGTTTGGTCAAAGGTTGGACTTGATGATCTTGGAGGTCTTTTCAACCTTGTTGATTCTGTGAAATGCAACTCCTTTCACTCTTTAGTCAAACTAATCATTAGTTCAGTAATACCCACTTACCTTCTTAATGGGTGATTCTTATCCACAGCTGAAGTGCCACATCTTTCAGTCTGACTCATCACTGTTTAAGTTCTGAATCATTCTGTCTCACAATTTTTGCAGCAACACTACTGGTCATTGGTTACTCACATTGATAGCTTTGCCATGGCCTCATGTCTCCCTCCTCAGTACCTTCCTAGCATCTGTCGGCACAAGTCAATGTTTTCTCTCTGAGGCACGCTGGAAGACTTACTGCCTCTTCCATGAAAAAGGAATTCCTGCTTCTCTGGAAAAGTCAGTCACAGCTTTATCACTCCTTGCTGCTAAGCATACACTCAACTGTAACGAAAAAGTGTTGGAAGGTTCTTGAGAATTGGAGCTGCTGGCAAGGCAAAGAGGTGGCAGTCACTCCCTGCTGCCTCCAAGAATTCACATTCTGCAACAAGGATTTTCCTCTCATTTAAGCCTTAAAACATTCCTGAGAGGAACAGTTTGTCCTCAAGTTGGCACAATGTTGCATTAAACATTTGCCACTTACTGTTCTGCAAGCTGTTAAGCTTCCTGTGAAAGCAGTAAGATACCACAGAAGCACTCTTTTGTAAACAGTCCTACATCATTTTATTTAAGTACTGTGGCAATAGGTTCTGGGAACAAAACAAGGGGAAGTTGCATCACTATGTGGTCTGCAAATGAGGCAAGAGGAACTATTAGCCTGAATTAACACTGCAAAACAAATTGTATTTAACCGGGAAGTCTTTTACAAGGAAAAGCATGTAGTAAGGAAAAAAATAAAACTCTAATTCTAAGCATAGGAGATAGAATATACAGATAAAAAGAGAGGAAGGGTGTAATTTGAGAGTAATCCTGACATGCAATTACAATGGAAAATAAAAAGAAGAAAACCAATGAAAACTGCAATACTCTCTGAAAAAAGGCATAGAAATAAAGGAGAAATGTACTTATTAGAAAGCTTCTGGACAACATTCCAAGTGAGCAAGAAGTCCCTTCTTTTCTAATTGTACAAGGACGCCAGCATCACACTTTGTAACAAGAGCCCCTTGCTTCGCTAAGGCCTTACTCACCGAACTGTAGATCTCATTTGAAGTCTTGAATCATAACCGTATTTGCTATGTGCTTTACAAGTCCCTACTGCTAACAATCCAGTTACAACACAAGAATTAACAGATAAACACAGATGAACATCATTCAGTGAACCTAGGTGGTCCTTTCTAGTCTAGCATCTCCATAAAAATTGGAAAACACAAAAAACTTTCTTGTTCACCATGATAGACACTGTTTGAAAAACTCTTGCATCCTAATCACCACCATCTGCACCCTAAATGCAGTTTTTGGCAGTTTCTGTTTTTCTGAGTGGATCTCAGTAAATGTAGCAGAATCAGAGTCCTGTACTTATCTGTATCTCTCCAGAAAGTGATTAAGCTGAAAGTGCTCTAGAGGTGCCAAATAAACAACTTGCTAGAATAAACCAGTTAAAGTACCACTGTACTTTACAGAAGATTAAACATGCCCAGAACTTCTCTAATGGAGGTCTTGGCTAGACCAGAATGTCCTAGAATTGACCAGAATATCCAGAATGTCAGAACTAGTGATCACTCTTTCTCTCCAAAGCATGGTAGACTGCTTTCAAACCGCCTAGAGGGGACAATGTTTGTTCTGTACTAATGCCCAAGTAGTGCTCAAGAACTGCTGGGAGGAGTCTGAGCTGATCCAGCCTAAACCTGGGACAAGGTTAATGATCTAGCACTACAGATGACTGAGTTTATTGCTTTGGAAGATCTAGTGCGAGACACCTTCTGTGGCACTAACTGCAGGGAAGTCATGAGCAAGAATTAATCAGAGAACAATGGTCCTTTCAAGGATTTACTGCAAAAGGACATTAATTGGACTGCATCCCTGTAGGTACCCAAGGCAGGAAACAGATCAATACTTCAGAAAGCAACCTCCTGAAGGAACTCTTGTTCAGCAGAGCACTGCTTGGATGGGCCAACTCAGGACTATAAGCACAGAAACTATCTTCTTTTGTCTGTTTCTACAGCAAGGCAGTTGAGTGGTGCAGGGGGGAAGGCTGAGGAGGAAGACAAGGGCATCCCTATTTACAGACAAGATTGCACCAGAAGTGTCTGACTTACATAAAAAATTTGTTCTCTTGTTTCTGTAAGCAATCTAGCTAGACCACAAATACCATCCTGAGTGCTCATGTGAAAAGTACTTGCAAGTCATCATTCTGAGATTATGCTCTGAAAAGCAGAGTCCAAGGCTGTGACATCAACCACTGACCTCAGTATGCCAGGACTGGATGCTGGTGAGTCATAGCATGCATAAACCAGCAGCATTTGAGAAACCCTTCATAACCAATCCAGTAAAATTTATTGTTCTTAATTTGCAAATAACTCAGCCTAAATTGACATAATAGGGAGAATCTGACTCTTAGCCTATTTATAAGTGTATTTTAAAATCTTATTTATCAAATAAATGCGTCTTCTGTTTCTGAAATGACATAAATGAGTATTACTTTTTTCTAAATGAAGCAATGCTTCATTTCACCCAGTAAAGAACCAAACCCTAGTTTGTTAGTACTTGTTCTGTGTCTGGCTGAGAAACACTTTGATACCCCTAAATCCTGCCCCAACTGAACTTTTGTGCAAAGTTGTGTCTTACAGCACAAGTGAGGATTTACATCAACACACTGACTCAGATCCTGCCTGAAACCACAACTGGGTTTATGTTTCTGTAAGAGAGACCAGAGTTTGGCCCCCTCTCTCTTTCTTTTTTTTCTAATTATAATCTGGTCTGCAGGATAAACCCAAAAAAACTTCTCCTATGACAAGGTAGCTGGCCTGGGGTGGCACCTGTATGGGGCTGCACTGCAAAGTACCGCAGGCAGGAGCAGGAGAGTGCTCAGCAGCATAAGGAGATGTCGCTAGGCAACGAAGGTAACCATGGATACCTGCATCCCCAGTGGCCCTTGGGTTTCAGAGATTAGTCATTCATCTGGAAAAACACTTTAAAAAATAAATAAAAATTAATGTGTTACAATACGACACTGTCTCTGCATAAATGTTGTAATGATGAGACGTAATTTAATAGACCTTACTTTACTGGGACCTCTCTGCTCTACCTCAAGACTGGGAGAACTCTAGGTGGTAGAATCATAGAATCACAGAATATTTTGGATCGGAAGAGACCTTAAGGGTCATCTAATTCCTGCCATACGAACCTTCCATTGAACCAGGTTACTCAAAGCCCCATTCAACTTGGCCTTGAGCATTTCCAGGGGTGGGGCATGGTTGCTCACTTTCAAATATTTCAGGCTGCAGCATTCATGACACAACCAGACCTTTGGTCAAGGGTCACATGTTTTAAAGCCCTTCATTAGGGAAATACCACAGAGCTTTAAATGCTGCAAAAAAAGCAGTAGAGTTCCTTTACGTATAAATTGCCCAGTGAGATTGACTGTCCCTTCTCCAGAAAGGTGATATTGGTGTTCAGTTGGTATGTATGATTGCTTGCTGATTAATACCAGAATTGCCAGTAATCATATGCCCACATCTAATGCTCTCCCACATGTCCTCTTTCATGTGCTGGAGATTTCTGATTAGCAAAGGCAGCTCAGAGAAAACAGCATCCTAGAAGATGCAGGGTCAAAGAGAAACCAGGGTAACCAGCAACTTCCATTCAGCTCTTGCAGGAATGCGATTGTGTAAATACACATGCATGATTTTAACAAAGCCAGAAAACTTCCAAAATCCTTGGCAGTCCATGGCCACTACACCCTGAGCAAAATTCCCTCCTAATTCCAAGACTGGGAACCCATTACGCCCTACACTTTTGTGCCTCACTGGACACATCACCTGAGATATTGCTATTACCAGTCTCTTTCCTACTACTTCCTTCACCTAATGCAAAATAGTTGAGTCAATAAAATGTAGTTAGTATAGGCATTCACAGGAGCATGGATTTGCCCCTGCACAAATGATATAATCAAAGTGATTAGCTCAGTCATTCTTTGTAGGGTCTTGTAAACAGATTATTGATTCTTGGTTTTTGAGGCATGTTGATTAGAATTAGAGTTTACAGCAACAGCTCTACTTACTTCATCAGAAGAAATTGTAGAAACATATCAAGGAGCTCAACTGGTAATTAAAAAGTAATCTTTCTTATTATCTGTGATATGCTGGCTACTTTAAATATGAATATAAAGAAATAAGTAAATGAAGTAATAGTAATACACAAGCTGTATATATTACCTATCTTGCCTTAATTAAAGTAGTTTACTTTGTTTACCGTTGGAATGAGGCAGGCCCTGTGACTTACTTTAATCTGCTTATTCAACTTTATTAAAATCATGCTTTTCAGCTGTGATCACTAAGCCAAATAATACACAGTGTGAGCAAAAAGCTTATGAAAATCTGTATAAACTATTTTGATCAGTCTTAACCAACAGCTGAATTTGTCTTCAAACAAGGAGCCTTTTTTTCTATGAAGCCCTTTAGGAAATCCCACTGCAAATATTCTTAAGCTTAAAAGGTAGCTACTGAGGATACTGTTTGCTTGCTAGAAACATTGGATTTGATTTATTGTACCTTTTAGAAAAACAGAGAAAGGAGAAAAAAATTGTTTGACTCAGTCATACATTTGCAATACTGGCACAATCATAAACTACACTTTGATCAATCTTGTGGCTGGGCTTCAGTGATGTTGACTTTGTTGTACTAAACAATTTGGAAATAACTCCATAATTTAATAGATTTTGTTTCATGAAGCCTGAATATATATGCACATCTATACAGTGTCCTTACACTTTCACACATAGTTTCACAGTTAGCAGAGGTTCTGATTTAGCAATCAGGAAAAAGCTTTTCCTCAGTCAGAGATATAAAGAAGGAACAGAGTGGTTGAAGCCCCAGCCATGGGGGCTTTCATTGTAAATGATGAATCATAGAAAAAGTCTTAGAGTAGATAATTAGAATTAATATATCTTATGCTAATGTGACAGCCATCTAAAAACAATCCAGAGAAAGACTGGAACAAGACACACTATAATGGATACATATTATCAAAACCTATTTGATTTAGTAGCTAGGCTGTAAATCTCATCGCAATTTTATTTTCGCATGACTGCTCAGACTTTCTGCTTTAGACTGCCTCAGAAATGCCTTGGCCTTTCTCACAGTATTGCTGCATTTCTGCTCACAAACCCAGCCAAAGGCAGAAGTACCTCAGACTAAAAAAATGAAGGAATAAATTATTTATTAAGTAAAACAATTATATTCTGATATTAAAACTGATAAAGCTTAGTTTCCTTATAAATCTGTGCCTTGTACTTGATTGACTTTGGCCAGACACAGACACATGAAACTGGTTTCACAAACTGTGTTGCCCAAATAAAGTTTTTCATTCCAGGTTCCAGGCTTCTTTTTCATGCACATTTTAATAAACTATATATTTCTAGTGCAGGTTTTAATTAACAGACTTCCTCTCATCTAACTGTTCATTTATTTGCATAAATCTTGGAGCTTAATTATTTTTGAAATCTCTACCACTTTGCTAAACATAGTAGAAATCAGACAGAACTTTCCAAGTATTAGGGAGGATTCAGAAAACCACTATGCATGCAGAATTACCTTGGCATGTGCAGTTGTATAAACATCATTTGTGTTTGACAAACAAACAAACATAAAGGCCCAAACAAAAAAAAAAAAAAAATTAAAATGTGGATTCCAAGAGGGATCTTGGAAGAGACTGCATTAACCTGAAGGTTACTAAATTAGACTGTGTTTACACTGTAAAAGATGCAGAACTGGATTTAAAATGTGAGGATTTCTGGACCTTCAGACCTGGAGATGCCCATAGGAATCTACAAAATTTTTATTTAAATCTAGCTTTGACTTCTTTGTGCTAATGTGTCCATTATCACCTAGAAAGTTTTTTAAGACTGATTCTTGGTTCAGATTCCCCAGTGACTGCTATTAATCTCTTCATGTCTAAACTATCTTTCTCCCATTTTCTCTTCATTATTATCTATTCACCCAAGTGTTGGATATGGTTCTGAATGTTAAGGAGGAGCACCTCTTAGCTTGCTAATGAGGACAAAAGCAACATTAATACAACTGTGACTAGCTCTAGAAGAATTTTATGAAGTGATAAAATCAGTTCTTTAAACAAAGGGGTAGTGAATTTTCCCAGAGGACAAAAGGTTGTGTATGTGTTTCTTGTACAGCTCTGCAATATTTATTTTTGAACACAATGTTGGAGCGTACTGTTCATACAATGTGATCAAGTATGAGTGCTTTTACATTTCAAACTGCATTAAATGGATCGTATTTCACCATTGCCGAGCTTGTGGCCAAGCATAAAACAGATTTCTCCCCAAGACAATGCCTGCAATTGTCTGTTTTTTCTTAATAATTTATTTCACTACTAAATATCTTTCAATGTAATAGGCCCATATCTGTAATAAACTACTTTATTAACATCTGCTTTCACAACATTTTCCCCATGGGCTTCAGTGAAGTCCAACACTATTACTCATAGTTTGTGAAATGCAACATTTGATGGACAAATTCAAGCAGACTAGAGTCATGGCCAAATTGATTCCATCTACCTAAAGTCTCGATTTGGAGGCTGAATGTGACCAGACCAGAAGTGACCTCTCATGATGCTGAGATTCACTCACCTGAAAATGTTGCTGCTGCTGGACTTGAACAAGACCCTTAGACCTTGTCTATACCAAGTTTGCCCATGTTTGGTGCCTTACAGTGTGCATTAGCTGGAGAGGGCAAACAACAGGGCACATCTGTCTGCAGCCTTTTTGAGACAGTGTTATCCTGCTTCCTGATCTGAGCTCTGCAATACACATTTAAGAGACATGGAATTAAAAGTACAAACTTTTAATTTTTGGGAATACATATTTCCTCATTTCACATGAGTTTTTCTCTTCCTGGTTCCAAGACTTTTTGTATTTTTTTTGGTACAGTGGTCCAGCTTCATCCACACTGTTGATTATGGAGCAGCCTGATGCTTCCCCAGACTGAAACAAGGAGGATGTGGTTTCAACATCTCCCAGAACAAGGGTGATGGCCAAGGTCTTGCATTTCTTGGGCAAGTACACTAATTCCCAAGCTGTTGAACAGTGACAGGCCTTCTAGAGTGGCAAAATAAAAATCTCCCACCTAAGATATTTAGAAATATTAAGATGTGGCAACAAATCAAGAGTAATCTTTTCTGTCCATTGCAATATATTCTATAACACCAATCAATTCTATATCAGACAACAGGTTAAAAAATTGGTCTTCTTTGTTGATTGATTAGGGTTTTGTAGCTTATTTTTTGAGTCTTAATTTGTGTAGGTTGCTGACTGATAGGAATGTGAATGGCATCTTGTAGGAGTGCCATCTGACTTAACTCTAAAGAGATCTTTTCTTTCTATGTGAAATGCCAAACAAACACAATAACTAAGTCCAAATAGACCCTTATGCGAATTCACTGCATTTAGCTAACTTTCTGAAATCCTTATTCTCTGTGTAATTCATTTTGAACTTCTATACTCACTAAAAATAATACTACTGCATCATGACAAATGTTATTTACTCATGGTAGCACATGCCATCTTTGATATCTCTAAGACTGCACACTAAATTGTTGTATGATAGCTTCTGTCAACATGAAGTGTTAATATAACTTAACTGAAGGAAGAATTTTTAAGAGATCATAGAATCTTAAAATCATAGAATCAAAGACCTCCAAGATCATTAAGACAACCTTTGATCAAACACCACCACATCAGCTAAATCGTAGCCCTAATTGCCATGTCCAGTCATGCCTTGAACACACGATGGTGCTTACCTCCCATTCCAATGATTAAACACCCTCAGCAAAGACCTTCTTCCTGATGTCTTGCTTGAACTTCTCCTGGCATACCTTGAGGCTGTTCCCTCTTGTCCTGTCACTAGTTGCCTGGGAGAAGAGGCCGACACCCACCTGGCTACAACCTCCTTTCAGGTAGTTGTAGAGAGTGATAAGGTCTCCCCTGAGCTTTCTTTTCTCCAGATGAAACAACCTCAGCTTCCCCAGAGGATCCTCAGAAGGCTTGTCCTCCAGGCACTTCACCAGCTCTGTTGCCTTTCCCTGGACACGCCTCAGCACTGCGATGTCTTTCTTGAAGTGAGTGGCCCAGAACTGGACACAGGATTTGAGGTGTGGCCCCACCAGTGCTGAGTACAGAGGGACGATCACTTCCCTGCTTCTGCTGGTTACACTATTTCTGATATAGCCCAGGATGCCACTGGCCTTCTTGGCCACCCGTACACACTGCTAGCTCATGTTCAGCTGGTGCTGACCAGCACTCCCAGCTCCTTTTCTCCCAGGCAGTTTTCCAGCCACTCTTCCCCCAGCCTGTAGTGCTGCCTGGGGTTGTTGTGACCAAAAGTGAAGGACCCAGCACCTGGCCTTATTGAACCTTACACTGTTGGCCTCAATTCATGGATCCAGCCTATGCATAGCCCTCTGTAGAGCCTTCCTATCCTCCAGTAGATAATAAATCATATTAAATTTTCACTGTATTTCAGTGAAATGTATAGAAGATTTGATATCTGCCCTGATACTTTATTCTTTATAAACATGAGTGACACACAATAGAGACAAGCAGATAGTCCACTTTTTTACATAAAAGCATCTGATATGTATTTATACATATCAAGCATTCATATAAACATAAGGAAAAAGGAAGTAAAAAAATGCCTGTTCTCTCAATCTAGTCATCTTAAATTAGAAGACAGGCTCATACGTTTTACCTCAGTTGTGACATTGAGAAATCTGGAGGATGAGCAATTGGCAGTTAAAATTTATTTAAATCAAATTGCAAGATAATTATTGTTTAATATTCCACTGTGATGTAGCTTATTTTCTGCTTGACATATCTGTTAAGCTGTAAATTCAGAACTGTTCTCAATAAGAATCTGAAAGCAGAGATTACTCATCATCACCTAATTTGTTATTGCCCACAGGAAAGTACGTTTGATTTCTACTATAATTGCACCACATCTGAAACAAACACATTGTAGCTTGGGTCACAAATTACACAAAAATGAAAAGGTAGCATTACAAATCTAAAAAATTAGGCAGTGGTAAACTTTTGTTAGATGATTGAAAATATTGGCAGTCCCAGGTTGGTCATCTGTCTGGCTGTAGGAGGTCGCTGGTGAAAGCTGTGAGCAATTCCCAATTGATTTCAGGCAAAGATATTTTAGCCAGTTAACCTCTGTAACTCACTATCTTGTCAATCTTGCCTGAAAATAAGTTAGAAATTGAGAGCACAATCATTCTGACATCCAAGTCACGTTTAAGGCCAATAATGGCTTCAGCTGCTACAGGTAGATTTAGAAGGGATGTTTTCCCATAGCCTGATTGATGTCTTTCATGTAGTTTATGTTTCTCAACAAAGGGTCTAAGTCTCCTGCAGGCAAAAGATTTGTATTGAAATGTGTTTTGAGTACCTTTCTGAGGTCAGTAAAAAACCACATTTTTTTCGCTAAACAATCATCTCCCTTGCCTGTAAACTTTCTAAATATTTTTTCTTGTTTTATTAAAGCAAATAGGAGCACACGTGGTCATATTCATATGACAGTACACAAGGAGCTTCCTTTCCAGGAATTAAACAGTGGTGCAAAGTTGGGGTATCATTTTCTAAGTCACCTGCACACACACACATGACAACAGTAGGCAGAGTGCATTTCAGGATTTATGCTGGAACAAAGCAGCCAGCATTACTGATGCAGAAACTGATTATCAAAAAGCAAAACAATGTGCTAAAGAAACACCACTCATTCCGGTGGCCAAAGAAATGTCCTCATTTTTCAGGCCTGAATACTGAATTGTTGATAAATGCTTCTGCCATAGCCGCATCCCTGGACAGCCTATACTGAACTGTACAGGAAACACTACTTGACACATATTATTACTATTTCTATTAGTATTTCCTTTCAGATAGAAATGTCTTCCTTTTTCACCTAACGTTTCACCATGACAAGTGAAGGTTATGCAAAGCAAACAATTAGTCAACAAAAAGTGGCACTTAAGCATTCTGTGAATAAAATAAGCTTCTTTTTTTAACTATCAGAAAACTATAATCTCTTCAAGGCTGCAGTTTTACTTTGCAATTCTGTTAAAAATTTGCCCTTGAAATTACCAGTTTTAACTACAAACAGAGACAAAACCTATGCTCAGCCAACACAGAAAGGTGAACTGGGAGCCAAGGGTGATCCCAACATGGGTGGCGTCCCATCAGTAGGATGCAGCTGCATGGGAGCTGGTAGCAGGGTTCCCCAACAGACACAGCAAGAGATGTACCAGGTTCAGGGTCCATCCAGGGTACTCAGTCAGGAGTGAAGGAGACAGGCTCAGACGTGTGTCTGAGGGATCCATCCAGAAGACCAGCCACCTGAGCAGAGGTCTAAGGTCCATCCAAGAGAGGCACACCTACACCACAGCTCAGGCTTCAGGAGAGAAAGGAAGGACAGGGAGGCCTGCAGCAAAGGCTGGGGGTCCCAGGTGAGCCTGGTCAGAGCCATTAAGGTCAGTTGGTGCTCTCAGGGCCCTGACATGGGTCTCACCATGAAGCAGAAGCAATATTTATTACAAGACTTTATTTATTACAAGTCTTTATTTATTACAGCTGTCCTACAAGAAAAAACATTTCAGTCCAAGGGTTATACTAGTATCAGTGGTATCAAAAACATTTCTTACAGGTCTGACAGTAGAAAGTTTTAACTGATGTTACATTTCTTTTATCTATCTTTAAAAGGACTATCAGTCTTAAGAGCAGTTATATATATCAACACTGGGCATAATTTCTTGTCTTGCCATATATTAAACCATTACTATTTCTGCTTATAGGTGTGTCAGTTAAGCTCTATGTTGCGCGTACTGTACAAGTATAAAATAGAAAAACAGATTTTCCCCCAGCTGAAGTCCAATTCTTTATTTCTGAAAAGGGCATGAGCAGAATGACTTATTGCTTATCCACACTGGGCTGAAAGCAGACTGCAGTAGAACAGGTAGGAATTATGCTTTTCTGGGATTTGCACATCTTTTAGACGTAGTATAGCACCAGCCCTACAAGAACTTGAAAGGTAATAACAATAATAAATACCATGAAATCTGAAATAAAGACTTTCTGACTATTTTTGTTGAGACCTCTACTTTATGTTCTTGTGCTCCTGTACATGTCGGCCTTATGCCCCACATCATCCACAAGCTTAGTTGGTCTGATCCATCCGTAGCAGCTGTACCCAGGACCTCGGCAGGGAGCTTACTGCACTGCTTCTCACAGCAGGGGAAAAATCCCAGGCAAAAGCAAGGGTTTTTTTGACCCTTAATACCTTAGGCTCTATTATATTTACTTTTGGCAGGAGGAGGATAAAGTACAGTTTAAATCTTGCAACTGAATACCAGTCCCAGAAACAAATATAATTAGGTCAAAGGAGTTGTACTATAGAGTCCAGGTCAGCACAATCATGGATGCCAGATGATATTGCAGAAACAAGGTATCCCTAAAATCAGTTTATATTCTACAGAACACCAATAACAAGGACAAAAGTGATGCGGTTTTAGATTCAAATTATTACAGACTGAACTGCTGAGCTGTTTGAGCATGTAATTGGGTTCAAAAACATTCCACTGTATAAACTTCTGGAATTATGTATGCTTTTCTGAGGGAAAAGTATATATGATTACTTACAGGTCTCCAAAGTTGTTTCCTGGTATGAATCAAGCATACATTTTGTTCCTTGTTGGTTCTGAATGCAATGTACACACCTATTTGCTGCCTCTCCAAAAATTGTGCAAGGCAGCCTGGCAGCCTGTGGTAAATAAGAAGCAAACAAGACTCCATGGTGCATAGCTAGTGACTTAAGCCTTTCTCAAACGAACATGGCTTGTTTCAGTTGTGGCTGAGTTCTTTTATATCAGCTAACTCTTTCAGAAACTGCATTAAAAGTCAAGAAATGAAGTTAATTATACCTTGGTCTAGCTTTTCTCAAATAAATAGCCCTTCTTCATAATCCTCATGCAAATAATAATACAAGGGATTGCTGCAAGGTAGAACAATAATTGCTTCTAATAGGAGGTTCAGCTGGTTTTCTAATGTGGGATTTTACATATGAGCTCAAGAATGTGCACCTGACATACCATGAAGCTTTCAGCAAATTATGACATTTTGTAATGTTTCTTTATCATCTTACTTACTTTTTTCCCTCTTCTTTCTTTACTCTCATTTCAGGAAGAGCCATATGTACATGCAGTATTTAATAACATGGAATCTGTATTTTTCCTCTGTATTGCTCTTCACACATATGCAAAGAACTACAGATTGCTAAATCAAAAAACTTGTGAATTCTGAAAGTTTAATAAATTTTAGATTGAATTATGATTAAAGTTTTACTGAAAGCATATAATTTAGTCTTCCCCTTTCACTATGCTCTTCATATGTATGTCTTCCAACCAGATAGCTGAAACAATACCTCATGACTGCAACCTCTACACATTCTCATTCTATACTGATAGAAAAAGTAGGATTATGTCCTTATTGGTCAGGGCTGCTAAGGGAACAAGGCAAAATTGGGAATTGCTCCAAATACTGGTTGAACAACAAACTGGTAGGATTTCCAAGTGGTAATTTTCTGTTTGCCAAACACAGTGCCTAGAAAAATACTGGATGCAGCATCAAAGAGAGCAATTTAGCTTATATATTATTTTCTGGCATTATTTGCAAAATATAGGAACCTTAAATATGTTTGGATAAATTAGTCTTACTCTAGTACAGGAACAGACTACATTTTGTCAGAGACCTTATTTAATAAGGATGTTACTCTGTCAGCAAGTCCTCATCTGTGGAAAAAGCTAACGAATGTGCCTCATGAATTTTTATTTTATTTTTCTAATCTCAAAATTCAGTGTTGAAGTCAACAATTCCACTCTATTCCTGTAATGAATTTCTATCTTACATAATGACTTTGAATCATATATGTCCAAGTTTAGGTGCATAACTGAAGTCCAAGAAGCAAAACACCACCATAGTGAGGCTCCGGAGGTTCAATAGAGTTAATGAAGAATAAATATCTAGACTTTTTAATGTTTCTTTTATGTTGAGTGGTAGTTGAAGAAGCAGTACAACTTTATCACATATTGTCTTCTATAAATCATATTGAATTTCAGCCCCTTGAAATTCTCCTTTTTTTATTTATGTATATATATATTATATATATTTATGTATATTTTAGCAGACTTTAAGAAAATGCCAGTTATGGATATTTAAAACTGCTTTGTACTTCTAAGATGTAATTTCTTACAGATCAATCTCCAACACCCATTCCTCATCTAAACCTTCCTTGAGTTTGGTATTTTTCACCCAAACATAAAAATTTCTTCTCATAACCAGCTGATATTCTGGCAACTTTCCTAGGGTCATAGAAAATTTTGTCTATTGCTCAGAGATTAAATTCTGTCTCATTTCCAATTAGGAATGGCTATCAGCCAGTAAAATGGCAAAGAAAAATACTGGAAGGTTTGGCAAAATTGTATCTGCCTCTTTAATTAAATTTAGATTTTCATTGTCTTCACACAGTGAAGCCAAGATACAATTGGTAACTATTTCCTGCAGTTAAGACCATATACATTCACATTTTGTGACATCTCTTCTCTGTTATCCAACAAATCCAAATGGATCACTGTTATCAATATACACTAGTATGTCTAGCCTATAAGGTTAAAGAGAAATAAAAGAGACCAAAAGAGGTCTGCAGGAGAAGAAATATCTCTGTTGGGAAAACAAAACATCTTGCGGAGCCAAGAATATAAAATATAAAACCTGTAGTTTTGATGTCCAAGAAAATGGGAAGAGATTCATCAGAGTCTCCTTCAGCCCAGCTTCCCATAAGTTTGTTGAGCCCTTTAGAGGTCTAGTCAATCTTCCATGAAACTATTCAATCTTAGGAAACTGCTTCTGCCTTAATAATCAAGACATATTACTGAAGATTTGCAGTGAAATTCATACTGATATTTATCTCTGATTACAGTGATATGCAAGTCCTCTAAACTGGTAGTTACTATAAATCTCTAGACACTAGCCATTTGAATCATGACTTTAAAAAACATAGTTCCCATTTTTCATCTTCCTGTGTCAATCATCTACATGGTTGCTTAGTCCACTGAACCACAGAAAGATGACCAACTGAAAACATTGCTTGGAGTTACTCAAAAAACAGCTTTCTGCTGCTGCCTTGAGCTTTTCTTCATGATAGATTAGAGACTGGCAGGTGCCAAGTCTGGACCTTTCAGCAGTGTAAGCATGACTGAATTCTACTTCCTGATCTAGAACTATAAATTATTTCTATTATCATGAACAATAATTATCTTAAGGAATTACTATTTAATCTCCTCCAATGAATTGAGATTTTCAAGAAGCTTTTGAAAAGATTCTGTCACAAAGGATATTTTAAAAGAGTTTGGTGTCAAGAGAGGAAGAAGAAAAAGTCCTCTCATGGATTAGCAACCGATCAAACAACAATCAATTAATACTAGAAACAAATGGTAGATTTTTCTCACAGAAGGAAGGCATCTGTAGAATGTCTTAGATATCTACCTTTAGACATATGATACTAAACATATTCTTAAATTATCTGGTTAAGAGGTAAATAGTGAGGAAAAAAAATCTCCAGATGGTACAAGATGAATTACAAGAGTCAGCACTGGAAATTATAAAGACAAGTTGCAGAATGGTCTTATGATATAGAGGGGCAAATTAAATGTATCATTCATGAAAGCAAATCCATATCTATGATTGTGAAGGAGAGCAAACCATAAGGTGACAAACTGACAAACTTTTAAATACTAAATTTCAAATGACCATGAGGAAGGTAGATCTTATGGAAAGTTGTCTGAAAAAATATTTTTAATGTTAAGTGATCAAAGGAGAAAATAGATTAGGAAGAACTATTATGAAAACAGCAAAGAATGAAATGGAAATAAGGTACTGTGATTCTACCCCAAAGGGACACACTAAAATTAGAAAGTAAGTATAATTGGAGATTTGCAATTAAATAAACTAAGATTCTTAGGAAAAAAAATGGGGAAATTGGAGAGAAGTATGTAGAAACTGTTAGAAGCGCAGAGTGGGTGAACACTGTTTCCCATAACATAAGGACAAGGTGTACCACAGTAAAATTACAAGGTAACTGGTTTAGACCAAATAAAAGGAAGTATTTTTTATGTGCCACATAATAAAACTGTAAGACTCTGCCATAGGACGTTGTAGATGCCAAAAATATAAATGGGCTCAAAAAGCAATTAGACAAAATTAATGGAGGAATTAATGCAAGATTTCCATGTTGAAAGTCCCAAAGGTTCAGATTGCTAAAATATATAATGTTATAACCATGTGAAAAAATAATTCTGTGCTTGTCTTTCCCAAAATATCTACTAGTAGCCATTGTCAGAGACAGATCAGTGAGCAAGACAGATCTTACAAAGTTGTTCTTATATTTTGACACAAGAATTCAACTGTTTCTTGGCTTTGTTTTTTGGGGTTTTTTTTGGAAGTATGAACTTTACTGCTATTCTAAAGTGAGCATATTTTGAAACAAAAGTCATGGTTGGACTTTTTATTAGTAGTTGAATAGTGATTGCAAGCTAGTGATGAAATTACTGGTTTGCTGCTGCCCCAACTCTGGCAGTGAGTAGAACCTTTTGTTATTTGGTGGCTGATTTGTATGATAGGGTCAGTCTGATTCCCAGAAATGAGATGATTGCATCCTAAAATCATACCCACAAATGAAACTCCAAATGAAAAGCCCCTTAGTTCAGCCCTCTTCATTAGAAAGGGATATTGTTTGGGATACATCAGAATGCTTCCACTGACAACCAATTATTGTGTGCAAGATCTTCTGATGTGCTTCTGTAAACCCTTCATAATGTAATTGGAGAGTAATTTTCTAAACATTATTGCTGCTATTCAGGATTATTCCTTACTCCTACCAGTTTTCAGGACCGGGGCCCTTGTCTGATTTTAAGTAGTCTAGGGAATGAAAATTTCAGACTATTTCTCCTTTCAGAATCCATGGAAGAGCTCCAATCTAGAACATAGCAAGTGACAAGACAGGTATTAGTGTAGAGAGTATCAACGGAGCCCATGTTAAGGGACTTCATTACTTTCAGCGGTGAAGCTGAACTGGAGTTTTGCCTATTCATTTAACATTTTCCTAATAGATAAGGAGGCATTGTGCTGTTGAATAGCCAAGGGAAAGTGATGGTGTAGGCAGGAAAAGGAAAAAAAAAACAGAAGCAGAGATTCTTTCATATCTTTATTACTAATGTTTTAGTTTATACAATACCTCCTGAACATAGTGGAGGATTTATTGAAAACTCACAATTAGTTCAGAAAAGACAATACACTCAGGTTCTTCCTCCTTGACTACTATGAGGAATTTAAACACTGTAACAATTATTTTGTGGAATATACTTGGTTTTCATCAGTGTTAAATAGTGTTCCTTAGAAGGCAGGCAGATTGCAGGACGTGGACTCTGAAGTGTATTGTGCTCTACAGAAACAATTGCTAGAGGATCAAATACCACAGATGATAAACCAGATACAGACATGCAAGGGACTTTAGATCCCTGCCAAAAAAAAGACATAGATCAAGCTTAAATGGTTAGAATACCGACAAATCCATAACTACGAGGTTCCATGAGAACAGAACAAACAAAGCTGTTTACTCATAGTTAAATAAGTTTTAGTTGCAAAATGTATGGGGAAGAGACAGTCTCAGATAGCTGCTTAATTGTAGATGGTCTGAGATATGATTATGCTTTCTGCCAGTTTGGTTTAGTCAGATTACCACACAGCACCATTTTAATTCAGGCACCAGACACTTGTAGATTAGCCAACAATGCCAAATCTTTACTCACTGCTGAAAGGAGGCTATGAAATCTGAGGTCCAGAAGAATAGGCAGCAGTGGGAGGATGGCAGGAACTGCTTGCACAGACATGGCACAGGGATTACACTTCACGGTGATCAGCATCTGAAAGAGATCAGCAAGCAGCTAATTGTCTGTAAATCACTGTATTTACCAATTCAGCAGGGCAAATTTTAAACTAATGATATTTAATTTTAATATGCCTTCTACACAATCAGACAGATTATAAATTAATTCCTTTTAAATTACTGCTTTCTCACAACAAAAGCAAACAAATAAATGAGAGAAAATAATGTTTTTATTTGGTCTTTCAATGCTAAGTTCATAATTTGCAGTGTTTGCACATTGACGGATTTCTGAGGTGTATATTCACTCAAATGCTACCAAACAACACTGCACTCGAACAGAAAAGAACAGATTTAGCTGAAATCTAGTAAAAGGTTTTCACTCCAGCTATCCATTTCTGCCTTTCAGGAGATAACTGCTGACTGCACAAAATTGCAAGACAAGCATACGCCTAAACATTTTGATCATATTTTCCTAATGCACTTATTCTTCTGGTTTTACTTGTACTTGTGACTTAGAACTGAAGCACATCTGCAAAAGGGGTCAATTCTGTCCTGCAAATTTTTGCTATGCTGATACATCTATAAAATACAAAATAATATGTTTATATTTTATTTCTCATTCTCTGTCCAAGGGTATGAACACGTCACATTCCATCATGCTACTGCCTTGAACCTTCCCCACTGGTCTGAAATAAGCTTGTTCACCAGTTTGGTATTTCTATCCTGCTGTGTCTTCTATACTTTCGGAGCAAAAAATTAAACCATTTAATCCTGTAAATAGCATAGAAGTGTTTCTGCTTATTCTTTGGTTACACTTTATTGTCTCTGCCATGTGATAATTGTTGATTCAAACTCTTTTCAACCATGCTTCCCAGCCCCTAAGCAAAGAAGTAAGGCCACCACCTTTCATTCCATTTTTTTCCTGTTAGATTATTAACACTGAGTTGTTTACAATCACAACCTGTTGGCAACACGTCTTGTTAGAACTTATGAGACATGAAATACTTCACTAACAAGGCAGGTCTACACTATACGATTTGATAAACTGCTAATAAATGCATTCTGATAAATGTAACAACACATTCTGAGTAAATACTAAATACTGTAAGATATGGCTGCATGTTGGTGTCTTTCAGATGCTGGTACCTCATTCAGAATACCTTCCTCTAAACAAGTTCTTTGCTGATGCACAACTGGATCAGGCAAATTGCAGCTGTTCCCTGATAACTGAATAGCATAAGCTCTAAGATATAGGGTTGGTCTAATAGAAGTTTACACTTCTGCTGATGCCTTTTATCTGCATCTTCTGTGAGATATTAAAGATATATTCAGAATAGTAAGCCAGTGCTCTTAAGTATGATACCCTGAGTGCAGAGAAGGATTCAATGAATGTTTGAAGCTATTACTGACTTTAGCTGTTTGCCTCACTCCTTCTCTGAAGGACCACTATGGATACCTGAGGGACCTCAGGAAAGAAAGTGCATTTTAAAGGTGTGCAGAAAACCCTATAAAATTTTTCAGATTATGTGAAGATGGTTTCATCTTTTCTGGGGATAATGACCTTGTTTCTGGATCTGTTAATGGCTTTTCTGAAGGGTGCAGAAGCATCCCCTACTGTGTAAGGCTATTTGCTACAGCAGAAACCAAGGAAAATCAGCTTCAGTGTCCATAGGGAACCCAACAGCTAGCCCAGGTGGGAAGCACTGTTGTTCCTCCTCCGAGTAGAGTTGCATTATAACTGTTTTCCATTTTATGGGCAAAAGACCAGACTCTGGGTGTTCTGCAAAGAGGGACATTTTATAGGTAGGACTTAAATCCCATTCTGCTTCTAGAGATAGAGTTCTGAAGTTGTAGCAATGAAGTCCAGACTGTTACAGACACCCGTGACAAATTGAGAGAGAGCCAATTTGTATTTTATAAAAGTTAAATTTATTAGCAAGTGATAATTGAGCAAACAGCGCTGGGGCTGCCTGGTGAGACCTCTGCTCTGCCAAGGCGCACCGTCAAAATGGGAAAAAGTCTCTTTATTTATAATTCTCTGACTCTAGCGTAGGTGAGGCTGTTGTCTCTGCGTTGTGTGTGACAATCACCAAGTGGTCTGTAATCTGCCATTTAGTGGTCGCTGGAGTTGTCCTTAGGTTAAAAGGTTCTCTTCATGTGTAAATCTTTGGGAGTTGAGACTTACTCTCTCTGTCTTTAGGTGAAGAAGTCTTCCTTCATATGTAAATCCTCAGGATGTGTGGTTTACTTTAGCTAAATACCAATGATCTTTTAGATAAGTGAGAGATTTCTCAGACACCTATAGCTTAGATAGAGTAGGTGTAAATTTTCCCAGACACTCATGGCTTGGTGGATAAACCAGGGATATTCCTTAATAGATTTTATGAACAAAATCAACCAATTTATTATACAGACCAGAATCCTACCCCCAGCTCCATTTCATCTCTGGAGCTGTGGCCTGTTTGTGCAAAGCTCATACATATCCATATATCTATGTCCCTTTCATGTAACAGCTACTCAAGGACTGATTTCACAAACTGAACACAGTCTTTCCTTCATGTGGAGACACCAAGCTTTTTCAAACAAATCATCACTCTCTTCCACTTGACCTATCCTATCACCTCTGTAAATTTCTTTCCCCAGGCAGAATCAGTTAAACTCCAGGTAACAATAACGCTCTCCTTGCAGAAGGATATCCAGCAGACAGAAACGTATTACCAATCATCTCATGGTATGCACATTTTGCAAAACTTTTCCAGTTACGTACGACAATATTTCTTGCCTGTCCCTGCAGTACCATGTTTTGATACACTACTAGACATATGAATCCAGTCTTCTCTTGGATTAAGCAAAGAGGTGTTTTCATATCCTTGCCTGAAACGGATCCTTGATATTCTGACTACAGAATAGCAAGGAGAAAGACTCTCCTGAGCTCACAGCAGGAAATTACACCAATTCTTCAGGACCTAGGCTCAAGTAAAGAACTGCCAGCAGTCACTCATTCCTCCTTAGTATGTGATACATGGGAATGTCACCATCCCCATTTAAAACTTCTGCATCCATTCACAGCCGTTACAGTATAATTGTCTGCTAATGTCCATATTTGTCTTTAAAACCTCAGATATTGAGTGGGCCAGACTTCGCGAACGAAGATCTGTGGAAGGTCTTTGTACACCTTCCAGCCTGCGCATTGGATTTATTTTAGGTGGGACACAGTGCGGGCAGAACTGAGCCCACCCTTTAATCCTAAGGTTCATCTGCCGGGGCCAAGCGAGCTTGGACAGTGGCAGCGAGGTCCTCAGGACGTAGGTGGATTGCCTTACAGGGCTAACGGGCTCCACCTACCCAGGGAGTTTCCCCGACCGGGAATCGAACCCGGGCCTCGGCAGTTACAGTGCCGTATCCTTAACCACTAGACCACCAGGGGCTCCCAAAAGATATTGAGTGGAATGAGGATGGAACCAACAGAAATGGTGATTAAGTTAACAGGTCCCAAACTGCCAGTCAGCCTGGATTGCACAATTTCCATGCTGCAAGTGTCCCACTGAGCTGAGCAGTGATTCAGAGTCTGGGGACATATCAGTACTCACCTGCAAAAGTCCTTCCAGTGCAGTGTTTATGTTCTCACTCTAGCCCAGGAGGGAAATCAAATAAAAGCAATGGCTATATCTAGCAGAGTCAGCTTCCAGTGCTGCTGCTTTCTGGGGCAGTAGATGAACTCTCAAGCAAAAAGCATACAGAGAAGTGCTGGATATGGCAGATTTGCAGAAGGTAAAGGGAAGATTAATGTGTTAGTTGTGACAGGGACAGATCTGGACAGAAGATAACAAAGGTCACATGAAGTACATAATGTAAACTAGCACAAAATCATAATTTTTCCAAAGGTAGTCACAATTCATGACCTGACCTTGCAAGTACATGTTGAATAGGTCCTAATCTTCTCTACCAGATAATCTGGCTCTGCACAATATAGCATAACTGCTTTATCATTAGACTTCATAACTACGTCTAAAATCAAACAAACCCTATGTTATCAAGCCAGCAAGTTTTATAAATTCATATTTAAATTTCACCAGATAGAAAATAAAGACTGTCATGTGCTAATAGAATACAAGATTAATTTTTGTCATTACTTACTGAAAAGTATAATATGAGGAAGAACTTTTGTTTTCATATCTATTTTAAAATATCAACTTCTGAACTTTTTCACTGACTTACAAAATATGTGTTGATTATCAAACTGCTCAGAGAGGTGGGCAACACAGAGCTCAGAGTCCCATTCAGTCTGCCCCTGAACACTTCTGAATCCCTGGAAGGGCAGACTGGACAGGGCTCTAAGCAACCTGATCTAGTTGAAGACATCCCTGCTCATTGCAGGGGGGTTGGACTAGACAGCCTTTAAAGGTCCCTTCCAACTATTCTATGATTCCATAAGAAACAATAAAGCAAGAGCTAAAAGAATAGCTTGTGTTGATGGCAAAGGACAAAACTGACAGCAGGCAAACTGGCAAAGACTGAGGAATGTGGTTTTGTCAAGACCAGAGGATCTGTGGTCTGATAACAGAAGGATGGCAATAAAGATATATATGTTGTATATATCACTCCTGTTCCTCTTATCCTAACAGGAAAGCAGACTGTAACCTTAAAAGTACCTCAAACGAGGAAATATATACAATGGGTAACCCACTGTAAAAAGGATGTGCCTGCACTATGACATTAAATACCCAAATTTATGTGTTATAGGTATCTAAGCTGTGAAGCTGTTATATTTGCTAGTAAGGTCATAGTTTCAATGTCTGCTTTAAGGTGAACTAAATTGCTCTTTTGACTTCAACTGTGTTGATTAGATTTCCATCAACTATCATGAGGCCATAGGCATGTCTGTGTGTATTTAAATATAAAAACTCCAAAATTGAAGGGTCTTAATGTCTAGCCCAATATCACTGTCTTGCATACATCTTGCTCTAGATGCCATCTGTCTTTGTATGTGCCTCTAAATCACATTTCTGCAATGGTTTTTTATTTAAGTCCCTCTATTTTTCATTATAGACACGTTTAATGTGACCAATTTGTACTTTTTCTTTGTTCAAATAACAGCATTAAATAGTCTTAATTCATGATTAAATTATGCATTTCTTGAATTCATCTTTCATTTTGTGTAGTAGAATTGTTAAAAATCGGCATATTCATAACTGCTCCAGATGTTTGGTGTTGTTTACACTTAGTGCAAGATGGTTAATGCATTTTGGGTTAATGCTTCCTGAAAGCTTAACAATGGACAGATTATGTAATGTGAAATTCAGTATACCTGGAGCAATTATTTGCTGTTTAGCTCACATAAATTTTCCATTTTTCCATGGAAAAATGTTTAGATATTTCCATAGAAATATCAGATCAGATTGCATTTTCCTTTTTATAGTGAGAGTAAACTCTTGTTCTTGAAAGTCCTGACAACAATGATGTCTGAAATCTCTTGTTTAGTCACATAGCAACATTCATATTTAATGATAGAGTAAATTCTCTCTTCATTTGGCTGATGATAGCTTCAGTGCCGAATTAAATACTCTCAGTTTCCAAAGAATGAGATTAAATCTCTCCTTTTTTCATGCTAATCTTGCTTGTAAGCTCATTATGACTATACAGTTGCAGGAGTACAAGTAGAAATCAAGACTTTGGGCTTCATTAGCCAGTTTTTGCTGACTCTTCAGACTTGTGTGGTACCTTAACTTTCATTTCTGTGTTTCTCTGTGTATGGTGTTCATCATATAGTCCAGAATGTCATAGAATTCAGTATGCAAACAAATTTTAACAAGTCTTGTAATTTTTAAAATCTATTTTACTCATCTTAATCACCAATTGATTTTTGAATAAAGTCAAAATCATAGAATCACAGAATGGATAAGGTTGGAAGGCACCACAGTGAATCATCTGGTCCATCCTCCCTGCTCAAGCAGGGTCATCCCAGAGCAAGTTGCACAGGATTGTGTCCAGATGGTTCTTGAATATCTCCAGTGAGGGAGACTCCATAACCTCTCTGGGCAATCTGTTCCAGTGCTCAGCCACCCACACAGTGAAGAAGTTCTTCCTCATATTCAGGTGGAGCTTCCTGTGCATCAGTTTCTGCCCGTTGCCTCTTGTCCTACTGCTTGGCACCACTGAGAAGAGCCTGGCTCCATCCTCTTGACACCCTCCCTTCAGATACTCATAGACACTGATGAGGTCCCCTTTCAGTCATCTTTTCTTGAAACTGAACAGGCTTAACTCCTTCAACCTGTCCTTGTAAGAGAGATGTTCCAGTCCCTGATTTTTGAAATATGTGATTTTTTTTTTAATTGTAGATTTTATCCTCCATTTTTAGTGGATTTTAGTGTCTTGCTCCATTTTGCTAAGCTCAAAGGCTTACTTTTCAAAGTTGTTATAAAATACAAGATATACTAAAGCTGAAATCTAAACCTGACTCTTTTATATCCCAGTTTAAAACTGCTCTGTTGTCTTTTCTCTCTGTACAAATAAATAATTACTTCATAAAACTGAAACTGTTTCAGTGTGTATTTTTCTCTCCTTACCCTAACCCATATTTGTTGATTAAGATGTCCTCACATAAAAGCAGAAGAGTGCTCCAGATTCTGATATATTAAAATTAAGAGCTGAATATACATTTTTTTGCCTCACATGAGTGAAAAAAAAAAAAAAGCAACATTGTTTTTTTGGAAGAAACAAATATATCCACTACCACATAGATTGTAAAAGTCTTCATATCATTCATTGGAAATGGTATGAGAGAATCTTCTAAATTGGTCCCCTAAGAAAAGATAACTGATAAGATGTCTGGTTTGGCAATCCTGCAGGAGATTTTAGTTTTTAGTGTAGGTCCCTGTCGTGGGTTACCAGCCACCCCCTGGGCTGAAATGGTCAGGCCCAGGTATAGTTCCGGAGAAAAAGCCAATCAAAAGTTTTAGTAACGCCTCTGCTAATGACATATTTAAGAAAACGGAAGAGAAGGTGGTGTCGCAGTAAGAAATTCAGCCGCCATGTGAGGAGAGGGGCAGCAGCCCCCACGTTGGGGGGCCAAGGCCTTCTCCCCCGGCCTTGGGCCGGCAGCAGGTATGAAGTCTCTCCAGCCGGGATGTGTCACAGAAACAAACTTCAGAGAGAAAACTGCCCAGCTGAAACATGCTGCAAGGATTCCAGCTCCGGCGGAGAGCAGAGGACGGCTTGAGATAACCAGAAGCTTCAAGGTCAGTTCTAGCAAGAGAAGAGTTGAGACGAG
>VYXB01007630.1:176940-204797 GCA_013397135.1 Pachyramphus minor | reverse complement strand
AAATGCTTTTGTAAATACTTTTACCAAAGGAAGATACCTTTCTCTTAGACTGGAATAAGCTAGGAGAAATGCTTTTGTTACATCTAGCATCCGACCAACCGTCCAACTCCCCGCAAGGAAAAGAGACTAATTTGTATATAGCAACCCGATATTCTTTTTATTCATAAGTTAGTTTAATTAGTGTTATAAGTTAAGTAGTAGTGTTATAATATATGTTCTTCATAAGATAAGCTAAGTTTAAGTAGCATTGTCGTAATATATGTTATTTCCATAAGATAAGCTAGTTTAAGAAGTAGTGTTGTAGTAAATAAATCATAGTACTATATCCCTTAAGTCAAGCCTCTGTTTTGTCTGCATAAAACCTCTCTCGACTGATAGTAATTGTGTGAAGGGGGGAGTTCGAGAAAAAAGGTTTTGGATCCCTGGGTAACCCACGACAGTCCCCAAGCAACGCAGAGACATCCAGTGTCAGGTGGCAGAAGCATACCAGTGGCAGAAGTTCACACAGTACATGAATTGCATAATTATGTCTCTGCAAAGTTGAAGAACCTGGCACTACCTGAGTGAAGACTTTTGCATTAAGCATCTTTTGGTCTTAGACATTAGTGCCTCAGACAATGGAGAGAACTAGCTTGCTGGGATTTGGGGTAAAATGCATACCTCAAAAATTACAAGGCTCTGAGACCAACAGATAAATAGTTGCTCACATAGCGTTCCAGGGTAACACACTGTGTTCAGGACCAATGAGAAAAGGCTTAGTTTAAACAGATGGACAATGAAAAATAGGTGGGTGGAAAACTTACAGATGGCACAGAAATATTCTGAGGAATGAAGCCAACATTTTCAAGTGTAAATTCTCAGAAACCATGCACAAATTCTCAGAAAGAAGCACCTTGTTTGAAAGAAGCTGCTCAGAAGTGTTGTCTTCACCAACATGGACTGTCCCTGTTTATTTATTTCATGTTTAATTTTAGTTTCAGGAGTTAAGTGAGCATTCAAGCTTGAAAATGTTTGTCTGTTGCTCACTCTAATGCTCTAAACAAGGAGTAAGGTAGGTCAAGCAAGTCATACCATGAAATATTCCCATAGACCAGCTACTCATAGAGCCTGACTCCCAGGTATCACAATCACTTTTCATTATCTAAAGAAGCATTAGAGCATCCAGCACTTGTTATCCATTGGCATAAACTAATCGCTTTGGACAAAGATTTTTTCCAGGAAAATAGCAAACATGACAGTCTGTGTTAAAATAGGAAAGACTTTAGAACAAGATTCTCTTTTGCTTCCTTTCATTCTCTTATTTTATTCTATTTAGCTTATCTTTTCTATTTTGTTCATTTTATTTTTTATCTCGTTTAGCTGCCTCCTGAAATTCCCAAGCAATCCTCCTATTTCTCTAATCCTCACTCAGTAACACCTATAGTGGTACAAACAAATAAGGCTTTGGAATCAGTGTACTGAAACCCTCCTGTGATTGACAAGTCATTGGATCAACAGTACTCAGATTTCTGAAGGTGGTGTTTCCTATCTCTGACTGACATAATGAGTTCAGGACAGATGATATTAACTTCCTCTCATTTTTTAGTTCTTGTAACCGGGCATAGATCTTTATTTTTACTCAATGCCTTATAAGACTAAAATTTCTCATTACTCTCCCTTTCCTCTTCCTGTCCTCTTTCCCCAGTCATGTCTTCACAACCTTATCTCTTAGCTCTGCTTTTTCTTTTCTTCTATAAAAAAAGATCAAATTAACTTAGACTATTTCCTCACTTGTTGTAGTAATATTTAAGAAATAAAGCACTCTGAAGCTACAAGGAAGAACTTTTTAAAAATTGAATAGATTCATATATTTTTAGAAATTTATTACAAAAAACCATACAGTATTTCACTACCTTAGTTTATGTAGGTAACAAAAAACATTATACACTTCAGAATATGTATCAAAACCTGTTTATATGTACACTACACATATACATACACATATATGGCAGGATGGGCTGGTTGAAATAACTCTTTAAATTTCAAGAAATCATGTGTGATTACTAGTAGTAATTATATAACCCTGTTGAAGATCCATCATAATATTAAAATCTGCTGAAGATTCCTGAAAATGGACACATCTGAGAAACATTCCATCCATGGCAAACTTGCATATTTCAACATCTTTCTCTTTTAACGAAAGTAGTTCTTGTAATTATGTAGAAAAGTCCTGTCTTGCAACAGTGTAACTAAATTATTAGTATTACTAATCTTTTTGAGCCTAACCAGGCTGAACGCCTAAACCAAGATCTCTCTCATTCCCTACTCAACAGGAAAAGTTAAGCATCTCAAGGATGCCAGGTCACCCATCTAAAGAGAATTTCACGACAGTTCTTCTCACAATAGTTGAATTTAAACAACCCATTTCTCTCCTCTCAGCAGTTCAATTCTGTTTGTGTTTTACCTGCATTGTTCTGTTCCTTTATTACTTTTGTGTGGCCAAGGATAAATCAGATTGAGGACCTGACATAAATTAAAAATAAACCAAGGAAAAACATATGAGTATTTTAACACAGTGATTTGTTTGATCCATTTCATCAGCTTCAGAAATTAAAGAAAATTTACCTTTTTTTAAAATTTCTGTCAGGATGTGTCTGCATTCTGGGACACTTGAAGTGAACCCAGGATAGATAGTGTAGTGTTTAACCCCAGCCAACAACTTAGCCCCACATAGATGCTCACTCACTCCCTACCAACAGGATGGGAGAGAGAATCAGAAGAGTAAACCCGAAGAAACTCATGGGTTGAGATAAAGACAATTCAATAGGTAAAGCAAAAGCCACACATGTGAACAAATCAAAACAAGGAATTCACTCACCACTTCCCACGGGCAGATGTTCAGCCATCCCCAGGAAAGGAGGGCTTCATCACGTGTAATGGTGACTTGGGAAGACAAATACCATCACTTTGAATGTGCTCCCCTTCCTCCTCCTTCCCTCCACTTTATACACTGAACATGATGTCATACGGTCTGGAATATCCTTGGTCAGTTGGGATCAGCTGTCCCAGCTGTGTCCCCTTCCAGCTTTTTGTGCACCCCCAGCCTTCTCACTGGTGGGTGGGGTGAAGAGCAGAAAAGGCTTTGATGCCGTGGAAGCCCTGCTCAGCAGTAAAGTAAAACACTGACATTTTATCAGCATTGGTTTCAGTACAAATTCCAAATACAGATCCATGTTAGCTACCTGTGGAGAAACTTAGCCCTATCACAGCCAAAACCAGCACAGCCATACAGTAGCATCTATCACTTCTCAGCATTACACCAACATTATTTCATTCAAGTGATTATGCTGTTTCAAAACATTAACTGTTTTCAGAATATATATGGGGGAGGCAGAAGGGAAGATAAGAATTCTTATCTTCATATATTCCTTCATAAAAAGAAGCAAGCTCCACCCAAGCCTCTGAGTTCACAGAAGCCTTGACAAAAACCAGTAATATTTGCAAAGCCAAGCATTTCACCATATGCCTGAGATCTTTACCAGTTCCTGAAATGACTAATTTCATAGGAATAAAATATCATATATTTTCTGTACATTTTTCCTATTATTAAAGTAGCAGAATTTTAAAATAATAATTATAATGATTGCATGAGACTTGAAGTGGACTAATAAGATTACTCTCAAAGAAAAGAGACTGGATTTTTTTGTGAGAAACTAAGTCACAATTCAAAGAAAGATTATAGGAAAAGTAAGACACCTGCTGCTCTGACGAAAAGCCACCTCAGTGTATGGTGTGACTCTTGGGGGCTAAGGGTTGGACTCGATGATCCTTATGGGTCCCTTCCAACTCAGCATATTCTATGATTCCACGATTCTGTGAAAGATGCAACTTAGCTCCAGATACATACAAAGTCCAACATGCCATCTGAGATTTTTACTTTCCAGATTAGTGAGAAAATAAAGGTAACAAAAGAAGAAGAATTATCCTAGTCTTGGTAAAACACTGTTGTGCTTGCTACAGTAGAAATAAGGCAAAAGTCAGATTTCTGACTATAATTTTTCATCAAAATACATATGTCTGGACAATGGAATTTTCATTATAGAGGGAAGACACAAATAGATAATTAGCTTCTCCAGTGTGCAAAAGGCACAAAGAAAGAGGAAACATATGCTTATTTTATCATAATTTGTATATATATTTGAGTTCAAACTCATGACTGTTCTTTTTTATTGACATATACTTAAGTACTATCTTCTTATCTGACATACAGTTGAAAATACAAATGGAAACTGTCTACCAGTGTTAATTCCATGTAACTTCATTAAAATTATCTCACTCTTCTCATTTGCTCCAGTTTTAAAACTAGGTATTTTCTTCTATGGCAGTGAAATAACTCGTGATCTACACAATAAAAGTGCAAGAGATCTCTCATCCTTTGGCATAGGATTTTATTCTAGAAGACAAATAGACACTTCTCCATATGCTTTAGCTGAGGTATTGATTTTGTTTTGGAAAATATAAAAGGCTTGATGTAGATTAAATTGCTTATCTCAGACTTCTGATTGTCAGGATGCAGATAACTGAAAACAAGTTGAAAAACAAACTAGGCTTTCTCCTAGAAAAACTGCCAGAGTGTGTCTGGGAAAGCAACTGGACTTAGAAATATTTGTTAAATACTTAATGAGGCAAAAAAGCCATATTTTATTACCTCATTTTTAGGTGTTCAGCATTCCCTACATTTACTTCTTTTACAAAAATGAAAATATTTTGGTCTTATAGTGGCGTAATTTGGAGCAGAATGAGGTCCTTAGAACTACTGGAAGGGCAGGTGGCTGAGATAACCATAGCCAATACTTTCTAGTAAAAGTTGGATCAGTTATTTTAGACATGCCCTACAACAGTTGTTTAAGATGACAGTTTCCATACTGGAAATCTAGCTGAGCCTGGAAACTTTTAGAAAACATTAGCAATAACACTTTGGTTATTTATGAGTATAGAATAAGGAAAATCAAGTTGTTTCCTACATATTAAAAAAAAATCTGAGATCTTTCCTCAGCGATATTTTAGACCTATCTCACTCTTCCCCTATCTTTTACTCCTCCTTATTTTGGGCCATGGTTTTGAACTTGAGCACGATATAGATGTTTTAAGGATGAATCTGGCATTGTCCCTGTGAAATACCATCTTATATGGCCACACTTTAAAGCTTTAATGTGTCACACATACCCAGAGAGACACGTGAAAGACAATCAAAATCCTTAGAAATTCTGTACTCACTTAACATATTAAAGCTTTACAAGACTTGTAGTGATGAGTAACCTGTTCCTGCACCATTTCCATAAAGTGAATGACTGAGCTCATACATGAGTTTAGGAATTTTTTTCCCTTTCCTGGCTGTCCTACCTGCTCTGCCTGGGACAAGAAGTGAAAACTGCAACCACATAATCCATTTTTTTAAGTATTAAGCACTCAGACTGTAACAGTTGTCAGAGGAATCTCTGCTCTAGACAGACGGCTTACTAAAAATACTACCTTATTTGAAAAATGAGGCCTCAGTCTTCTCAGTTAGATATCTGAAATTAATGGATCCCTTTGACCTTAACCTTTCCATACTTCAGCTTCCTACAAATCAGATAGGGATAAAATATTGTTTCACATTCCATTGTTTCACATGGCATAGAGTAATAAATCAATGAATTTTTGTGGTGATTCCAGATGCAAGTGATAGATCTCATAGCAAAATCTGTGAGAAAGGCAATGATTCAGAGAAGAATTTCAATAGTGTGCACTGTCAGCTGTAATGAATTATACATAGTTTAAATATGTGCTTCTATGTCATATGTTCATTCTGGCACTTACCAACTCTTTAGTGCTTGGTTTCTCAACCTTACATTTTTATGTTTGAGCATATGTCTGTAGTGTTTAAAGCAGTGAATTTTGCTGCAGAAGTACTTTAAATCTGTAATTAATGGCAAATTCTACAGACTGAATAGAAAATTACTTATTCCTCACTGCCACAATTGTCTCTTCTTGTCATTCTTACTAGTCTCTACTGAGAGTATTTGCATTTACAGTCTTTTCTCACTGTATGTTTGCAACTCTTGAGTGAGCTGAAGAGTCCCTGAAGAGACAATGTCCCTCACTGTTTTGCAACTTGCTCACTGCTATCAATACACTAATGGAAAAAGGATTCCCTCCCAGATTTTTGCCTATAGGCTGTGAAATCACAAAACTGAACAGCAGAACAGATAACAATTTATCATTTGTTGCCCTGTTTCATTTCTGAGGGACATTTTTCTGCCCAGTTTGTTTTAGCATCACTTGACCTTGAAGGTTAGAAATTTTAGTCTGTGCCACATGTCCATACACTTCATAACATTTTTAACTGTTGCTATCTAAAGACAGCCACATAAATATGTCCTTGATGGTAAATCTAGAGATATGAATTGGGGTTATCAGGAAAATATTTTCAACTCTGTTATGTCAATGGCTTACGTTTACACGGGGGCTCTCAATTAATAAAGGAATAGATTTGCTTCATGATAAAGTGCCATATGTACAAAAATAACATCCAAGGAAAGTCACACCTTGATGTTTTAATTAGAATTTGAATAAACTGGAAATTGTAGCATTCAATAGTTGATAGAAAAGAAAACTATACATTCACTTCAATACCATAGCTAAAGACAATATAGAAAGACATCAAAATAACAGATGCTGTGGCAAATTCTGCACATCGCCAGAACAATGACCTGAACTATTGTTTTATTTGTATGCTGTTCAAGCAGGCAGATTTCTAGAAACAGCCTATTAAAAAGAGCATACCCAAAAAAACTATCTGGACAATGTGACAGCCAAGTAGGTCACCAAGAAAACAGCAACACAACTAATGTAAGCAGAAATAATCCTGAGGATGAAAACTACGCACAAAAAACCCCTCAGGGATATAGCTGAAACAATCATTTAAATCCTAATGAAAACAAAAACAAAAGCAGGTTATACAAAATAATTTCTCTAAGAGAGGTCACTATAAATCCAGATCAACAAAGATTAAAATAGCAGCAGGAGAAGTTCATTATAGCAAATCAATTTTAAAAAGCAAAAATCCTTTATCTCAGCGTTAAATTAGAGACAAACTAAAAACATGCCGGAGAAAATCATACAAAAAATAACTGCAAGTTTTTGTGCAATATATCAAAGTAAGCCTGGAATACCATTCATATTTTAGTAACTTTAAGATCACTAATATAAAGAGAACATAAAACTTTTGATGAATCCTGCATGTTAGAAATATCTCCAAATGCCAGATAGAAACAGAGTCTCATGCACAAAAAAAATTATTCTAATCAATGCAGTATGAAAAAGATACAGACTGAACTTGTTTTATTTACTGGAACTTTTCCAAGACAAAAATGATGAGGTTTTTCCAACAGATTTGTTTTCCTGCTGCAAATTTATCCATAATGAAGGCCATATAAATTAGGAGTGTTATGACGGCATTCAAATACATGTGTAAGCATTAATTAGACATAGCAAGCTGCTAGGGACCAAATATAACACCACAATAAAAGAACACCTTTTAAACATTACAGCTTAAACTTGAGAGATGTCAAAATTCAATTAACCGTGTGCTGCATTGTGGTTCCCATGTTATACCAATAATGGCAATGTTGTAAGCTTTCCTGCAAAATACATAGAGACCAATCTGTATTACAGTTAGAAGAGAGTTTGAATCCAACATTACAAGCATCATAAAAAAAGTGTTCTATCTTGTCTCCTTCTAAGTGTTTCATAAGAATTTCCAAAAGAAAAAAGGACAAAATTTTAATATATTTAAAAATATATTAAAAATTTTAATATCTTTAAAAATATACTTAAAAATAGCAGGACCATGCCATCAGTATCGTTTTCAGTAAATTCCCTGTAAAGACCAATCAGCTAGATGTGCTGTTGCAGACCTGACTTGGTCTTATTTCTAATCTTCCTGTACAAGCCTTCCTCCAGAGATACAAACTGTTTCATTCTGTCAGAATATTATCCAGAATCTGTTCCTACTGTACATTTTTCTATTTGATATCTGAATCAGATAATGATAGTGATTCTGTCAAGTATAATGTTTGCAACCCTAAACAGCTGCCATCTTATGACTTCAAGTAATAAGGTATCTAAACGTAGTACAGAACCAGCAGCAAGGTACATAAGGGAAAATTATTGTAAAGAGCACTGGACCAACTCAGCTCATGGACTAACAAATACTTGTAGGATCTGCTTCTAATGCAAACTTCAGAAACAGATTCCCTAAGAGGTTCCTGTCCCATTCTTCTTTTTTTTTTTATAATAATTTTCTCTTTACATCTTACTAACTGAAATGCCAAGGTCCTGTCTCAGTAAGCTGTGACCACAAGAGAAAACCTTCACTGCACAAAGTCTTCTTTGAGTCTTCAAAATTAGTTCAGGGCCATAACATCGATAGTCTACTCTTTCAGTTACTCAACAATTTATTAAAATTATGCTGGTCTTAAAATATGTCAATATTTTCTTCTCTCTCGAAATACAAATGATTCAGCCCTATCCAGAAGCACAGAGACCTTACCTAGGAGTAAGGAAGAGGAATACAACACAAGCATGGATACATGAAAGCAATTGTTAAGCTAACTTGGTGAAGAAGTTCATAAGCTGTTAGCACTTCACTTCAGTGCCCCTGAAGGTCAGTAGTAAGACTTGGATTTGATTATGGACATAGGGTTAAAAGAGCAGCTATAGGCGGATTCTAGGATTTTTCAGCCACTAAGAAAGGTTTAGGAAGTCTTTGTTAGAGATTGCTGACCTACATTAGCATTTAAGCAGGTAAAGAGCTACATGCAAAAAAATTGCTCAGCTTTTAGAATACTTTCTGTATTTGTAGCTTCAGAATGTTAAATAAGGGAGTTGATTTCTTTTATCAAAGAAGAAAGATAGTTTTAATAAGGTATTTTTACATACAAACAATTGTTTCTTCTTGTACAACCACAGTGACTTAAAAAAAATCTCAATATGAAAGTTTGTTAACTTTCTAATTAATTTAGCACATTCCACTATTAATGAAATATTAACAATATTAACAAATAAAAATTTTTCTTTAAATACTTATTGGAACAAAACCAGCTCTCTGTGAATATCAATATTTGTAAATTTGTATAACTTACTTGCAATTATCAGATAGTAACAGCATTGATTTTGTTTTGTAATATTATGAGAGTACAAGTTTACTTAATAATCATGTATATCAAAAAGGAAATTTACTCACTTTTCCTTTATCTTCATTTCGTTGTTCTACATTTCCTTTCCAGTTATTTCTTTTGACAATCTGGACAGCTAAATTGAGTATCTCCCTTTGCCTTTCTCATGTCAGATCTCCAACTCACTAGAAAATGACAAAAGGTGATTGCCAATTATTAATTGGGAGTTTTCTGTACTTGATTTATATTTTACAAGTGCTGTATAAGTTACATTCTTCTTAAATGGCATTTTGTAGAAATTGAGAAGCTATCCTTTTCTTATCTATACTTTTCTAGTCATAATCATGAAGAGTTAAACCCAGTAATTCCTGTGGTGCTGACTCGCTCCCCATTGCCTCTGAAGACAATTGTGTTGAATGAGTACAAACAGTAGGTTTAAAATGTATTTTAACCATGAACTGACCATAATGCACTGATTTTAATAACAGTTCAAAAAGATTACAAACCAAAACTGCAAACTCCTTTTCCATAATTTTAAGAAGAGAATCAGACAGCGGTTACTGTTATTTTTTCATTGTTATGTTGAAATGAGAAGCAAGTATCTTGCCAAATTTGAAGAAGAGTTTTGACATATTCAAACTATTTCTTTAGAAACATTAAAAGTATGTCGTTTAGTACATGGTTCTGTAATGTCTATTTAGCAAAAGCAGGTGGTGCACTGAGTTGCAGTTGCCTGTTCTAGTAATAGAATCTAATACTTTAGCATCAGCCCAAACTGATGCTAAGTCAATTTGATTCTAGCTGGTATTTCTATAGTATTTTATTCCAGTGTATCCAAAGTTTTGGAATGATATCTCCCTTTGAAAAGAGTACAATAGACTGGAAATTTTAGTGCACTATCTTCTTTTAACCTAAAACAAAACAAAGGAGAAACAGAAAAATAATACCCAAGATGCTCATTTGCAGGCACAGGCAGACTCGCTAGAACTATTCTGAATTTTCTACCAATGTATGGTTTTTGGAAGACATGTTTTTCCCCTTAATGCATCTACCTGTCTTACCCACACCATTAACTGTATTTTCTGACCTGATTGATTTAATATAGCTAAAATTAGAAGCCAAAAAGCTTTACTTATCTTTGCTTTACTCAAAAAATAAAAACAAACAAAAACAAAACAGCAGCTTTTTAACATAACTTTTTTTATTTTTATATATAAGAAGAGATAAATTACATGAAGCCTGAGCCCATATCTGTGAGATTTCAGTCCTCAGAATACCAGTAGTATTACAATCATAAAAATAGGACTCTGTAAAGGCCATCCCAATTTAGCTATAGTATTGCTCTCCTGACACTGTCACCCCATGAACACAAAGCTCTTCCTATTCTCAGCTCCCATTTGCAGTTTATAAATAGCTGTGGTGCTCTGTGCAAGAACAGGTTGCAAACAAGTTGAAAGGAACCAGTAGTGGGAAACAATCTGCCTTTTTTCTGGGGTCTAATTACTGTTTGTACTGCTGCAATGACCACAGTCAAAGCACTTGAGTGTCCTGTGTGCTTTATAAATGAATCATGTCCTTTTCCTCTTCTTCAGGATTTTGTGCAAATGATTCATAAAACAACATTAAATTGGCATCCAGTAATGGAGGTTGATCAAAAGAGCAGTTCAGACTAAAAATAATATTTCTTATTTTTTTTCCACACTACCACTTCTTTATATTTCTTCAGGTAACATTTCTCCCTGGAACAAAGGTGGGAAGTGAAAGTTTGGTGGGATGAGGGCAAAGGAGTACCTAATATCACTATAACAATTAGGAGGTACCCAATACCCCCAATGGCAGCAGCAGTACAAAGAGGACCAACCAGCTACACGCCCTGGCCCACAGCCCACATCATCTGGCCTGCCTGAGGAAAGGCACTATCAAACTAGACTTTGTCTGGCCAAGATCTGTGGGACAAAGAGCAATCTGTATAGGAAGCAATAATCTTAAAAATCCCAACAGAAAAATGCTGAACTTCTACCAAACAGCAGATTGTACTCTTCAGAGCTTCTAAAGAGGTAAGTTTCCCCTTGCAAGGGAATTGCCCTATGTACTCCTTGACATTTCTGTTTTACAAAGATGCTATTAACCCTGCAAAAATCCAGTAAGCCTACAGTCAGACAGTCCTTCCCTCAGAAAGATCAACATATTGTCTATCAGTTCTGCTCCCAAGACTGAATAGCACCTGTTTTTCCAATAGTTTGCTCTCGTGCCCTCCCTGCCTCTCATATTTTCAGCTGGAAACTCTTAGCCTAAAATCACATTGCATCCTCTATTCCAAGAATATCTGAAAAGAGAACAAACAGAAATATTCAAACAGAATATTGGTCCCAGAAGTAGCTTTCCAAACTGAGGATTTGGCATCCATATGACATATATAGCACATAGCAGAATGTAAGTGACCAAGAATGACAACATAGAAATGTGATACCCTGCTGCCCAGGCAATAAAATATTCTAGTATAGTGACATGTCTGAAATATATCCCCTCCAGAAATGTTACATGTCATGCCAGACAACATGCCAGACAGGCATTCCTGCCTCCCTGTGGTCTACAGTCATGAATTCTTGCTTGAGAGGAGGCTGGATCTGGATTTATTCCTTTTGTTCAAGATGCAATGAAATGGTTTCTGCATAACTGCCTTGAGGTTAACACACTTCTAAGGGAGGGAATGTCCTAAGTTCAAAATTTGTCTTCAGTCTCAAAGCCAACTTT
Organism: Pachyramphus minor; assembly: GCA_013397135.1. Taxonomy (NCBI): domain Eukaryota; kingdom Metazoa; phylum Chordata; class Aves; order Passeriformes; family Tyrannidae; genus Pachyramphus; species Pachyramphus minor. The sequence goes on along the minus strand of VYXB01007630.1, from coordinate 192,846 downwards.
TCTGTTTTCTAGAAATTTTCCTAATTCTCATGCTATTTGTAGATGGTAAATAAGGTTCCAGAAAGAATTGTAACACATTTTAAAAGGAGGTATAGAGGGAATTAGGAACTTACAAAGCAGTCAGCCAACTGCAATTCTCAGTAAAGTACTGCAGTTCTCAGTAAAGTACTGCAATAAACAAGCAAGTCATTTGAAGGTCTTTAATGGATAACCTAAAAGTTTTGTAGGGAATCCCTGGCATCAAACCAATTTCATCTCCTTCTAAACTAAGCAATAGGCCTTGTGGGTAGAAGTGGGAAATATCATATGTATTAATTTAGTGGAAAATATAATATATATTAATTTACAAAAAGTTTTTTGATATTTGCACAAGACTTTATTACAAGCAATCAAATAAAAATGTCTTGATGAAACTAAGGGAAGATGGGTGCCAAAACAACACTTGAGAAAACATTTTAACTACTAAGTATCTTTTAAAAAAATTAAAATTAGTCGTTCATTATTAAAGCCAGGGATGATTGAGCACAGAACCATAGAAATTTTCTTTATACCTGGTACTACTCAATAATGTGAATCAGTAAACTAGATTATCAAATAAAAGAGTAATTTATTACAATTGTAGTTTATATTAGGCTTTGGAGGGTACATAAGAAAAAAAAAGAAGTGCAAAGTATTATTCTGTTTAGGGTTTACCAAAAGTACAACTTCAAGATGACTTTGCAAAATTTCTTCAAAACAGAACCTGAGAGTCACTGTGGTTCATAAACAAAATGAATCAGTGGTTGTCTTACCATTGTGAAAAAATAAGTCATAATGAGATGCATAAACAACAGTACTGCAGATGCTGAATATGAAGTAGAATTTCTACTCCTACAGACATGGATGGGTGCTTGAATTGGCTACTGGGATTCAAGAAAGGAGCCTGTATAAGAGACAAATTACATACCCTGGAGCAAAAGATTGTAGGAACTGAGTTTGCTTAATTTCAGAAGAAACATACACCTATAGATCTCCAGCAATTATTTACGCAGATGGTCCATTAGTTGCTCCATAAAATGCCCAAAGATGTGTCTGAAGTGCTGTGAAGTATTAGGTTCCTTCGATTGTGCTTCTTCTGAGTGAGAAAACCCAAATTAAAAAGATTTGGTTTGGGGGGACCATGTCATCCATACCTAGGACTGAAAGAAAATTGGCAGACCTCAAAATAGTAAATGTAAAAATGAAAAGAGATCTGGAAAAAACCCCAGTAAATTTAAATGAAATGCAAACTAGGAAAAGAAATATTTTACTTCATACAATCACAGAATCACAAAATATGCCAAGTTGGGAGGGACGCACAAGGATCATCAAGCCCAACTCCAGGCCCTACACAGGACCATTAAAAGAGTCACACCGTTGTCTAAACACTTCTTGAACTCATATTTAAAATATTTAACTACATTGGTAAATATATTTTGAAATATCAGTTTTAGCCTTTGTAAGTTAGTGGAATATTTACTGAAAACCAAGTCACTTAATGCAGTATGTCTCTGTTTTTCAACAGATGGCTAACTGCTACCAGCAGGAAGCAGGGCATTAGCAACATCTTCCTTACACTGTTTAGTCCAGCAGAAAAACTTTGACAAAAAGTCATTAAAAACAATTAGTTAACTATTAATCCTCAATTTAAACTTTTTAAAAATTATATTTGAAATTTAGAAAGGGCTTAATACAGAAAACAGAAATTACCACATATTTTGTTTGGTGAGCAGAAAAACCGTTTACTTAAATAAAGCAAACTTTATTTTGGATTATTGGATTTCCCTCCCAAATTACAGGGAGATAGATATCAGACATTACTCATCAACAAACATAATTTATAACAGGAATCAAAATGTGTGAGAAATGGTGCTTCCTAAGGTCTGTACTTAGTGTCAAAAGGCATGACAAATATAAACTCGATGATCAAAATCATACCTGAAGTCCTTTATTTCAACACCATCTATGGTTGAAACCATATTTTTAAAGGCATGTTTAAAGACGGAGCTATTGAACCTTTTAGATAGGCAGTGGAAGAGGAGGATTCAGTTTAGCTGATTGCCCCCACCAGAATCCAAATTCCTCTCTTTGTATCACACCGACTAAAGTTAAGTCCATAGCTCAGGTCAAGTATATTCACAGCACAGAGCTTCATTAACCCTACAGTCTAGGGATTTCTCCCTTCTAAATTGACATTAATCTCATTTCCAGTCTTTTAATGTTCAGTCTTGTATTTGAAACATATTTTATGGTATCCAGTATAATATATTAGACCTCCTTGTCCTTTCAAATCCTGCAATACAAAATAAAGTACTAGTTGATAATACACTTTCCTGGACTGTTCAAGACCTCTGTTTAAATCCTTATCCACAAACAAATGGAGCTAACTTAAAATACTGTTTCTTTAATCACTGTTCTCTCCTGGATCTCATTGGGCCACCAATGATACTGTTTCATTATGAATATAAAACTCAAATAATCAGTGAGTCAGAGAACAAAAAATAAGAAGGTAGACGTGTTTCAGCCAAGGTTTCTACGCTTTGTTAGAGAGGTATAATCACTCATTGTATCCTGAAGACATGGTGCAATCTGAGGGTTAAGGGAATCTTCTGAGAGATGCAGACTCAAATTCCAGAAGAGAGAAGGTCTTAAATTTAAATCTAAAGTAAATTAAATTTAAGGTCTTGCAATCCTAACAAACACCCTGACCCTGCAGTATTTGGCCAACACCATGACATGGTTGTATTTGAAACCCATGTGAGGCTCTTATTTTCAAACCTTTTGAAAGCACCTTTTAATGTTGTAAAAATGAAATTATGATGGATTCTGTTCTTTATGGTTTCTAAGTGTTCTCAAGGTAAGGATAACAAAGAACTAAACCAGATCTCTAACAGATTGTAGCATCTCAAATATTGGAGCACAGTCAGGGCAGATTAGAAAAGCAACTGTGAGCAGTGGCATGTACTGATTTGAAACTCTTTGGGACAGGAAAATGGGCTAGGTGACTTCCTGAGCTTCTTAGCTAGGATCAGTTTTTGTGTGATCTTCCGTCCTTCAGAAGGGATCAGATTTGGTTTAATCTAAGAAAAAGCAGAAATTTCTCCCATGATTTGAAGATTACAAGTTAATTTAAAATACAAGAAATTTAGATTCCACTGGATAATTTGACACATGAACACATGTCCTTAGGTAAGTACTTCACCTGTGATTTTAACTTGATACCCTAAATACAGCATCACTGTTCAACTTCAGGATGATGAGTTAAGAGAATGTATTGAAATCTTGCAGAAGAAAGGTAGAAAATCATGTCTTGTGGAAGAGTAGATGCCTTGTGTCAACTGGCTGAATATATTGATCAATAGTAATATTTGATTTTGCTGCAATTCTATCAGTTTTCACAACTCAGTGGATTAAGGTCTACTTGGTATGTATGACAACTCAAAACATCAGATTGAGTATGGGAACAGATACTGTTCAGACCTAAACTGGACACCTAGCATGGTTTTAGATACTGATGGGATAATTTTTTTCAGATGAGTGATATACTAGAGCCACTGGTAAGGAGAGTCCATGTCACTATAGATTGGTAAGGTTCATGTTACCTTATGTGACCAGTTTGAAATATAAGTTCTTACTCTAATTGTTCATTCTTTCTCTGCAGTCCTAAGAAATACTGCTGAAAAGCTGTTTATCCTATCTTTAACACTTATTTCAAAACTGGATTTATCACCTTCTGGAAAGCCTTTCTCTCTATGAATTATGAAGGAAGCCTAGACCACCATCTCACATTGGACACCTAACTCATGGTGGCAAAAACTAAGTGGGATGTATCCTACTACAGTAGGTTTCTACTAGTATGCAGCCCAAAGTTAGGTGTCTGTTTTTCCACTTGAATGGAAATGATTCTGATTTAGCTTGAGTTAAATGTCTGAATTTGTGTGAATACCAATTCATAAATTCACCTTTGATTGGGGCACTCTGTGTTTATCATTTTGTTTCCTGTTTTACATTATATCTTATACAATGCAACTTTAGATTAATGAGTTTCCTTGTAATTCAGTCTCTTAAAGCAATTACAGTTATTTTGAAGACAACATTTTACACCAGTTTTTGCCATATAATAACATGGTAGGAGAAAAAACATAAGGAACTGACAGCTCAGGTCAAGGGAACTTGATAAAGACAAAATAGGGGAAATACAGAGTATAAGGGAGAGGAAAGCCAACTGATCCCCAAGACTAAAACTGCATTCCTGAACATTCAGCAGGGGAAAATAGAGTAATAAATTTTCAACTTTGCTTCTGAGGTTGAAAACTGCAATCCTCAAAGAATGTTCTAAAAGAAGACTGAGGTAGCTTGATGCACAAGATGCAGGATTGAGATCACAGGAATAAATAAAAATAAATATGCAGTTTTGTGGCAAATAAGATGAAGAAAACTATATTGTTGGTCCCTATAAAGCCAGCAGAGAAAAAGCAGAAGGAAGGGTTAGCAAACAAGGTAAGCAAAGATCTTAAAAATAAATAACTTGTGCTGCAAGTAGAGAAAACAGTACACAAAAGCAGTTAAGATGACTCATAATTGTAATAATGAAGAATGTATGCTGGTTTAGTTTCTGGAGAATTGATGGATTTGAGTGAAGCAGTGTGTGAACAAGAAAATTGTAAGTAGGAATCTTTAGAAACATTCTTTTTTCTTTTCATGACTGTGATGGATAAGGAGATAATTTAAAACATTAATTTGTTTCAAGCAGTATTATCCTGATGAGGTTGCACATGCTGAAATGTATTTATGAATTGACTGGAGGAGTCATTTACTCAGCTGATAATTTCTTCACCTGCAGGCTATGATGATACCTCTTCCTTTTTGTAACTATTCAGCATTTTTAGTGACTTTTTTCTTAGAAACCATAGTATGTATTTAAAATGTTTTTCTTTTTAAAAAATATTAATGTCATGGCTATGTTCAATAACCCCCATGTTTGCCTATTTTCTTCCTTCCTTTTGCTTGCATCCTGACTAAAGAAAGTCAGCTTAATTCCCCAAGAGTTGTCTGAGTTAATTTAAGTTTTATTCCTGTACATTTTTTGTCTGCTGTGTGAGCCATGCTGACTCCTACTGATTCTGTTTTTAGTCTCCTAATCCTTCTCATGTTGTGAACAGGAATCTGTAACATCTAATTAAGGGTGTGAATTCCCTTATGCTGGGACTGTCTAAAGCTGGGCATCCCCAAGTGACTGTTGCCTTGACTTATGCTCTGAGATAATCTAGATGCTTTTGAAAAGTAATCTTTTAAAGTAGAGGGCAACTTCCAAAGGCAAAATTTACCCTTTGTTCAGCTCTTTGATCACAGATGAAGTCATATTTATTTGTTTCCAAAATTAATTTCATATGTGAAAATGGGCCTGAATAAAACAGAGTAAAATCTAACTAAAGACTTCAGGCTATCTTCTGCAAGAAGACTAAAATAGTACTTTTTCTTCCCTAAATAAGGATAGTAAAAGTATATTCCAGGTTTTCCTGGAAAACAGTATAGTAAAAAGCCCCAAAATATGAACAGTTGAAAAGTATTTATGGCCAGTGGTATTCAAAATGGTACCCTCAAAAAAAGGTGAGGATTCCTGCGTTACCTTGCAATGTATTTGATTCAAATTGGAGAGAGGTTGGTAGCCCTTATCTTGTAAAGCAGTGCTTGGTTATGAAAGCTTCTGTTCAAGTCCAGCCTTACTAAGTCACTAACAAGATTAGAGGCTTCAGAAAATGTATGGATCAGAGCTGTCTTATGAGCCTTACAACAAAGACAGTAGAGCATCTACTGAGCAGCATATTGTGCTTGTTTCCAGAGGTTGTCTCTAAAGTTCGTAGTCTTAATCCTTAAGAATGGTGTCTGCAGAGCTTATTGCCTAGACATTTAAAAATGTCTCCAGACTGTTTCTTGCTTGCTTGCTTGCAAATGATTAAATTAGATCTTGAAATGTATCTCAGAATTTTATTAGATTTTCTACAATGCAGTTTATTTAAATACTGGGATTTCTAATAAAATTACAAGCTACAAACAAGATATCAGTAAATTTTGGAATCTGGCTTCTTTAAAGTATCCTTTATGTAGAGAAAATATGAGAGTCTGCTTCTAAGTTTTCTTAGTAATCCTAAATTCCTGCAGAAAAAATTATTATCAGTTTTACATTAATCTTGTCTGTATCCTAAGAATTTTCTTCTAATAAATAGGAAGTCTTTGCATCAAGTTTCTTTTGATATTCTGCATCTGACAGATAGTCTGCAGGAGATAGTGGCTCTACTGACATCTTGGAGAACTACTTTACTGTTTTCTGTCATTGCAAATATTGTTAGACTGAAATACTTATTGTGACCTATCTAGTAAGACTAAGCACTTAGTTCCCTATCTTTCTCCTCCTTTTCCCTCCCTTCCAAAGGTCAGCTTCAAGGACATGAGTTTCATCACGCACAATTATCCACCGTGGGTGTGTCACGAGACAGACATATCTACTCAGGCAACCTTAAACCAAACTATCACTGATTATCTACAATTCCATAAACCAAGTACATACTGAATACACATGGGTGCACTTGCTTACTCCAATGGCTCTGATGGTGTTTTCCATGTTGCCCTTCTGAGTGCTGTGTCTCTAGGAAGAAAGCAGTGAGATTACTTTTCCTTTATGACTCTAAGCACAGTAGTTATTTTAGCTGGCTACCACATACACCTGGGGTTCTTCCGGCCCCTATAGCTTCACTTGCATCACGGACATGTTAAATATGTTGCCCCCGTTCTAAGTGTTTATGTTATAATGGAGACGTCCATGTGATGTTTCTTGCCTTTTAGACAATACTGGAATGTGAGAAGACACTGAAAATCAAAGAAATTACCATAATATTTTCATGACAAACTGGACAGCCATGGAAACTGCTGGAATTGTTACTCTGTCCCCAGGTACACACTAGTGTTTCAGGCAGGAACTGTGCAATTCTGCAATGGGAACATTTAGACACAGAGAGGGAACAGTTGCAGAGGCTCCAGAATTTTGCATCCAAACACATGTAGAAACAAATCTGTCCCACTCTTCTTGGTGAGAAGGCGCTAACTCTCATTATTAAAATAAGTTACCCACACAGTATCAGAAACATGTTGAAGTAATAGTTTCAGAGAACACGATTATTGCTGAAATGCATATGCCTACAGCTTCCAGTACTGAGAGACACACAAGTATGTGAAGTGCAGGAATATTACCTCTGGTTTTGGGATTGATGGTAGGTTCAGGAACATTAGCTTGAAGAATTTAAAAAGGTGCAGGCTCTAGAGGTGCAAAGGAGATTGTTCTGCATAAAGAAATTTGCACAAGCATATGACAATGTATTCAGTCACATTCTCAGTGGGATACAGGGCCCTACCATTAAATTGGTGTGTATTATTTTGGACAACATTCCAACTGCTGACCAAAGTAATACTCTGGGAAAAGGAAACTTAATTACACACATAACAAAGGCTGGTGCAGAGTTCATCTGGCAGACCGAAAGCAAAATAGCTGAAGACCTAGAATACCATTTGAATGTCATTTATATTGCAAAAAGTACATATTTATTGATAGCCTGATACAGTCTATTCTGTAAGACCAACAAAAGTCCTTTTTTTAACAAAGACTTAGCATATTTTTGTTTTGCTGGACCAGTTTACTCAAGCAAAAGGCAAAAGAAATTAGGGATCTGAAAAAATATCAGCACCAGATCATGGAGGCCAACAGTTCTCAGATGCTTTCTTGTTTAACTCCAAATGAAAAGACACTACATTTTCTTTAGGACATGTACAGAATTACTAATCTTTTCCTTGTACTAGTTTACAGCTTCCATCTTGATTTTTAAATAGATGTGATTTTCTCCATTTAGACTAATACTAGTTAAACTGCCTGTGTTTGTGAGATTACATGTATTTTGGCTTCCAAGTGATTTGTTTTTCCTGTTAAATTGAATATAGGTATCTCTTTTCTAATACACTGACAACTATAGTACTATACAAAAGAGAAATCTTCACTAATCAAACAAACAAACAAACAAAAAGAACAAAAGGTGTATGCCCTCGAGGAAAATATAATAATTTATACTTTCTATGTCATATTCTAAATTTCCTCCTTGTATAATAATTTTCTCATTTAATGGTATAAGTTAATATTTGAGCATGGAATAGAACTGCAGTACAGCTTCTATTACCGACTTTAGTGTCTATTTTTAATTTAATTCAAATCTCAGAAATAAAATGAAAGGCGATGATATTTAACAATAATGGAATTCCACCAGTAAATGACAAGATAAACTTTGAGTCTAATGACAGTACAGGATATCAACTGACAAAAAAAATATAGTGAGTTATACAAGTGGATGTGCAAAGTTTTCCTATTTCAATAAATTTTTATTTTGCTGCACAAAACAAAATAACAACAAAAACACCACAGAGAAATCAATGACCATTCCTTCCTAGTAACAGAGGGAAGAAAATCAGGAGCAGAGTGAAGAGGATGCTGAACAGACAATAAGTGAGTGATAACTGCAGTAATCTGAACAGACTGAGCAAAGAGATTGCTATTTAGTTTTGGCTGCACTAATAACACAAGGCAATAAAATCTGTGGTTTCCATTCTAGAAAAAGAAAAAAAGATTCAAGAAAAAGAAAAAAATTTCATACACATCCAAAAAAACTTTTCAAATAGGAAAAGCTACAAGTCCTTGCAATTGCTGTATGTTCTTGCTGTTAAAGTGTCCAATATTACTATTAAGAGTACCAGTTTAGCAGTCTTCATGGGTAGCATTGTTGAAAAAACAGTAACACAAAAAAACTATTGCAGAATTTTAACAGCAGCTGTATAGGATCTTTATGCAAAAATTTCCTAAAAATCATAGCAAATATGGAAAGCACCATCAGCACCAAAGACCCTGTTTGTTGTCCCTATGGCCTTTAATACATCTTGAGAAAATACTCCCAGGCTGTCAGCTTGAATAGCTTGCTGAGATAAACACTGTGATACATCCAGAATGTCAGACCATTGGACTGTTCCAAAAAGTGTTCAGAGAAAATGTACCAAATGAAACAAGAAAGGACCAGCCTCCCTAATGTACAGGCTTAATTTACTTCAACAGGAATAAATTAGCAAATGTTGTAAAAAAGCCTAACAACAGAAAACTTATTTGTGAGCAATATTGTGCAAATATTTTCTAAAGCTATTAATTTTTATAATTACTCCTGTAATATTTAAATACAATCTACTTGGATTATATGTTGCCTAAGGGCCAATTATGAATGTTAAACCTGCCAAGTGACAATTTCAGCATGTGCCTGTAAAAGATCATCACTTCTTCAGTCATGAAAAATCCTTCTTCAGCATGTCTTTGAAGTTTTAACACCAACTGGGCACAAAGTCTATTATATAGACAATTCTTTTATTGACCAGACAGAAACAACATGGGGAATTCACTGAGTTTTCCCAATAAAAAAATGAAAAAGGGCTTCACAATGGTCGCATTCGTCAGTTATCTGTAGTAGTTCTCTACTTCCTCTAACCAGTCCATGTATTGTCAAGGTTCCAGAAAGAAACTAAAATGACCTCTTCAAAAACCAGAAGCCATTTTTGGAGCTAAAAATGGAAAATATCTGTCATTATTGTGAAAGAATATAAACAAGACCTAGCCCAAGAACATGATCCTATACCAGAAACCTTTAGCATACTACACCTTGTATGTGAAGTGCCTGTTTATATTAATGGGTGAAAAGGTCTGTGCTAAGTCCTCCTAATGAATTCAGAGTATTTTTTATAAATACTCATGGCCAAGGAAACCAAACAAATATGAAGAATCCATTGCAAACTCTTTTAGTTTTGATAATGTGCTAGAGCAAAACATGTAGATTTCCTACAGTAAGCTTAATTCTGTATCCCTCCTCAACCACTTCATTCTACTCAAACTCACAAATACATCAAATGCATCTCCAGCACATCAGCACAGAAATTTCCATAGCAGAAAGGTACCCCTGTAGCACAGGTCTGTCCCAAAAAATCTCTGTTCCTCAGGCTCTATATGCCAGCACTTGAGGGCTGGAATGTGTGCTGTGACCATGCAGACCCAGGCCATGGAAATAGAATCAGCTTCCTGATTGCACTATTGAGTGAGATTTGGACATAAGAGAGAAATGAACTGATGTTTAACAATCATGAGACTTTTTAAAGAACTGAAGAAAAGGAAGAAGCTTGAAAACAGATTTTGACTGAAGACATCCATCAAAGAATACAGAGGAAAATATGCTAGAGGGGAGAATAAATGAGACCAAGCCGCAGAAATGAAGCTGACATGGTGAAAATTGACAAGAATAAAAAACTAAGTAATTTAGAGGGTTTTCATATACCCAATGAAATTCTCATCAGTGGAAAAATAAAAAGAAACACTCCATTAAATTAGTAATATTAATGAACTTTAGAAATATTAAAACCAGAATTCCCAGGTAAGACACAATCTAAGAAATTCTACAGCTCCACTGAGACAAAAATACTGTAAGGAGTTTGAACTAAAATACTCAAATAAAGGATCTTTTAAAAGCATTCTTTTCCTGTTAAATTCTCACCTCAAGATATGAAAATCTGTATTTTACAGTTTATGATCTCCTACACATCACAGTATATGAAATTTTACCCAGCAATTCCTGTACTGAAGCCAGTAACTTGCATTTGTCAGAGTAGGTGAATTTGTCATGTATTTATGAACCAACCTACCTTACTCTTCAAATTAAAAAACTTTAGAGGCCTATATTTTCACCTTGTGAGATATCGCTGCATCTACTTTTTGAGTTAAATAGGAAGAGACCTTTATATGTCTCACTGTTTCCAGTCTTTGAATATTTCCTGCATCTTTGCATTCTCACCAATATATAACTCTCTCTTCTATGACACAGCTGTGGACCTATGACTCTCAAACCCAAATTTTACAGAAACAATTGACACTGTCCTGTAGTCCTTTCCCTCCCCTATTGCAGAGGGACCTGGACAGACTGGAGAGTTGGGCCGATTCCAACAGGATGAGGTTCAACAAGGCCAAGTGCCGGGTCCTGCACTTTGGCCACAACAAATCCCTGCATCGCTACAGGCTGGGCACAGAGTGGCTGGAGAGCAGCCAGGCAGAAAGGAACCTTGGAGTTTGGATTGACAGGAAGCTGAAGATGAGCCAGCAGTGTGCCCAGGTGGCCAAGAAGGCCAATGGCATCCTGGCCTGCGTCAGAAACAGTGTGGCCAGCAGGAGCAGGGAAGTGATTCTTCCCCTGTACTCAGCACTGGTGAGGTCACACCTGGAGTATTGTGTTCAGTTCTGGGCCCCTCAGTTCAGGAGGACATTGAGGTGCTGGAGCAGGTCCAGAGAAAAGCAACCAGGCTGGCGAAGGGACTGGAGCACAAGCACTATGAGGAGAGGTGGTAGGAGCTGGAGTCGTTTAGCCTGGAGAAGAGGAGGCTCAGGGGAGACCTCATCACTCTCTACAACTCCCTGAAAGCAAATTGTAGCCAGGTGGGGGTTGGTCTCTTCTCCCAGGCAACCAACATTAAGACAAGAGGGCTGGTCTTACGCTCTGCCAGGGGAGGTTTAGGTTAGATATTAGGTAGAAATTCTTTACAGAGAGGGTAATCAGGCATTGGAATGGGTTGCCCAGGGAATTGGTGGATTCTCCATCCCTGGAGGTTTTTAAGATGAGAATGGATGTGGCACTTAGTGCCATAGTCTAGTAACCACGGTAGAGTTGGATCAAGGGTTGGACTTGATGATCTGAGGTCCTTTCCAACCTGGCTGATTCCACGACTCTATGATTTTATGATTCTGTTCACCCAAAGATCACAAAATGCGAGCGATACCATGGCAATGAGATCGAGAGAGGAAAAAAGGGCTAAGAGGTAGGGCAGTAAGTGTAAATGAAGGTGCAGGTAATAAGGCACATGAAAAATGCCACATACATGGCAATGATGTAGGAATGGTGTAGGAAAAATGCTCCCTACACCTTGATTGGGTTTTCTTATATATCAGAAAATCAGGTAACTTGGAAGGTCTGTGGTCAACAGAGCTGCACATAGTAATTCAATAGTTAGTACTGATGCTATTTAAAAAGAAAAATCCCTCTACTCACAATTTCATATTAGATATCTAAGGATCACGTAAGGATCATTTTTGCTGTAACCATAGCACTGGCCTGGGAGTTCCTACTGATTTGCCTCTTAAAATCTCTAAACTCTTTCAAAAGTAATAAAANGTAGGAATGGTGTAGGAAAAATGCTCCCTACACCTTGATTGGGTTTCCTTATATCAGAAAATCAGGTAACTTGGAAAGTCTGTGGTCAACAGAGCTGCATTCTTAAAAACTTATAAATCTTGCTTGTATTCCTGATCCTAGCTGTATGACTTTGCAAGTGCCTATACACATTTTTGAGTGAATACAAGTTACTAAATAATCTAGATCGCTCTGCAGAATTATGTTGGCAACATTGCTACTTGCTACTCATCAGTCTTTGCATCAGTCACACTTGTTTTTTAGAGTGATTTTTGATTACATTCCTTTGATAAAACTGTTTGAAAACATGAACATTTAGCATTACCACAACGCAGTTGCTTTTATGCCAATCTTGTAATCTTATCAAAGCATTAAGTCAGCTTTCTTTATAACAGCTGTTTTCCCTAGAACTACACTGATTTGCATTAATTATATTCCTATTCCTTAATTATTTTTTGGTTTAATCACCTTAGTCATGTATGAATTTCCTATCAGATGACAGTCTAACCCAGTCATAGCCAACTCACTTTGTGTTTTTACACACTGGCGTGACATGGGCATTAACACAGCCTTCAGAAACCTATTCAGAAGGCTACAGTTAATATCAGCAGGTCAAAGATCCAACCAGCAAAGCTTTAAGTGTGTATGGTAACTCCATCCATACGGACTAGTAACAGCATAACGTTGATAGCTATACAAAATCCCCAATTCCATTCAAATTTAAAATAGGACTAGTCCAGATAAACACTACATCCAATTGATACCGTCCTGTAGTCCTTTCCCTCCCCTATTGCAGAGGGACCTGGACAGGGAGGACCAAACAACCAATTTAGATTCTGACATTTCTTTCCAGTATATGATTGTTTGGAGTTTTCCACCCTTATGTTATGATACAGAAGACCCCCCACAAATGTCATGGACAACTGCCTGATTTCTGTCTAGAGGGACTAAGGAAGTTGAGTGTCTGCAAAAGACAAGCATATTGATAACCGCTATTTTTATTTAGTCTTGGAGTAATATTTATATTAGTTGTTACATAAAGATACAAATTTCAACCATAAGAGTAATATTCTGAAGTTTAATTTTGTTGAATCCCATAGAGGTAGCATTCTCAAACCGGAACACATGTACTTGCAACCAATTAGTATAAACCACTTCAAAGGGATACATGGAACTGTGTGACTGCATGTTGAAAACTACTCCCTGTTCTGGTCCCTGTGGCTAATAAATAATATAATAGTTTTTTTATAAGTACAGGAAGGTTGACAAAGATGATCAGAGGTAAAAAACTGCTTCCTAATCATATTACGATTCCCCTTCTTGACAAAAATGGCTAACAAAGAATATAAAGTATTTACGCTTCTACATAAAGTGAATCAGGACTTATTTTTTTTCCACTATCGCACTTGGGACAAAGAAAGTACTTATAAGGTAGAACTCACCATTTTGTTTTTTGAAACTTCAGCATCTTTAAATTGCCTAGTTTAATCCGTAATTGCCTATTAAAACTACTGATAATAGTCAACTAGGTAAGGACTGGACATTCAGACCATGCCCATATTTTATTTTTTACTCCTACTTCTTCAAAAATATATTCAAACTTTGTCCTATTACAGCCTCTTATCATAAAAGTTGCATTAATCTTCCTAATTCTGCAACAATGGTGATACTACTACTATCAGTCTCTTCTGAATATAACCCACAGATTCCTCTTTTCAAACATTTACTTTTTTTTCTTACAGTTCTTTAGGAGTCTCATCTCTTTCTGTTTTGTCAATCCACTTTGTTTCATAACTTCCCTAGTTGGCACCTTGTAACTATCCACTTTTCTCTCTCTCCCCTATAAATATCTCTTACTCTGCTCTATGTTATATGAAATAAGAGACCTTTGGAGTCTACTGTCTCTAACACTCCCAAGTATCTCTTGTTATGTCAGATCCTAAAATACAGGAAAATGCATCTTAAGTGACAACTAGTACCACATAATTAATCACTAGGGGGGCCAGATAGGGACTATCATAATAAAAATTAATATTAAACAGTTAAAATTACACTAAGAGTCTTTCCTCAAAAAGAAAAAAATCCTTTTAGATTGAAAGTTTCCTTAGTTATATTCTTTTTTTTTATATCATTTCAAAGAAACTGCCAGTGACTTATGTTCAGTGTAAACTACTCTGCTATGGTACTGCAAGGATGTTGCAGCACAAAGTAACTGATCTTAAAATCCTGATCAGTTTAATATACAAAGAAACAGTAAACAAAAGTACGTATTGTTGGAGGGAAAAAAACCAAACAATACAAACACAAAAACAAAACAGCGTGGCTTAAAGCACATAAAGAGCTGTTTAATCTCAGAACTCTATCCAGAGCAAATTCCCCCAGCTTTATTAACATGAGAAGATGTGTTGACTTTATTTCTTTTTTCCTCAAAACCTTCCTAACATTGCAAACACCAACAAATAAACAATATTCCAAGCGGTCATCAACCTTGGGATCATCTTCTCATTTTATAGCATTATGAGCACATTTTCAAGAAGTTTTTTACGGAGAAGTGGAAACAGCTGCAAGTTCACCCCAGACACGTGTCCTCAGTCAGTAAACACAAACCGCAATGTACATAAATATAGCCCAGATCTATTTATAGTCCAGAAAAGCTGAGTACATTGTGCAAGCACCAACATGGTCTTATGGCCACATGAAGCCAGGTGGAGTAAAAGGTTCGTGAAGCCAAGCCATGATGATGTGTCATGTCCTGAGTAACATAACTCTCACGAGTCAGTGATCATGAACACCTCTGGTTTATACAGATTAGATAAAACCAGGACATTTGGGCGAAACCACAAACCAGCCATACCTTTATACAAGCCAATACTCACTGAGGAGACTCAGAATTGTTTATTTTTTAGATCAAAAAACAACTTCTGCAGGCTCTTGTAATCTGTAACAATACAATAACGTGCAGTAGAAAGACTTAACTAGTTGCATATAATTAGAACAGTTTCAGACAAACTGAATCTAAAAATAGGCTGCTATTTCACAAAGCTGGCGCTGACCCACATTGAGGTGTTTCCCAGGTTGCCGGTGTCCAGCCGGCTGACGTGCCTGTATCCCTTGGGCATAGCAGTGACACTGTCGGTGCTTCCCACCGCCGGGCTCCAACTCCTGATCATGCCTTTCGGAAACACCTATGCTGTTCCCTAGGAGCGAGAGGGAACAGCAAGCTGGGAGAGCCCCTGTTGTTTCCCACAACACTTCTGGCCTACTGGGCTGATCTCCTATGTGTAACACCAGAAATCACCATTTTTATCCCGACTTAAAGAACACAGGGTAATCCGCGGGCAAAACGCGCTAAGAGCTTCCTTCCAGCATTAAATTCGCCAAAGCGCTTTTGCGGCCCGCGGGCAAAGGACCCGAAGGATTAACCGCGCCCGGGGGCCGCGCTCTGCCATCCCGCGTCCTGCGGCTCCCGCGGGAGCGACCGTTGCGCCTCGCCTCGCCCCGCCCCGCCCCGCCGCGGCGGGCAGCAGGGGCTGCGGGACACAACCCGGGACTCGCCGTCCCAAGCGGTCCAGGCGCTCCCGGCGCA